>OZ022264.1:8806894-9301894 GCA_963978885.1 Nemotelus pantherinus | reverse complement strand
CTACACGTTCAAAGTAAAACTTTGGAAATTTCATGTCGGACAAGAACGGTAACCCTCTTCCAGTTAACCTATATTTTTAGCATCAAAAACTTCTGTTCACGGAAACTCACGAACCAATAATCAGATACAGCTTAAATTTACAGAATGCATTGGACTTAAGTAAGACCAGATTTGATAAAAGCGATTTTGAATTGTGGGCAAGTCTGTGCCAGTGGTGCCATCTTGAAAAATTACAAAGAAAAAAAACTGCTTTTTGCCCTATGAAATGTGAATAAGTTACCAGATTTTCATGAAATTGACACAATAGCTAAACCTAACTCTAATCTCTGTTTGGTGGAAATTTGGTTGAAAAATGTAATTGGTGCTGCCAGCTATGGTAATTTTTGTGTCTTTGGTTTTGAAAATTCGCTCAGGAAAATAAAACTTTTTGCACTATAACTTCCAGTGCAGTCATGAAATCAATACGAATTTCATACAATTAATGAAACCTGTCATAAACATTATTCAGGCCAAATTTGGTTGAAAAGCCACAGTAGGGTTGCCAGCTATTGTTGATTTTGTGTTTAATTGCAATATCTTTATTAAGCGGTTTTATCGTAGAATTTTCACAGCAAATATTAAGCTTTCGATCATTTGAAAAAACTCGCTGCAGGTAACCCTAAATTTCATTATACTCCTAAATCTTCGAATGTAATGTAACAACGTGAAGCAGATGTAATATATTATTGGCTTTGATACTGGCGAAAGGTTGCCAGCACGAGTCGGTTGTGCTACTTTTGTATCAATAAATGCTTACAGTTAGTATACATACCGGAAACATTTACAATGAAAATAAATAACCGATGTTACAATTCGCAAAGTTCTGCAAATTTTTCGGATCGCAGCCCCAAACACCAACTTCAGTTACAGTGCTGCAGGCACTGAGCATTTTCTTCATTGATGTTATATGAGATGCTGCTTTCGAAATTTTGTGAAATAAGCAACTGATAACGAATATAATTAACCCGTGTTTTGCTCTCATAAACGTTGAAATTCATGCCAGTGGTAATATCTGAAACCTTCCACCATATGAGTTATAATGCATTCTTAAGACGAAAGTAAAACGTGGCATTTGAAACAGTTTGGCCGTAATAAGCAGCTCGTGTGGTGGAATATGCACTCAAAACCTGCACGATTCTTCTACTGTTCTTCGAACATTAGTGTTTCTAGCGGTTCAGGTGCGCTAGAGTTTTTCAATTTTAATCATCCCACAAAAACCATTTCATTTAAAATAATATTAAGACAGGAAGATAAAGCTGCCAAATCACTCAAATATGCATCAATAAAGTTCAATAAAATAAACAAAATTAAAATTCTTTAATAAAGAAAATGAAATAAACATTAATTAGATTACTGTAAATACAAATTTCAGACATAAATAAATAAACATATAAAAAAATTGAATATACATATCTTTCAATGCCATCTTTTCATACAAGATTTTTAATGCATTATTTTGTGGGACAATCCTTATTTTCCTTGTGTTTAGAAATAAACTGTAACTCCCGTAAGAGTTTTTATTTTACTTGTTTTATGTTTATTTTACTTGTTTTACTTGCATTAGCTGGAATCCCGCTTTTGAAACCTACAGTGACAGACTCGAGTCAATACAAAAACAATTTCTACTTTTCGCCTTGAGAGAACTGTACAACCCTTATGATTTTAATAGCTTACCCCCTTATGAGTTTCGACTGGGTCATTTAAACCTATCGACACTAGCCTCCAGAAGAATAATGATATCGGCCTGCTTCACATTCGACGTCATTAGAGGCACTATTAATGTAGAATTCCTGAATAGTAAAATTTCGATAAATATCCCTGTGAGGAACACCAGGTCCAATCGTTTCCTAAAAGAATATTCACATTCGACGACATATGCAGCAAATGAGCCTATAAATAGATGCTGCAGAATATTCAACAGCATAAGTCACTTATATTCCCCTACGATTTCCAAATCATCCTTCAAATCCTCTCTTTTGCATGCCATCCATACCCCTAAACCTTAAGCCATAGCTATATGTCAATGTTTTTATTTATTGATTGTTATTTATTAATCTTTTTGTTACTTTTTTCATTTGTTTGTTACTTATTTAACTTGTTTGTTTTTCTTTTTACTTCACTTTACTTTTCCATTTTATTTTTATTTTGTTATTTTATATAAGATTTTGTACCTTGTTTGGTGAATTAATAAAATAAAATAAAATATTTATCCTGTCTATTTACCCTTTCTATCATTTCGAATAAAAGCCATGACATTCTGCATCTGTCTGACTAATTACAGAGTGTGCGAGAAAAACTATCATGTTGCATTAACACATCTCCCTTAATCATAATTAAACAGCACATTTCAACAGAATTTCAAAACAAAAGTGAAATCCTTGCATTCCAAAAACATCCATCCGAACCAAATTCGAAACCGTAGTTTCAACAAACCGAAATGTCTCATTTTATTTGAATTAAGTCAACCACAGCGAAGACCGTATTCCCGTTATCCTTCCCGAGAACGCATTATGTTGTTTGGATTCGAAAAGATTCTGACACAAACACAGGATAGGAAAATGCTGCATAATATGCAGATGGTCAGAATGACGTATGTACACTGAATACATATATGCGTTGAATGTTTGAAATATATATCAGTGGCTGGCCATTATTTATAGCAAGCACAGAATATCTGCAACGTTTTAATTGTAGAAACAGAACGAGTGAACGGACAGACGGATGAATAAACGGTCAGTGGAGTCTGTTATTTTGATCCCGAGGTTTGCATACACAGAATATTTCAGATAAACAAATGTTGTAGCATTTGTCATCGCTAGTCGTGAGTGTGAACAGCTATAATGGTCAACGAGAATTTTGTATTATTTGAAAGATTTTTTTTTTGCAGCAGAGGGCTCTAAAATCGCAGTTATTTTAAAAAATATTCTAGCGCATCAGATAAATTTCGCAGTGCGAAATATCGGAGTGCAAATTTTCGCAGTGCGAATTTTTTCAGTACGAAACTACGCAGTGCGAACTTTCGCAGTGCAAAAATCGCAGTTCAAATTTTCGCAGTGCGAATTTTCGCAGTGTGAACTTTCGCAGTGCGAAATATCACAGTGCGAATTTTCGCAGTGGAACTTTCGCTGTGCGAAATATCGCAGTGCGAATTCGTTTGGAGTGTTAATGGTGCGATATTTCGATTTTGATGATGAGGTTTGATGATGGTCCGCAAGGAAAAAACTGTTGTACAGAGCACAATGCTGAAAAACTCAATAGCTTATATTTCCCGAGAAGATTTTAAATCCCTCACGACAACGAATAATTTAGAGTGTTCTTATAGGTAAACTTCGCACCGCGAAAATTCGCACTACGATATTTCGCACTGCGAAAATTCACACTACGATATTTCGCACTGCGAAAATTCGCACTACGAAAATTCGTACTGCGAATTTTCGCAGTGCGAAATATCGTAGTGTGAATTTTCGCAGTGCGAAATATCGTAGTGCGAATTTTCGCGGTGCGAAGTTTACCTATAAGAACACTCTAAATTATTCGTTGTCGTGAGGGATTTAAAATCTTCTCGGGAAATATAAGCTATTGAGTTTTTCAGCATTGTGCTCTGTACAACAGTTTTTTCCTTGCGGACCATCATCAAACCTCATCATCAAAATCGAAATATCGCACCATTAACACTCCAAACGTCCTCCTTGAAGATGCCCAATTTTACATTGGCTTAAAGGCAAATCACTCACAGTTGTCACCAGCGCAGAACGAACGCATTTTGGTACTCGGAATAGAATACCCTGTTTTCATTGTATCATGATTATGACATTCTCATATGAACTGGAGATTCAAGGTCAACCAACGAGAACAGTAGAAGCTATGAGGAAAACGGTTCGAGTGGCATTACGAGCAGTGGCCTCTATGGACATATTTAATTTCTGGAAGGGACTACCCCTATACCTCTAAAGTGAACCTTGGGGCAGTTTTCCAAGGAACTCCGAAATCATCGGAGTTCATAAAATTCAAGACGAAGATAGAATTCGGGATATGGCAGCTGAAAAATGCTCAACGTAAAAGGGTTGTAATTAACTAAGGCCCACAAAATGGGAGCATGGCTGATAATGGCGATGAGAGAGCTGTTCGTAAAAGCAGTGGTTGAGAGTGGAGATGGAGAGACAGAACCAAAACTGGACGAAGGGACAGTTAGCGAGTGTGAAATAGCTTATGACCTAAGAATCGGATCTGAGCCGGTAGCGGCTTGAAGCAGCGAGCCAAAACGACAGGTGGATGACTAAGACAACCCTCTGCTCTCGATACTCAGAATGACGTCGGTTATTTCTGAAGGGCAGGAGGTGTCCAAGTGAGGTTTGCGATTCAGCGGAAACTCGGGCTGTTTGAATGCATTCTTCGAGCGAGTGGAAGAGTTTTGAGAGGTGACAGAGATGTCCAGAGGTCAAATATTTCAATTGGCGGCTGAAATGTTCGAAGTCAAAGCACTAGTGTGGTTCAGTGTGAATGTAGCACGGGTTTATTTACGGTGGAATTTAGTGTCAAATATGCACAAAGAATTCCTTCCGCCTGATTAAGATGACCGCTTGCTTCCAGGGATCGTGCGGTGCGATCAGGGACCAGTAAAATCCATGGAAGTTTAAGTGTCGGTCATAGAGGGATTGTTAAGCTGCCACTCGACATAATGTTCGGAGGAGGAGAAGCGGAAAATTTTGCGAAGAAATATTTCTCCATTTTATCACATTCAGCTAGCTTTATACCACAAATGCAGACCTAATTGGTATAGGATGCTCTTTGGAGGGGTTACGGATATCACCCGCAGCTATCACGCGAGGCTATCAGTGAGTTACAGAATCACTCTCGAGATGAAAGACCCCAACGAAGAAGTGACAGGAACGGGGAACTCTTCGATCAACCACGGGAAGCGAGCATTGTGTTTGGATACGTGGATGGAGCAGAAAAAGGCCGCGCAACTAAATTATATGTTGGATAGGAGCAAGGAGACAATCGACCGCACGTTGAAATGGATATCCTAGTTCGGAGATTCCATACCGACTGAGGGAAAAAATGGATGGCTGCTGGTGTTTATGATGCTATCACTTCCTCGGCCTCCCATTCTTGGGGTGGATCTTGTCCGACAATTTGAGGTGGCTGTGGTGACAAGATTGAGTGAGGACAAACAATGTAAGGTACGTAGCCGATTGTACGCTAACGAATAAAGTTAACTCAATAAGCTTTTAACGGAGGAGTTCCATCTCATGGGGGTAGAAAATGGCTGTACAAACAGTATCTACGTGAATTCTTTTGTTTGCATTCTTAGTTTGTTGCACCGTCGGATCTGAAAATACAGATTAAAAACTCTTTTCCGAAGCTACTTCATAAATGAAAGAGCATTAGTAGCTTACTTTCATAAGTATATTAGTATACTTTCACTACATAGTAATATATTTTAGTAGTTCTTTTTTATAGTGGTGATAAAATTTGAAGAGATATTTCGTATGAAGATATTTGTTTATTTCGTATCATTTCCTGAAATCCCGACCAAGCAATACCACTCACCAAAAAATCTGAAAAGCTTTAACCTTTCATAAGCTCCAACCTTAATGCTAGAGAAATATATTGCGAAACCGTTATAGCGTTAAGTTCAATGTACGGCAAACATTAAGTATGAAAAATGAGGAAAATTGCAGAAGCCATCAGGTCGTGTTTTCCACCAAGAATGATATGTGCAACAAAGTGGCGGCACGGCTACCCATGTTCGTTCGCATCTATTTGATGTCCATCCTTGCTCGTGATTATTGTGTTTCTGAGCTGTCTTTCCCCGGTGCAAAAACAACACTCGGCTTGCTGACACTACAACGGGAAGACCATGCAAGGATAATGCCGCAGATTGTGGCTTTGAATGCAGGAAAATTGGCTTTAAATTTCTGCAGAAAATTTAAACAATTGTTGTTTGTATTTCAATGTGGAATAATATGAGGTGGAGATTTGACGGCAAGAAGCTCCAGAAATTATTTCATACGCTCATGAATAAACAAAGAGATTGTTTTATTTGGAATGGCGACAATATAACATGTTGTTAAATATACGAGTGTTGATTGTGTACGAACATAGGGTTTGTTTTATTTTGGAAAAAAATATCAGCTAGTTTAGGTTATAAAGTCTTTGTCGTATGCTTTTGGAATTTTGGGGGGTATGATCTAAGAATTTAGAAAATATTGAATGTAAGAGTCATATTCAAGATGAGGTTAAAACAATTAATGCATTATTTATTCATTTATTTCTTAACAGTCAAATATGTATTTATCAAATCGCTGAATAGCAATGAAAGGTTGCGGCGAGCTAAATGAAACTGTAATAAAAATTTAAGAAATCGAATTATATGGCATCATTATATTATAATGATCTACTTTTAGGTGAAAATTTGCTAATAATTAGCTTTTATTGTGTTTGAAGTCCTTAGCCGTTGATTGTATTGCAGTGCAAAACTATATTCATGTATTAAAACAGTAAAAAATGCAGTATTCACCATCAATGCATACTTTGAATCACTTTAAGGTAAGCAGAAAAATTGAAGCTACTAAGGCCGTATTGAATTAGTTATGCCCTTAAAGCTATTCAATATTCAAAACTATATCCAAACGCAACCTAACCCACACTGGGCGCTAAATTACATTCAAAAAATACCGCTATTTCCGACGAACTAACTATTGAATATTCATTTTTATAGTAAATTTGATTAAATGTTGAGGCCTGTACAGGCAAATAACGTTCGTCCAACACATGATACAAATTCAACCTTAATGTAATCATATGAATGAGCTTCACGCAACCGTGACGGTTGCGATGATGATGCTTTTCCGACTAACTTACAAGAATCATGTCAATACCACTCATACAACTAGATGTGTATATGTGTATATATGAGGCTCAGAGAGGTATAATCAATATTTCATGGGAAATAAATTGTGTATATTCTGCACACATGTGGTAGAGTAGTGCTTGACTTTAAACTTATATAAATTTATGGATATTATTTCCGTATTCTGATTTAAAGATTATGGATCAAAATTTTGGTTTTTATATACTGTAACGTCAGTGAATGGTCCTAGGTGAGAAATTAATCCGTTGCTATTGAGGACCTATGAAAATATAAGAAAGACAAATAAATCTGAGTAGGAAATATGATAGTTGTAAATAAGGAAAAAATTGTTGAAAATAGTTGAAAATAGCTGTGTAAAAGAAAAGCCTCGTACTGATGGAGAAAGCGGTTGCGCCTCCCCAGGTCAGGGGGCGACGAGACATCACCATCAACATCAGGGGCTTGAGGCTGTCTAGTGGGTTTTTGTGCGTTTTTCTCGTTCCTTTTTTTCAGATAGCTAGCACGTGCTTCGTCACGTCTCGGCTGGTATTAGTTTCCTGCATCTGGTCCTTTACGGACAAAAGCCCATTTTCATTTTTGTATTTGCGGCTGGTATTATTTCATGTGATCGATGAATAATACGTAGCGTCCCTCTTTGTTTTGTGGGAGCAGGTTCACCCCATCTTCTAGTGATCCATCCCAGCCGCGTAGAGCTAGCAAAGCGGCCAACCAGCATCCGTCGGGCCTGGACTACAGGGTGCTCCGCTAATGCGGAAAAGGGGTCTTTACAGCTATTTCTGGGGCACTCTGTTCCCGGGGCACTCCTCTGTTTTTTTGTTGATTTGTCCCTGTTGTTGGTTCGCGATAACTTTACCTTGCCTGGCACGCCCTCTTCTGGACTTCGGTTCAGTTGAGGCACCTCTTAGCAACCTCTCTTCCCTAAAATCGCTACAACTTGACCCACTTTATTAAAAAATGCAACGTTGCCGTTTTCGTTTATTAGAAAGTAGAAAATTTAGAAAGGTAGACAATGAACAGAATCACTTCGCGATCAAAAACAAAAACAGTAGTCATAAGCTCGAATACTGATCTTTCCAGCACAGACGTCGTAAGGATTATCGCCACAGATGTCTGAAAATTCTTGCGAAGTTGTCCAGCGGAGAGAACATTTTTAGCACCCGTCACGTGCATATCTTTTCCATATGCAAATAATAATAGAAGATGTTTCCGATTCATTCGACGCTAATGCCTATGGTTTCAGCCATCTGCCACAGCTTGATTCGCCGATCCTCTTGAATAAGTTTTTCCATCATCATCAACGTGGCACAACAGCCCGACGTCGGGCCTTGGCCACCTGGATCAATCTCCTCCAATTGTCTCGGTCACATGACTGCGTCCTCCAATCTTGGAACCCCAATAGTTTATTACCGTTATAGATTGTCTTTTTTTTTGTTTGTGCTCAAAGCAATAGAAACCTTCGTTCCCAACTGGAACGTAAGGGCGGCGATTTTCGGGCGGTCTTTGCTAACGCGAAGAAAGGGGGTGGGTGGGCGCCACTCGCTTCTAAAACCGAAAAACTCGCTGTCGGCCCGCTACTCAGAAGCGAGAAGAAAATAACGGGTTTGAGCTAGCGAAACTCTGCGAGAAGAAAACCACGATTTAACAAAAGAATACTACCGCGGAAACACAAACACCAATTTCGCAATATACATTCACTGTTCGATTTCTTTAATTTAACGCGATTTCTAAGTTACAGTTCGGCTAGCACTTAGTCACTAATGGCGCCAAATTCGTCTTGCAAAACCTTACAAGCTATTTGTATAACAATCGACTATTTTTGATACGATAGCTAAAATAGAGCAATATAATAGAAATAAACTAAAAAAAATAAACCTGATAATCCCTCGTTGGGGCCCTGGCGTGTTCGACGCTCGCTGTTCTCCCGCGATGATCGCTGTTTCTTTCTTTTTGATGAAAACTGCTGCGCGCTGTCCCTTCTAACTCCAACCCTTTTTTTGAATATCGATCGATCTTATCTGGCGAATCGTCACTATACCGGCTCTGGCTCTCAATTTACCCCTTCGCTTCAATTGATAATCCAACAGCAAAACACTCGTTCATTCGATCCTCCAACGATCATAGAAAAAAAAAATAATCAGCGTTAATTTTCGTCGATCTTCCTCAATCGCTACGTCCGGACGCTTACCCAGGCAGATTCGAAAAGAAAAGTCGAGCCATCAGTTTCAGCGCTCGTGCCCCAAAATTTTCGCACTTATCGGGACTTCTCTGACCCGTTGGGAGCACTAACCAACGTTTCATTCCTCTCGAGTGGAACATCGCATCCACTTGCCGTCTCCATGTCCCAACTTGGGACAGCCAGATGATCGCTCATTTGTCATCTATACCTTGTCAGATGATTGTTTTGACATTTCGAGCCATTAAGCCAAAGACGGGTGTCAGGCGTGAATACTTAAAACATGCAAATCAGCAACCCATTCCAGAATAGCAGCACACAATCGCCAGGTATGTAAGTAATCCTTTTCTATGTTGTACATTCCTCTGCCGGCATCAACAATTTTCCAAATTCGCGTGATTCCTTGATGTCATCCGTTCCTCCGATCGCGTTCTTACATCCATTGGTTAGCAGCCACGAATTCCATCCAATTGGATAAATCGGTAGCGCATAATAGTGTCGCGATTCATATCTGGATAGATCATAATATCGCCTTCATTCGCATCGCGCGTCAGTTGTCAGTTAATTACGAATTCGCTAGACCAAAGCTAATTTTTGGGTTCGTTCGGGTGTATATTCGATCCCATCCCGATGTAGGTCAAATGTTGACCGAGGTCAGGCATTGCTGGGTGAGAGTGCGTCGATCCATGCGCTGCTCTGCGTATTCGCACGTCTGCCATCAGTGGATTCCAGGCTATTTGATTTGCGCGTCTGATTCGTAGTTTCTTGACATGTTGTTACGTTTTGTTCTGGCCAGTACCTCAACATATACAAATATTGCAGTGGTGTAGCCTTTGGTTAGTGTCGTAGATGGTTTTGTTTCGAGACTTCTGGTCGTTTTTCGTGGTGATCGTTGAATCGGTGCATTTCGTTTTTTTATCTTTCTTAATTCGCGACCTAACACCTATATCCCTACGTATTTTCTTTTCTTTTACTAATTCATGAATCGAACACTAACTGTGGGATTAGTCGCTAGTGTTTGTGTTTCTACTCCATCGACCTTATTTCCGGAGGGCGGTGGAGGTTTTTTTTTCTCTTAGCTTTTTTTCATACGGACTTACGCTTAACATTCGCGCGTACTATATTCGACCGTGACAAGTTACTCGGCGTCCGCATACTCTGAGCTCTCCCAACGAGCCCTTGGTCTTCCTTTTGACCTCGCTCCGTCGACTCCTCTTGCGTTCATGACACGTTTTGGCATGCGATCGTCATTCATGCGTTGCACGTGCCCAGCCCACTGTAATGGTTGTAATTTGACGATTTTGGACACTTCCAGCTCATCGTAAAGTTCGTACAACTCATTGTTGTACCGGATGCATCATCCATCTCGGTCGCGGATAGCCCCGAAAATCCGCCGTAGAACTTTCCGTTCGAAGGTGCTGATCATATTTTCGGAGGCTTGGGTCAGGGTCCATGTTTCGCAGCCATAGCACAACACAGGTCTTATGATAGCTTTATAAACGCGGAGCTTAGTCTTTTTGTGCACATATTTCGATTTCATAATGGGGAGGACCGAGAAGAATGTCTTATTTGCTAGTTGTATCCGTCGCTTGATTTCGTCAGCTACGTCGGCGTCACTTGATAGATTGCTACCCAGGTAAACGAAGATGCAAAGTCCCCAAAGATGATGCAAAGTCCCCCTACGTTTTGTACTTTTTTATATTTTCCTCGTCTATGGACACCTTAACCTGGAATTCCCTTCCAGCGACTATCTGCGATTTTTCAATTCTCTGTTCCAAGGCTTTAAGATGGCAAATGAAGGTTCCGGCTCCCCATAAACTGTAGACATCACTTCAAATATTTCCATTGACATTTTGTTCTTCTTTGTAAATCATTTTATCATAGCTCTGTACGCCAATTTTGCTCAATATGCGGGTAATTCAGACATGATGATGCTTACAGTTCAATTACTAAAAGCGTAATGACGTACTTAGGTTCAAAACTTTTCAGCCTCCAGTCGTATAACACCATTCATTTTTTGCCGGGCATTATTATGTCAGGCGCTTTTTTTTATAAAAATTCCAAAATAAAATATGTATATAGCGCCAAAAGTATACAAATTGCGGTCTTTGGCGCTATGTTTTTTCTCGGTGTGGATCTGCTATATCATTGCTAGATAAAAAAAGAATAATTTTTTTTGTGCACATAGTCTTTTCAATCACTGAAATTAGTTAAGGTCATCTGAAAATTATATAGTGTATTTTCCGCCTATTTATTTTCAGTTGACGCTCAAGAAACCAATTCTTATGTCATTCAGCTATCGTTTACTTTTCTTTTTGACTGCGATTAGCATTTAGATGCAGTTGGTTATCTGCATAAAGTACATGCTTGGAATTTAGCCCTTTAGGTTAGGTTAGTAAAGAGGGCTGCCGGGAAACGCGGCTTGCATTAGGCCACCAGTTTGGGCCCATTTGCCACCCTCCGCTGGCTTTTTAGAGCTGCCAAGTGACCGCTTCGCCAAACTGGATCAGCTGACTCAGCGTGACGGTACCAGCCACCTCTGCCAACCCTTGAAAGTGGTATGCACCAAAAATTTTGAGGCGTTTATTATTGAGGGCCGGACAATCGCAGAGAGTATGCTCGATGGTGTCCTCTTCCATCTCGCACCTCTTGCATAAACTGCTGGATGTCAGTCCCAATTTCTTCGCATGAGATGCGGTAAGGCAGTGCCCTGTGAGCAAGCCGACCGTGGTTCTCAAGCAATTCCTGCTGAGCTTGAGCAGTTTCCTGCTTTTGCTTGGATCAGGTGATGGCCATAATGTCCTGGCCACCCTGCAGTCCAGCCTGTTTTCCCATTCGGACTTTAGTTTGGCCCATATGGCGGCATCAAGTTTGTTTGTGGCGTCCGCGATTGACCGAGGTACAGTGATGCAGGGGCAGTTGCTAGCTCCTGAACCTTTCCTCGCCAATTCATCAGCTTTTTCGTTGCCTATGACCCCACTATGCCCTGGCACCCACATAATCCGGATAGGAATATGCCTTGCCTTTTCATTGAGAGCCACTCTGCAAGCGTTAACAGTTTTTGAAGAACATCTGTAAGACGCAAGAGCGAGAATGGCTGCTTTACTGTCGACGCAAATGGTCATTGGTCTGGTTGATATTCCGCTAATGGACTCAACTGCCATGCGTATAGCATGTAATTCAGACTGAAAGACGGTAGCATGGTCCGACAGTCTACACCACAGGTTAAGGCTCAAATCCGTAGAAAACACGCCCGAGCCAACTCCTGTGTCCGTCTTTGACCCGTCCGTGTAAATCCAGGCGCCCCTATCGGTGGTAGCTTCCTTTTTCTTCCAGTCTGTTCTTGTGGGTATCTTGACCTGGAAATTCCTGCCAAGATGTATTATTTTGCTCATGTGGTCCGTGTCTTCTGCAACGAGTCCAAATCTTTTGCGGCATTCTATAAGAATACCGCTGTGGCCCCACTGATCTGAATCGTTCCACATGCCAGAACTTTTAGCGCGTATCGCCGCTAAGCTTGCGCTTCTAAAGATGAATCGATCTAGGGGCATGAGTCCCAAAATCATTTCCAACCCAGCCGTTGGGGCGGTTCTTAAAGCGCCCGTAATACATATGCAAACTAATCTTTGCAGTGTTGTTAGCTCCTTGATATTAGTTTTTCTCTCCGCTGCTTTCCACCACACGACCGCTCCATACACCAAAATCGGCCTGACTACACATGTGAATATGTAATAGGCCGCCCTAGGTTTAAGACCCCAGGTATTGGAGTAGGCGGACCGGCAAGCGAAAAGTGCTGCGCGGGCCTTACCAATTCTGTGCTTCACGTTAGCCCCCCAGTTCAGTTTCCTGTCTGGTATAAGGCCCAAATATTTAACACTATCAGCAAGCTCCAATGTTATTCCGTTGAGGTTAGGCGTGGCAATAGCCGGTACCCTGTGTTTCTTTGTGAAGAGCATAAGTTCGGTTTTTGTCGGGTTTGCCCTAAGACCGACTTTTCTGGCCCAGATTTGAATATGGTCCAGCGCCGATTGCATAAGGTCCGACAAAGTTTGTGGGAACGCACCCCTCACAAGTACCACAATGTCATCGGCATACGCCACTACCTCAAAGCCACTGGCCCTTAACTTCTCCAGTATTTCGTTGACTGTCAGGATCCAGAAAAGGGGAGATATAATCCCTCCTTGTGGTGTTCCGGTACCGACTGTTCTTTCCGCTTTGGCCTCCAAAAAGGTAGCCTCAATCCGCCTGCTCTTGAGCAAGTCAGATGCCCAGGTCGCCAGGGTTTTATCCACCCCATATCGAGCCAAGGCATCAATGATACTCGCGACAGTGACATTATTGAAGGCCCCCTCAATGTCTAAGAAGGCTGCCAACGTGAATTCCTTCTGCCGTAAGGATTTTTCTATTGTACGGACAACTTTGTGTAATGCCGTATCTACTGATCTGCCCGCTAGATACGCGTGTTGATCAACACAGATTCTCGCGACATCAATCGAGCTTTTGATGTGCAGATCAACAAGCCTCTCTAGTGTTTTGAGCAGAAACGATGTTAAGCTGATTGGTCTAAAGTCCTTCACGTAATGATGATTCAACCTACCAGGTTTCGGAATGAAGACCACTCTAGCTTTTGTCCATTGCTCGGGTACTACCCCGAGGCGGAGGCATGCGGTAAAAATACGCTGCAGAATGGGAATGATGGCCTTATCTGCTTTTTGAAGCATGATAGGTGATATCTCATCAATCCCTGTAGCTTTGTAAGGTCGGAATGTGCCAATAGCCCATTCAATCTTGACCTCGTCCACTACTTCCTTGATCAGCCGCTCAGACGCCCGGTGGGTTCCACGAAGTACGTCACTAGGCGGCGTCACGCAGGCTGATTCTGGAAAGTGAGTTTCCAGTAGCAAGTCCAGGCACTCTTTCGGGTCCTCCACCCAATCCCCGTTTTTGATAACCTGGGTAAATTAAGATATACAATATGTATTTCATACATATTGTGTATAGTTTATTTCATTTACATACATTCTAATTAAAATATGTATGAAATACATATTGCAATATTATATTTATATTAAATTAAGTATGTATATATTATGTATATATATATATATATATATTAAAATTTTAATGTATATATATATGAACATATAAACATTATTTATATATATATTAAAATTTTAATATATATATATATATATATATATATATATATAAATATATTAATTGTTTATTTATACATACAATTAAATATATAATAATTTATTTTTTTACTAATTTTTGATTATTTAATTTAAATTTTATTAATTTATTAAATTTTTGTTTACTTGAAGTTTTTATATAAAAAACTTCAAGGGGGAGGTAATAGTAGCTAATCCTTTAAACATATTATATACAATTAAATATATAATAATTTATTTTTTTACTAATTTTTGATTATTTAATTTAAATTTTATTAATTTATTAAATTTTTGTTTACTTGAAGTTTTTATGTAAAAAACTTCAAGGGGGGAGGTAATAGTAGCTAATCCTTTAAACATATTATATACAATTAAATATATAATAATTTATTTTTTTACTAATTTTTGATTATTTAATTTAAATTTTATTAATTTATTAAATTTTTGTTTACTTGAAGTTTTTATATAAAAAACTTCAAGGGGGGAGGTAATAGTAGCTAATCCTTTAAACATATTATATACAATTAAATATATAATAATTTATTTTTTTACAAATTTTTGATTATTTAATTTAAATTTTATTAATTTATTAAATTTTTGTTTACTTGAAGTTTTTATATAAAAGTTTTATTCTTGCTTAAAAATTTGTTTATAATTTATTTTACATGTAAATTTTTGTATGAATATATTTTAAATTAAAAATTTAAATTACTAAATTTATTCGCAGTAATTGAGATTATCAATATTTAAGAAATTAAGATATAGTAATGTTATTTTTATATTGGTAAAATTTGTGCCAGCAACCGCGGTTATACATAAAATATAAATAAATTTTATTGATACTAGTTATTTTTTTTATTAATCAAATAATTTAAAATTTATTAAGTGAAATTTTAAATTTGATAATTTTTGTTGTTTATTTTAATTGAAGCTAAAAAAACTTTAATTATAAACTAGGATTAGATACCCTATTATTTAAAGTGTAGTTATTTTCTATCAAAGTAGTAATAGTTAAGGTCTTGAAACTTAAAGAATTTGGCGGTATTTTAATCTATTCAGAGGATCCTGTTCTGTAATCGATAATCCACGAGGACTTTACTTAATATTGTATTTCAATTTGTATACCGCCGTTATAGATTATCTTATTAGAGAAATAATTTTCTAGATTTTTTTTAAAAAATACATCAGGTCAAGGTGCAGTTTATGATTAAGGAAGAAATGGGTTACAATAAATTTATTTATACGGATAAATAATTGAAATATTATTTTAAAGGTGGATTTGATAGTAAAATTATTTATTTTATTAATTTGATTTTAGTTCTAAAATATGCACACATCGCCCGTCACTCTTATTTCTTTATTTATAATATAAAATAAGATAAGTCGTAACATAGTAGAATTACTGGAAAGTGATTCTAGAATGACAGTTCAAAGCTTATTTAGTAAAGCATTTCATTTACATTGAAAATATTATTGTGCAAATCAATATGAATTGATTAATAATTATTTATTAATTTATTTTTAATAAAAATAATTTAAAAGATTGTTGTTTTAGTATTTTATAAAGAAAAAATATTTTTAATAATAGTTTATGAGTATTGTGAAAGAACTTTGAAATATTTTGAAAAATTTTTATTTAATAAGAAAATTTAATTTATTGTACCTTGTGTATCAGGGTTTATCAAAAAGAAATTATATATTATAATTTTCTCGATTTCAAAAGAGCTAATAAATTATTTAAATTAATGTAAAAAAATTATTTATAATTTTTTATTAGAAATGAAATGTTATTCGTTTTTGATGGTATCTGGTTTTTAAAGAAATAAATTTAATTTATTATTATGTGTAGTAATTTATTTAATAATTTTCTATATTAATTTATAAAAATAATTTATGGGATAAGCTATAAATTAAATATTTAAAACAAATATTATTTTTTTATAAATGTATGCTTAGAAATAGCAATTGTTAATAATTATGTTATAATATATTTTAGAAGAATATTATTTAATAATTTGTTTAATTTTTTATTTAAATATTAATTTTAACCATTAAGATTAAGAAATAATGATAAAATTAGTATAATTTAAATTGTATTTTATAAATTTATGTTTATAGATTAATCTAATGAATTCGGCAAAGTATTAATATTCGCCTGTTTAACAAAAACATGTCTTTTTGAGTTTAATTTAAAGTCTAACCTGCCCACTGAGTTTTTTAAATGGCCGCAGTATATTAACTGTGCAAAGGTAGCATAATCATTAGTCTTTTAATTGAAGGCTTGTATGAATGGTTGGACGAAATATTAACTGTATCAGTTTAATTTTTTAGAATTTTATTTTTTAGTTAAAAAGCTAAAATTATATTAAAAGACGAGAAGACCCTATAGATCTTAATAATTTATGAATTATGTTTATAAAGAATATTTAAAATTTAATTTAAATAATTATTTTATTTATAATAAGATTTAATTAACTCTTATATTTTTTTACATAAATTAGTGAATATTTGATCCACTATTAGTGATTATTAAATTAAGTTACCTTAGGGATAACAGCGTAATTTTTTTAGAGAGTTCTTATCGATAAAAAAGATTGCGACCTCGATGTTGGATTAAGAGATACTTTTGGGGGCAGCACTTCAAATAAGTAAGTCTGTTCGACTTTTAAATTCTTACATGATCTGAGTTCAAACCGGCGTAAGCCAGGTTGGTTTCTATCTTTAGTTAATTAAAACATTTTAGTACGAAAGGACCAAATGTTTAAAATAATTTTTATTTTAATATTGAATTTAATTAATATAACTATTTTGGCAGATTAGTGCAATAAATTTAGAATTTATGAATGTAAATTTAACTTACAAATAGTATATGAATATAATTATTGAATTAATTTTATCTTTTGTTAGAAGTTTATTATTAGTTATTTGTGTAATGGTTAGAGTGGCTTTTGTTACTTTATTAGAACGTAAAGTTTTAGGTTATATTCAATTGCGTAAAGGGCCTAATAAAGTAGGATTAGCTGGAATTCCCCAACCTTTTTGTGATGCAGTAAAGTTATTTACTAAAGAGCAAACATATCCTTTAACTTCTAATTACATGGTTTATTATTTTTCACCAATTTTTTCTTTATTTCTTTCTTTATCGGCCTGAATGGTTATACCTTATATAATAAATTTATATTCTTTTAATATAGGTATTTTATTTTTTCTTTGTTGTACAAGTTTAGGTGTTTATACTGTTATGATTGCGGGTTGATCTTCTAATTCGAATTATGCATTATTAGGAGGTCTACGTTCAGTAGCTCAGACTATTTCTTATGAAGTTAGATTAATTTTGATTTTACTTTCTTTTATTTTAATAATTGGTAGTTTTAATTTTATAGATTTTTATTTTTATCAAAAATTTAGTTGATTTATTTTTTTATCTGTCCCTTTATCTCTAGTTTGATTCGTTTCTAGTTTAGCAGAAACTAATCGAACTCCTTTTGATTTTGCTGAAGGTGAATCTGAATTGGTTTCTGGATTTAATGTTGAATATAGTAGTGGTGGGTTTGCGTTGATTTTTCTGGCCGAATATTCTAGAATTTTATTTATAAGTATACTATTTTCCTTAGTATTTTTAGGGGGAATATTAGATAGAGTATTTTTTTTTTTGGAGTTGACATTTATTAGATTCCTGTTTATTTGAGTACGGGGAACTATACCCCGATTTCGTTATGATAAGTTGATATATTTGGCTTGAAAAAATTTTTTACCTCTTTCTTTAAATTATTTAATATTTTTTATTGGTTTAAAGATTATTTTAAATTTGATTATTATATGAACAATATTTAGTAAAGTTAATAGAAATTTTAGTTTCTATCTTATGTTTTCAAAACATATGCTTAATATCAAGCTCATTAACTATTATTTAAGAATATTATCTCATCATTTAATAATTAATGGATTAATAATATAATATAGGAAATAAATTACAGTTAAGATTTGACCAGTTAATACGTAAGGGTCTTCAACTGGTCGTGCTCCAATTCATGTTAATAAAATAACTGTGATAACTATTATTCAAAATAAAATTTGATTAATTGGATAAAATTGAATTCCTCGAAATTTTCTTAAATGATAAAAAGGAAGAATAATGATAATTGCAATTGATATAATTAGTGCGATGACACCTCCTAATTTGTTAGGAATAGATCGTAAAATTGCGTATGCAAATAGAAAATATCATTCTGGTTGAATATGAATTGGGGTTACTAGTGGATTTGCTGGGATAAAGTTATCTGGATCTCCTAATAAATAAGGATTAATTAATGTAAGTATTGTTAATCTAGCTAATATAATAATAAATCCTACAATATCTTTATAAGTAAAGTAAGGGTGAAAAGGAATTTTATCAATATTTGAATTTACACCTAGGGGGTTGTTAGAACCTGTTTGATGTAAAAATAGTAAATGAATTATAGTTATAGCTGCAATAATAAAAGGCAAGATGAAATGGAATGTAAAAAATCGGGTTAACGTTGCATTATCTACTGCAAATCCTCCCCAGATTCATTGAACTAGTATTGTACCTAGATAAGGAATAGCGGATAATAAGTTTGTAATTACAGTTGCTCCTCAAAAAGATATTTGTCCTCATGGTAATACATATCCTAGAAATGCTGTTGCTATTACTGCAAATAGAATAATTACTCCAACTATTCATGTTTGTGTATATAAAAATGAATTATAATAAATTCCTCGACCAATATGAATATAAATACAAATAAAAAAAAAAGAGGCTCCGTTTGCGTGCAGGGTTCGTAATAATCACCCATAATTTACATCTCGGCAGATATGTGCAACTCTATTAAATGCTATTTCGATGTCGGCTGTGTAGTGTATAGCTAAAAATAATCCTGTTATAATTTGGATAACTAAACATAATCCCAATAGTGATCCATAGTTTCATCAAGCTGAAATGTTTGCAGGAGCTGGTAAATCTACTAATGCATTATTAGCAATTTTAAATAAAGGATGGTTTAAACGTATAGGTTTATTCATTAGTTTATTTGACGTAAAGGCCCATAAAATAAATTGGTAATTTTTACTACTACCACCAATGTCAATAATAAATAATTTATTAATATAATAGTAATTATATTAATTGGAAAATTGTAAATATTTATTAAATTGATTCTGTTAAAAGGTGTTAAATTTTCTTTAGATATAAAAATTTTTATATTATCATTTTGAAATAAATTAGAAATTAATGATTTATCAATTAATATCACTATTAATATAGAAATTCTTATTATAATAAATCTTATTACAATAATTTTTATTGAAAATATGAATATCTCATTAGATGCAATTGCTGTCACGTAAATAAATAAAATTAACATTCCCCCTAAAAATACCAAAAATAAAATATAAGAATATCAAAATGAATTAAATATTAATCCTGTAATTAAACATGTTAATAATGATTGTACTAGTAATATTATTCCTATAGCTAAAGGATGAATTATTTGAATAAAAATTATTCTTGATAAAAATATGATAATTAATACAATTGTTTGAGTAATATCAGAAAGTAGTTTATTAAAATATTAATTTTGGAGATTAATGATAAAGATTTTTCTTTTTTTCTGAAGTTTTAAAAGAAATAATCTTGTTTTCGGTTTACAAGACCAATGTTTTTGTTAAACTATTAAAACTAATGTTAGTATTAATTAATTGATTTATACCTTTGGTGTTATTTATTATAGGTATTTTTATTTTTGTTTCTAATCGAAAGCACTTATTATCTATACTTTTGGCGTTAGAATTTATTGTGCTTAGAATATTTTTTTTAATTTTTGTATTTTTAAATTATTTTAATAGAGAAATGTATTTTAGTATAATATTTTTAACATTTAGAGTTTGTGAGGGGGTTTTAGGACTTTCCTTATAAGTAAGAATAATACGTTCGCATGGTAATGATTATTTTAATTCTTTTAATATTTTACAATGTTAAAATATATTTTTTTTCTTATTTTTTTGATACCTTTAAGTTTTAAAAAGTCAATATTTTGAATGGTGCAGATTTTATTATTTTTTATAAGATTTGCTTATGTTTGTATAAATTTTTCTGGTTTTTATTGAATAAATTTAAGATATATTTTAGGCTGTGATATAATGTCTTATGGTTTGATTTTATTAAGAATTTGAATTAGAGCTTTAATGTTAAGTGCTAGAAGATTAATTTATAATTATAATAATTATAAACATTTATTTGTTTTTAATATTTTAATTCTTTTGTTTTTTTTAATTTTTACATTTAGAAGTATAAATATTTTTATATTTTATCTATGTTTTGAAAGTAGTTTAATTCCTACTTTATTTTTAATTTTAGGGTGGGGTTATCAACCTGAACGACTTCAGGCTGGAATTTATATATTGTTTTATACTGTATTAGCTTCTTTACCTATATTATTAGGTATTTTTTATATATACACATATTTTGGTAATGTTAATTTTTATTTAATGATTAATATGACTTTAAATTATAAATTATTTTATTTTTGTATAATTTTAGCTTTTTTAGTTAAAATACCTATATTTATAGTTCATTTATGATTACCCAAAGCTCACGTTGAAGCCCCGGTTTCTGGATCAATAATTTTGGCAGGAATTTTATTAAAATTAGGAGGCTATGGTTTACTACGGGTATTTAGTTTTTTAACTAATTTAGGAATTATTTATAACTTTATTTGAATTACAATTAGTTTAATTGGTGGATTTATTGTTAGTTTAATTTGTTTACGTCAAACTGATTTAAAATCATTAATTGCTTATTCTTCTGTAGCTCATATGGGTATTGTGTTAAGTGGGCTATTAACTATAACTTATTGAGGTGTATCAGGTTCTTATACTTTAATGATTGCTCATGGACTTTGTTCTTCTGGATTATTTTGTTTAGCTAATATATCATATGAGCGGTTAGGAAGACGAAGAATGTTAATTAATCGGGGTTTATTAAATTTTATACCTAGAATGTCTTTATGGTGATTTTTATTAAGATCTGCAAACATAGCGGCTCCTCCTACATTAAATTTGTTAGGTGAAATTAGTTTATTAAATAGAATTGTAAGTTGATCTTGATTTACAATGTTTTTAATTGCTTTTATTTCTTTTTTTAGAGCTGCTTATACTTTATATTTATATTCTTATAGTCAGCATGGAAAATTACATTCGGGGGTTTATAGAAGTAGAAATGGATCAGTTCGTGAATTTTTGATTTTATTTTTACATTGATTTCCTTTAAATTTATTGATTATAAAGTCTGAATATTGTTTTTTATGAGTATAATTTAAATAGTTTAATTTAAAATATTGATTTGTGGTATCAACGATATGAGTGATTCATTTTAAATCATTCCTTATATTTCTATTTGTCTAATTAGTTTTATTTGTTTATTTTTTATAAGAATTTTAAATTTTATAATAGGATTAATCAGTTTATTGAATGATTATAGAATATTTATTGAATGAGAAATTGTTAATTTAAATTCATGTGCTTTTGTAATGACTTTTTTATTAGATTGAATGAGTTTTATATTTATATCATTTGTTTTGTTAATTTCTTCTTTAGTAATTTTTTATAGTCGTGAATATATGGCGGATGATATAAATATTAATCGTTTTATTATACTTGTTTTAATATTTGTATTTTCTATAATAATATTAATTATTAGCCCAAATTTAATTAGAATTTTATTAGGGTGGGACGGTTTAGGATTAGTTTCTTACTGTTTAGTTATTTATTTTCAAAATGTAAAATCTTATAATGCTGGTATATTGACTGCTTTATCTAATCGGATTGTTGATGTGGCGTTACTTTTAGCAATTGCTTGAATATTGAATTATGGAAGTTGAAATTATATTTTTTATTTAGAATTTATAAAAATAGATCTAGAAATAGTAATTATTGGTTGATTAGTTGTTTTGGCTGCAATAACTAAAAGAGCTCAAATTCCTTTTTCTTCTTGATTACCTGCGGCCATAGCTGCTCCTACTCCTGTATCAGCTTTGGTTCATTCATCAACACTTGTAACAGCTGGTATTTATTTATTAATTCGTTTCAATCTATTAATTGAAAATACTATTGTTTCTATAGTTTTATTATTATTAGCTGGATTAACTATATTTATATCTGGTCTTGGGGCAAATTTTGAGTTTGATTTAAAAAAAATTATTGCTTTATCAACTCTCAGTCAGCTTGGTTTAATAATAAGAATTTTATCAATAGGATTTCCTAAATTAGCTTTTTTTCATTTGTTAACTCATGCATTATTTAAAGCACTATTATTTATATGTGCTGGGGCAATTATTCATAATATATCTAATTTTCAAGATATTCGTATAATAGGTAATTTAGTTTATCATATACCTTTAACTGTTACTTGTTTAAATATTGCTAATTTAGCTTTATGTGGTATACCATTTTTGGCTGGATTTTATTCTAAGGATTTAATTTTAGAAATAGTAAGTATATCTTATATTAATATATTTAGTTTTTTTTTATATTTTTTTTCTACTGGTCTTACAGTTTGTTATTCATTTCGTTTAGTTTATTATGGGTTTACTGGAGATCTTAATTGTATACCTATACATTATTTATCGGATGAGGGTTGAATTATATTACGAGCTATATTTGGTTTAATAATTATAAGTATTATAGGGGGAAGAATATTAAGATGATTAATTTTTCCTGTACCTTCAATTATTATTTTACCTACAGATTTAAAATTATTAACAGTTTTTGTTTGTTTGGTGGGTTTATTGATTGGGTATATTTTGTCTAATCCTTATATTTATTTTTTAAATAAATCTTTTAAGTTTTATAATCTGTCATTTTTTAGTGGTTCTATATGGTTTATACCTTATATTTCGACTTATGGTATAATTTTTTATCCTATTACATTAGGTAGTTTAGTTGGCAAGGGTGTTGATCAGGGGTGATCAGAGTATTATGGTAGACAAATAATTTATTTTTTACTAGTAAATTATTCAAAGTTTAATCAATCTTTACAAAATAATAGTCTTAAACTTTATTTAATAAGTTTTATTTTATGAGTTATAGTATTTATTATTTTAAATTTTAATTATTTAAGTAGCTTATAATTAGAGCATGACATTGAAGCTGTTATTGAAGTTGTTTAACTCTTAAATATTTGATTTTAAATAACAAATATTAGTAATTTATAAAAGGAAAATCTTTATTTTTACAATGAAAGTGTAATGTTTTTTTATAAACTATATAAATAGAAATATAAACAGAATTTAACTGTTAAAGAAAAAAGTTAGCGGCTTTATCTTGGTCTTCATATTTCCTTAATTGGAAATTGATTTCATTACCATCATTAACAATGATGTGCCTCTATTTTGGCTTCAATTAAATTTAGAATAAGGATAATTAATAATCTAATATTAGGTCGAAACTAATTGCAATAAATCGCTTCATATTCTAAAAATTAAGGAAGACCAATATTTCAGTACTTTTTGATTGCAAATCAAATGTTATATTTAACTACAACCCTGTTTAATATATAATATTTTAAATAGATCATTCTAAAGCACCTTGATTTCATTCGTGATAAAGTCCTAATAAAAGGATTAGAATGAATAATATAATTGTCGAAGTTCATATTATTAAATCTGATACATTTATAATATGAATAAAAGGTAAAATTAATGCAATTTCTACATCAAAAATTAAAAAAATAATTGCAATTAAAAAAAATCGTAAGGAAAAAGGTAGTCGAGAGGATCTTTTTGGATCGAATCCGCATTCAAATGGTGATGATTTTTCACGGTCTATAAAAGTTTTTTTTGACAGGATTGAAGCAATAATTATTACAATTATCGCAATTATTAAAATTGTTATTATGATTGTTAATATAGAAATAATTATTTATACTAAAATGTTTAGACCATATAATTGGAAGTTATATATACTTTTTATACTATATAAATAAATTTTTAACCACCCCATCAGTAGATTGATATATAAAGGAATAGTCATACAATATCTACAAAGTGTCAATATCAAGCAGCAGCTTCAAAACCAAAATGATGGGAACTAGAAAAATGATAATTGAGATGACGAAACAAACAAATTGCTAGGAATGTTGTTCCAATTAAAACATGAATTCCATGGAATCCAGTGGCCATAAAAAAAGTTGAACCATATACAGCATCGGCAATAGTAAATGGAGCTTCTACATATTCGTATGCTTGAAGAATTGTGAAATATACTCCTAATACAATTGTAAAAAATAATCCTTGAGTGGTTTGTGAAAAATTTCCTTCTATTAATCTATGATGAGCTCATGTAACAGTAACTCCTGAAGCTAAAAGAATTGCAGTATTAAGTAAAGGAATTTGGAATGGGTTAAAAGGTACAATTCCAGCCGGTGGTCAAGTTATTCCTAATTCTACTGTAGGAGATAAACTACTATGAAAAAAAGCTCAGAAGAAAGAAATAAAGAAAAAAATTTCTGAAATAATAAATAAAATTATACCTCAACGTAGGCCAATTGTTACGGGGTATGTGTGAAGTCCTTGAAAAGTACCTTCTCGAGAAATGTCTCGTCATCATTGATATATAGTTAAAAGTGTAATAATATTCCCTAAAATAAATAATGAAATATCATATTGGTGAAATCATTTAACTAAACCTGAAACTGTTGTTATTGCGCCGATAGCTCCTGTTAAAGGTCATGGTCTATAATCTACTAAATGAAATGCGTGATTTGAATGTGTTGACATTAAACTACTTCTCTAGAATAAAGAGTACTTAATACTGCAAATACGTAAGATTGAATGATTGCAACAGCTGATTCTAATACTAATAAAAGAATTTGTCCTATTAATAAAAGTGTTACTAGAATTATAGATAATGAGGGTCCTGTATTGCCTAAGAGAGTTAATAATAAATGTCCCGCGATTATATTAGCTGCAAGTCGAACTGCTAAAGTTCCTGGGCGAATTATATTACTAATAGTTTCAATACATACTATAAATGGTATTAATACTGGAGGTGTACCTTGAGGAACTAAATGAGCAAATATATGTTGTGTATGATTAATTCACCCATAAATTATAAATCTAATTCATAAAGGTAGAGCTAGCGTAAGAGTTATTGTTAGGTGTCTAGTTCTTGTAAAAATATAAGGGAATAACCCAAGAAAGTTATTGAACATAATCATTGAAAATAATGAAATAAAAATAAAAGTTCTTCCGTTATGATTTGAATCTTTTAATAAAGTTTTAAATTCATTGTGTAGTGTTAATAAAATATTATTTCAGACAATATTATATCGTCTTGGTATAATTCAATATGTTATTGGGATAAATAGTAATCCAATAAAAGTTCTTAATCAATTAATTGATATATTAAAAATTCTTGAAGAAGGGTCAAATACGGAGAATAAATTGGTTATCATTTTCAGTTTATAGAATTAACTATTTTTGTACTTACCTGTGATTGTGGTATAATATTATAGAAACAAAAATAATTTATTATACTAAATATAATAAATACTATTGAAAATATAATAAAAAGAAATAATCAATTGATAGGAGCTATTTGAGGAATTAAAAAATATTAAAACAATTAATAATTTTAGTTTGACATACTAATGTTATTTATTTAACTAATTTTTTTTTTTTTTTTTTTAGAAAAAATTTATGACCATTAGAAGTAATTGCTAATTTACTATAAAATGGTTTAAGAGACCAGTACTTGCTTTCAGTCATCTAATGGAATTTAATTTAAATTAGAGATTCATTTGATAAAATGGTTAATAGGAACTCTTTCAATTACAATAGGTATAAATCTGTGATTAGCACCACAAATTTCTGAACATTGACCAAAAAATAAACCTGGACGATTGATTATAAATCTTGTTTGGTTTAATCGTCCAGGCGTTCCATCTACTTTAACACCTAGAGCGGGGACTGTTCATGAGTGAATTACATCTGCAGCAGTTACTAAAATTCGAATCTGTGAATTTATTGGTAGTACTACCCGGTTATCAACATCTAATAAACGAAATCCTCTTATTGGTAATTCATTTGTGGGGATTATGTATGAATCAAATTCAATATCTAAGAAATCTGAATATTCATAACTTCAATATCATTGATGTCCAATTGATTTTAGGGTTAGTATTGGTTCATTAATTTCGTCTAATAAATACAAGAGTCGAAGTGAAGGTAATGCGATGAATAATAAAATAATAGCCGGTAAGATTGTCCAAATTAGTTCGATAGTTTGTCCATGTAAAAGAAATCGATTTGTATATTTATTAAAAAATAATATAAATATTAAATATCCAACTAATACAGTAATTATAATTAAAATCAATAAAGTATGATCATGGAAAAAAGTTAGTTGTTCTATTAAAGGTGATGCTCTGTCTTGTAAACCTAGGTTAGCTCATGTTGCCATTTATTTTCTAATAAAAGAAATAATCTTTATTTACGGAGCTTAAATCCATTGCACTAATCTGCCATATTAGATTAGTTAGTTAATAATGGAAGTTCTGAATATCTGTGTTCTCTTGGTGGAGTATTTTGATATCATTCAATTGATGATGAAAGTTGTACGGGAAAAATAATTGTTCGTTGAGAGATTATACTTTCTCAAATGATAAACAAGAAATAAATAATTCCTAATAATGAAATAGTTGATCCAACAGTTGATACAATATTTCATGCAGTATATGAATCAGGATAATCGGAATACCGTCGAGGTATTCCTGCTAATCCTAGAAAATGTTGTGGGAAAAATGTAAGATTAACTCCTACAAATATAATTACGAATTGAGTTTTTAATCAATTAGGATTTATTGTTAGTCCAGTAAATAATGGATATCAGTGAACAAATCCTCCCATAATTGCAAATACAGCTCCTATTGATAATACATAATGGAAATGTGCTACTACATAATATGTGTCATGTAAAATAATATCAATTGATGAATTTGCTAGTACTACTCCTGTTAGCCCTCCAACAGTAAATAAGAATACAAATCCTAATGCTCAAATAATTGCAGGAGAGTAGTTTAATTGAGTACCATGTAATGTAGCTAATCAACTAAAAATTTTGATTCCTGTGGGAACTGCAATAATTATTGTTGCTGAAGTAAAGTAAGCTCGTGTATCTACATCTATACCTACTGTAAATATATGATGAGCTCATACAATAAATCCTAATAATCCAATAGCAAGTATTGCGTAAATTATTCCTAAAGATCCAAAGGTTTCCTTTTTTCCACACTCTTGGCTAATGATATGGGAAATTATTCCAAATCCTGGTAGAATTAGAATGTAAACTTCTGGGTGACCAAAAAATCAAAATAAATGTTGGTATAGGATTGGGTCACCACCCCCTGCAGGATCAAAGAATGATGTATTTAAATTTCGGTCTGTAAGAAGTATGGTAATTGCACCTGCTAGTACTGGTAAAGAAAGAAGTAAGAGAATTGCAGTAATTACTACTGATCAAACGAATAATGGTATTCGGTCAAATGTAATGCCGGCTGATCGTATATTAATAACTGTTGTAATAAAATTTACGGCTCCTAAAATTGAAGAGATTCCTGCTAAATGTAGTGAAAAGATGGCAAGATCTACAGATGCCCCTCTATGGGCAATACCTGCTGCTAATGGGGGATATACCGTTCATCCAGTTCCTGCTCCTACTTCAACTATTGATGAAGCTAATAAAAGTGTAAGAGATGGGGGAAGTATTCAAAAACTTATATTATTTATACGGGGAAATGCTATATCTGGTGCTCCAAGTATTAACGGGACTAATCAATTACCGAATCCACCAATTATAATTGGTATTACTATGAAAAAAATTATTACAAAGGCGTGTGCTGTTACAATTACGTTATAAATTTGATCATCTCCAATTAATGATCCTGGGTGACCTAATTCGGTTCGGATCAATATTCTTAAAGATGTTCCCACTATTCCTGCTCATGCACCAAAAATAAAATAAAGTGTACCAATATCTTTATGATTTGTGGAAAAAAGCCATTGTCGCGAACGATTAAATGGCTGAAATTTAGGCGATAGATTGTAAATTTATTTATAAGGATATAACCTTTTTAATCAATTATTAGCTTTATAGTCAATGATGACATTAGACTGCAATTCTAAAGGAGTAAATTAATTACTAAGGCTTAAAAGATTAATCTTATATTTATAGCTTTGAAGGCTATTAGTTTATTTAACTTAAAGCCTTAAATATATAAATATGCTATAGTAATTATTGGTAATCCTCTAATTGAAAAAAATCTTATTACAGATATAAATAAATAATTTTTTTTATTTTTGTGCATGAGCAGGTTTCAATTAATTTCTTTATTACCAAGTATAAATGCTGTGTAACATATTCGTAAATAAAAATAAAGTGTGATTAATGAACATAAAATTAATACAAAAATTAATATTATTTGGTTTAATGAAGTTAATTGTTGGATTACTATTCATTTAGGGAAGAATCCTAAAAAGGGGGGCAATCCACCAAGTGAGAGAAAATTAATAAAAAAGAAAAACTTGATAGTAATCGATGATGAAAATATAATAAATAATTGGTTAATGTGGAATATTTTATATTGATTTAGTAAATAAATTACAGCAAATCTTATAAATGTATAAATAATGAAATAGATAATTCATGTTTTTATTGAATTATTTATTGCTAATATTATTCATCTTAAATGATTAATAGAAGAGAAAGCCATTAATTTACGAATTGAAGTTTGTGATAGTCCTCCAATACCTCCAATTACTGCAGATGTAATAATTGTAATAATTATAAAATCGTAACAAAAATTGTAAAAAATTAGGATTATTGGTGCAATTTTTTGTCATGTTATTAATATTAGAGCGTTAATTCATGAAATTCCATCTATAATTCTGGGAAATCAGAAATGAAAAGGTGCTGCACCTGTTTTGATTAAAAGTGGAATTGAAATTAGAATATTGGTGTTTAAATATTGTTCAGGTAAATTATTAAATTTCATTATTCTTATAATGATTGCGACAAAAAAAATTGATGAGGCTATTGCTTGTGTAAGGAAATATTTCAATGCCGTTTCGGATGATATTAAATTATTTTTATTATTCATTAGGGGGATAAATGATAATAAATTAATTTCTAATCCTATTCATGATCTGAATCAAGAAGTTGACGAAACGGTAATGAAGGTACCTCTTACTAAGATTATTAAAAATATTATTTTTGAAATATTGTTAAAAATTAAAAAGAAAAGGATTAAAACCTTTATAAATGGGGTATGAACCCATTAGCTTGTTTAGCTTATCTTTTTTTTTGAAATAAATATATTATAGTGTATGAGGCACATAAGTTTTTGATACTTATAGAAATAGTTTGATTCTATTAAATATAATGAATATAATATATAAATTATTTTATTTACCCTATCAAGGTAATCCTTTAATCAGGCAATTCATTTTTTTTAGTTTACTGTAAATTTTGTTTCGAAATTTATTTTGATGTATTATTTATATATTTAAACTTAAATAATATTTATTAGTATTTTTATTATAAATAAGTTTGTTTATATATATAAATATATTAATTGTTTATTTATACATACAATCTAACTGTATTAATATAAGATAAATTTTTGTTACCGGTCATCATTTTGATAACCTGGGTAAATTAAGATATACAATATGTATTTCATACATATTGTGTATAGTTTATTTCATTTACATACATTCTAATTAAAATATGTATGAAATACATATTGCAATATTATATTTATATTAAATTAAGTATGTATATATTATGTATATATATATATATTAAAATTTTAATGTATATATATATGAACATATAAACATTATTTATATATATATTAAAATTTTAATATATATATATAAATATATTAATTGTTTATTTATACATACAATCTAACTGTATTAATATAAGATAAATTTTTATTACCGGTCATCATTTTGATAACCTGGGTAAATTAAGATATACAATATGTATTTCATACATATTGTGTATAGTTTATTTCATTTACATACATTCTAATTAAAATATGTATGAAATACATATTGCAATATTATATTTATATTAAATTAAGTATGTATATATTATGTATATATATATATATTAAAATTTTAATGTATATATATATGAACATATAAACATTATTTATATATATATTAAAATTTTAATATATATATATAAATATATTAATTGTTTATTTATACATACAATCTAACTGTATTAATATAAGATAAATTTTTATTACCGGTCATCATTTTGATAACCTGGGTAAATTAAGATATACAATATGTATTTCATACATATTGTGTATAGTTTATTTCATTTACATACATTCTAATTAAAATATGTATGAAATACATATTGCAATATTATATTTATATTAAATTAAGTATGTATATATTATGTATATATATATATTAAAATTTTAATGTATATATATATGAACATATAAACATTATTTATATATATATTAAAATTTTAATATATATATATAAATATATTAATTGTTTATTTATACATACAATCTAACTGTATTAATATAAGATAAATTTTTATTACCGGTCATCATTTTGATAACCTGGGTAAATTAAGATATACAATATGTATTTCATACATATTGTGTATAGTTTATTTCATTTACATACATTCTAATTAAAATATGTATGAAATACATATTGCAATATTATATTTATATTAAATTAAGTATGTATATATTATGTATATATATATATATATTAAAATTTTAATGTATATCTATATGAACATATAAACATTATTTATATATATATTAAAATTTTAATATATATATATAAATATATTAATTGTTTATTTATACATACAATCTAACTGTATTAATATAAGATAAATTTTTATTACCGGTCATCATTTTGATAGGTTAGGTTAGTAAAGAGGGCTGCCGGGAAACGCGGCTTGCATTAGGCCACCAGTTTGGGCCCATTTGCCACCCTCCGCTGGCTTTTTAGAGCTGCCAAGTGACCGCTTCGCCAAACTGGATCAGCTGACTCAGCGTGACGGTACCAGCCACCTCTGCCAACCCTTGAAAGTGGTATGCACCAAAAATTTTGAGGCGTTTATTATTGAGGGCCGGACAATCGCAGAGAGTATGCTCGATGGTGTCCTCTTCCATCTCGCACCTCTTGCATAAACTGCTGGATGTCAGTCCCAATTTCTTCGCATGAGATGCGGTAAGGCAGTGCCCTGTGAGCAAGCCGACCGTGGTTCTCAAGCAATTCCTGCTGAGCTTGAGCAGTTTCCTGCTTTTGCTTGGATCAGGTGATGGCCATAATGTCCTGGCCACCCTGCAGTCCAGCCTGTTTTCCCATTCGGACTTTAGTTTGGCCCATATGGCGGCATCAAGTTTGTTTGTGGCGTCCGCGATTGACCGAGGTACAGTGATGCAGGGGCAGTTGCTAGCTCCTGAACCTTTCCTCGCCAATTCATCAGCTTTTTCGTTGCCTATGACCCCACTATGCCCTGGCACCCACATAATCCGGATAGGAATATGCCTTGCCTTTTCATTGAGAGCCACTCTGCAAGCGTTAACAGTTTTTGAAGAACATCTGTAAGACGCAAGAGCGAGAATGGCTGCTTTACTGTCGACGCAAATGGTCATTGGTCTGGTTGATATTCCGCTAATGGACTCAACTGCCATGCGTATAGCATGTAATTCAGACTGAAAGACGGTAGCATGGTCCGACAGTCTACACCACAGGTTAAGGCTCAAATCCGTAGAAAACACGCCCGAGCCAACTCCTGTGTCCGTCTTTGACCCGTCCGTGTAAATCCAGGCGCCCCTATCGGTGGTAGCTTCCTTTTTCTTCCAGTCTGTTCTTGTGGGTATCTTGACCTGGAAATTCCTGCCAAGATGTATTATTTTGCTCATGTGGTCCGTGTCTTCTGCAACGAGTCCAAATCTTTTGCGGCATTCTATAAGAATACCGCTGTGGCCCCACTGATCTGAATCGTTCCACATGCCAGAACTTTTAGCGCGTATCGCCGCTAAGCTTGCGCTTCTAAAGATGAATCGATCTAGGGGCATGAGTCCCAAAATCATTTCCAACCCAGCCGTTGGGGCAGTTCTTAAAGCGCCCGTAATACATATGCAAACTAATCTTTGCAGTGTTGTTAGCTCCTTGATATTAGTTTTTCTCTCCGCTGCTTTCCACCACACGACCGCTCCATACACCAAAATCGGCCTGACTACACATGTGAATATGTAATAGGCCGCCCTAGGTTTAAGACCCCAGGTATTGGAGTAGGCGGACCGGCAAGCGAAAAGTGCTGCGCGGGCCTTACCAATTCTGTGCTTCACGTTAGCCCCCCAGTTCAGTTTCCTGTCTAGTATAAGGCCCAAATATTTAACACTATCAGCAAGCTCCAATGTTATTCCGTTGAGGTTAGGCGTGGCAATAGCCGGTACCCTGTGTTTCTTTGTGAAGAGCATAAGTTCGGTTTTTGTCGGGTTTGCCCTAAGACCGACTTTTCTGGCCCAGATTTGAATATGGTCCAGCGCCGATTGCATAAGGTCCGACAAAGTTTGTGGGAACGCACCCCTCACAAGTACCACAATGTCATCGGCATACGCCACTACCTCAAAGCCACTGGCCCTTAACTTCTCCAGTATTTCGTTGACTGTCAGGATCCAGAAAAGGGGAGATATAATCCCTCCTTGTGGTGTTCCGGTACCGACTGTTCTTTCCGCTTTGGCCTCCAAAAAGGTAGCCTCAATCCGCCTGCTCTTGAGCAAGTCAGATGCCCAGGTCGCCAGGGTTTTATCCACCCCATATCGAGCCAAGGCATCAATGATACTCGCGACAGTGACATTATTGAAGGCCCCCTCAATGTCTAAGAAGGCTGCCAACGTGAATTCCTTCTGCCGTAAGGATTTTTCTATTGTACGGACAACTTTGTGTAATGCCGTATCTACTGATCTGCCCGCTAGATACGCGTGTTGATCAACACAGATTCTCGCGACATCAATCGAGCTTTTGATGTGCAGATCAACAAGCCTCTCTAGTGTTTTGAGCAGAAACGATGTTAAGCTGATTGGTCTAAAGTCCTTCACGTAATGATGATTCAACCTACCAGGTTTCGGAATGAAGACCACTCTAGCTTTTGTCCATTGCTCGGGTACTACCCCGAGGCGGAGGCATGCGGTAAAAATACGCTGCAGAATGGGAATGATGGCCTTATCTGCTTTTTGAAGCATGATAGGTGATATCTCATCAATCCCTGTAGCTTTGTAAGGTCGCAATGTGCCAATAGCCCATTCAATCTTGACCTCGTCCACTACTTCCTTGATCAGCCGCTCAGACGCCCGGTGGGTTCCACGAAGTACGTCACTAGGCGGTGTCACGCAGGCTGATTCTGGAAAGTGAGTTTCCAGTAGCAAGTCCAGGCACTCTTTCGGGTCCTCCACCCAATCCCCGTTTTCCCTTCGCAAAAGCGTAGGTACGCCGGGGGTTACGCTTAGAACCTTCCTGATTCTGGCAGCCTCTGTACCTCCTTCAATGTTCTCACAGAATTCCCTCCATGAGTCGCGCTTGGCTTGTCTAATCTTCTTTTTGAAAAGCGACAGCTCTTGTTTGTAACGATCCCAGTCAGCCACGTTTCCGGAACGCCTTGCGGTGTTAAACGCCCTTCGTGTGCGACCTCTAGCCTCTGTGAGTTCGCCATTCCACCACAAGGTAGCGTTCTTCCTTACGGGCTTTTCCGGACACACGTCTTTGAAATCTGACACTAAGATTCCCGTTAATCGGTTCACCTGCTCGTTCAGCCGTCCTGGACTCGTCAGTTCCAGATCGTCTAGTGCTCTGAGGTGTCTATTTGTTTTCCTTGAGTAAACTTCCCATTGTGCTGTTCTCGGGTTCCGTACTTTAGTTAGTCCATGAATGTATTTCAAATAGAGTCGAATCAAGAATCGAGCCCTGTCGTATGCCTATATTGATGCTTTTGCTACTAAATACTTTTGTCCTTAAGTATTTAAGCATTTTTTAAAATAAACTATTCTCTGAGTTTCGAATACTTAACTTATTTAAGATTTTGTGATCAACTGTATCAAGTGTTTTTTTAAATCAACTAAAACAGTGGCAGTATAAAAAACTTTATTTAATTGAAAATTTATGTAGTATTGTTCAAATCTGTATTTGCGCTAAAAATGGGGTCTAAAAACTTATTCATACCTCCTCCCACCTTGCATAATCTGAAAAAAAAACATTACGCTAGCATCTTACTCCAAACGGACAACAATCTCTCCAACGTAAGCAGACACAAAAGAATTAATTGATGTTGTAAAATAAAACGACCCCTATCTCGAACACAAAAATATGTTATCTGGTAAATAAAATTAGCCAATTACGAGCCGTTTAACGTTCAGAATAAAGAAAAACAAATCATATTGTGTTTTTTTTCAGTTCGGTTAACAGAAAGATAAACAACACTTCATATTTTTCCATTTACGATTAAATCTGCTTCATATCAAAAAAAATATTTATGTTTCCCATGAATTTTTATGTAGCAGTCCCCATAACCAGACCGACAGAAAAGAAACACTGAAAATGTTCTTTAATGAGCCTAATTAACCCCATGTGACTAATTTGGGGTTGAGTGCGAAGAAACTTTGAACAAATTTACCGCAGAGAACTGTCCGGTCATTATTTGCCGTTTTGTTTAAAATCTCATGAGCTTTCGTATATTGTGTAATGTTTTTCATTTCCTTCTTGTCGGATGAAACTACTGAAAAGCTTGACCTGACTCGGAGCTAATAACAATAAGGAAAACTGGGAAGGGTTCAATGAATATGTTGGTAGAAGAAAAGAGGTGAAGTATGATGATGGTAGCAGTTTTTTAAAAGTAGGTAAACGTAGGGTCCTATAGAATATTACCAGTAAAAGTTCAAATGTGTTCTAATGAGCCTGTTCTGACAGAAAAATTGAAACAATTCAGCGAAGGTGATCCTAATTCATGATAAAATTCTGGCCACTGCTAGGATAAACTCATTTAGCCCATGGCTCACCTATAGCTCATATTATTCTAAATTTATCCATTCAAAACTTAGCTACAGTTTCCTGTTTCGTCAGTGTTTAAAGAGTTTTTCACTTTTTCATCTTCTTTAATAATCCGATGTTCATCTTAATTACATCAAACAGCAAAGCTGCTTGACTGCTTTTTTGAACGGGGTTTCACATCGAAGCTAATTCCTGCCCGTTCTCAAAGGAAACTTCTTGAAAGCGTTAACAAAGGTAGAAATTAATGATACAGAGCCGTTGGTGGGGGGATGAAACATTGCGGTTCTGCAAACTTATAATGGACTTTTCCGCCACTAATTTCAGCATGATAATTGCCTTAAGACGAGCACATGCTATTTCAAGTAATGAAAACTTTGTATTTCTTAGAAATATATGTTGGAAAATTAATGCGTTTTGTTTCGGTATTAGTCTCATTTTTATTAATTTCCCGGACAACCATGAACGAATTTCCACCTACACCCACAACTAACATGATAAAAGCGCTCTTAATTTCAATTAATAAGAGATGCCATTAACGAAGCTCTGCACATGAAAACATCTACTTCATCCATCAATATCAGTAATAACGGAATTCCCGATATAATGAAGTAGTCTCGAAACGCCTGTCTACCAACGATTCATTGGACTTGCTTACCAAAAATACGAGCCCCTAACGTGCTATTCACTCGAAAAGAATGTCACGGGGTATTTGAAAAAAAAACCGTCTGATATTCCAGGACTTGATTATTTACACTCAATTTCAAGCTTAAAACAATTTCTGTTGGAGAAACGCGAGGAAAAATATCTGACACAAACACGCCACCCTCAAACACAACAATGAGTGTAATATGCGTGACAATACAATTTAGGAGAATCACCAGAAAATATATCCTGGGAAACATGTTGTCGGTGAAATTTCCTGAGCATTTTGCAAATGTATTGTTTGTCAGGAGACGAGCGAATACGGAGCACAAAGGGAACGATGCAGCCACAAAATATTAAAGTCAGGATACAAAGAACGATTTGGATGAGTTGACACGAGAATTTCTGGTGAGTTTTGAAGGCAGCAATAATGTTGGCTGTTAAATTAGGTACAAGAAAACTAGAATGGGTTTGGTGATTTTTGCTACTTCAATTTTTGAGGTAGAGATTTGCAATATTATAAATTCTGATGGTAAATATCAAAGGAATCGCTGGATATGTAAATATATTCCGGCACGGTGTACGGAATGGCCCAATAGTTTCTGGTCACAAACTTTTGATTCCAAAAACTTAAATTTATTTTTAATATAAATATGATACAAATTCTTATTTTTGGGGGTAATAATGCTTATGTCTACCGTTTTCCCTTGGTGTAGGTGGCCAAAAAATCTGCTTACCAAGTCCCTTTATCAGACTGCGGGGTATGTGAGGTTTGACTCAGTAAAAAAGACCATGGAACAGCACACGAAGTTTCGAGTCGAGACTCGCCCAAGCACTAATTCAACCCAGTGGTGCTAACTTACCTATCAGTGTCCACGGACTTCAAAAATTTCTGCAGCTCATGGATTGAGAAGACAACTCTCCTGCCGTTTTGTGCGCAATACGTGTGTTGAAAGAACGCGTCAGTTCTCTTCATTTCGCAGCATTGCATCCACGGTTGTCTCAGGCGTGATCAGGCCAAACGTGAATTCAAAGGTGCACTTCAAATTTAAAAAGCGACTGCACACAAAGAATGCTTGGTGACCATCATTGAGCTGAGCTACACACTTTTCAGGAATTGAATTGAAAAACATATTTATTATAAATTAGTTGTACATTCTTAACCTAACGTAAAGTTTAATTAACAAGAAAAACTTAAAATCTAGCGGCTATATTTTGGCCTGCTGGCTCCTATTGGTTTGATTTTTGTTTGGTTTTCGGCACAAATTACCTAGCCTGTACAACAGCTGGGATAACACTGGTAAAAATTTGCTTAAACACTACCTTAAACTTACGATCTAACCTATGCCCAATTATAATTAGCTAAGCCTAATTAAATCGAAATCTGACCTGGAAAAATATTAGACCAATCCGGCTCAAATTTATACCACATCTACAAAAAAGTATTGTCTACTCGCGGAACTTACATGTTTTTTTAATTTCGGAAAAATAATTTGTTTATTAATGTTCAAGCCCTGATTTGTTTTTTTTGGAAAATAATCGTATTTTTTTGTATAATCTAAAATTAATGTAAAAATTTAATATTTTTTTTATAAATTTTATTGGTTCACTTATGAACTATACATCTCATTAGCAATTTTTTTTCTCTGAACGTTGCAAGTTCCCCGGAAAGGCGTTAAGTTGTACGAGGCAGTTTTATATGTGTTTTTTTTTCATTCGCTTGCTTCGCCGTCATTTTGAGTCGAAAAATTATAAAAAAAATATGTTCATTTACTTTGAGACATGTACTTTAAGGATTTAATATTAAAAATTTTCTGAATGAACAATATATATTTTTTAACTCAATCTGAAATCAGCATTGTTTTTCAATTTTACATGTATTTCCCCCCTTAATGTAAGACTTTATTGATATGAAAATAGCCAAAAACGCCTCGCGCTGGCAACCATTTGCTAGCATCAAAGCCAAAAGTCAACCTACTCAGCGAATTTAGTTTTGATCCGATGACTGCATTGGAAGTTATAGGGGTACAAAGAAGTTTAGGGTTACCAGTCGCAAAAGTTTTCAATTTTCCGAAAACTTAATATTTGCTGTTTATTGTCACTACAAGATCATTACCGTTTGAAAAATTGACGATTTGCAAATAAATACAAAACCAACAATAGGTGGCAACTCTATAATCATTTTTTACCAGATTCCTTCTGAATAATCCCTATAATAAGGTCCATTTATCATATGCAATTCGTTTTGATTTCATGACTGAACTGGAAGATTTAGGGCAAAAATCTTTATTTTCCTGAGTGAATTTTCAAAACCCAAGATACCAGTATTACCAAATATCTACCAAATACGGCTTAGAAAAAGATTCAGCTACTGTGTCCATTTCATGAAAATCTGGTAGGTTAGGTTAGGTTAGTGAAGAGGGCTGCCGGGAACGCGGCCAGCATTAGGCTATCAGTTTGGGCCCATTTGCCACCCTCATAGACAATGACACGCATTCACACTTACAGCCATGCAATGGCGGGATTTGAACCCGCAGGCCCCGTAGCACGCATCTTTTCGGTCTGACGCCTTAGCGAGCAGAGCTACTGGGCCCCCCTGAAAATCTGGTAACTGAATCAAAATTCATAGGGCAAAAAGCAGTTTTTTTTCATAATTTTTCAAGATGGCACCACTGGCACAGAGTTGCCTGCATTTCCAAATCGTTTCTATCACACTAATACCAACACATACTTTGAATTTCATTTGATTCTGATAATTTGGTCGTGAGTTCTCGTGAAATATAGGTAAATTGGAGAAGGGTTACCGTTCCTGTACGATGTGAAATTTCCAATGTTTTGATTTGGTTCGGGACATCAACTACGGGGCCCTGAGCCCGCGTTGGGTGTGCTGACCGCATCTGCACGTGCCATTCTTTGAAAGTGGGTAGATGATGCTCACAAAGATAGATGAACGACTGCTGGTGTGGCCAGGCACACGAAGGTCTTCCTTTCAGAACCCAACCAGGTGACTGCAGGGTTCTTGCTCAATAAGAGCAGGAAAGTTTGCAGGGCCTTGATAGACATTCTGACCGGACACAACTGTCTAGGAGGACATATGTACCGAATAGGTGTTGTACAGGATGACCTCTGTTCATCCTGCCTAGAAGAGGCTGACTCTGCGGAGCATTTGCTCTGTGAATGCCCAGCGTTTGCGCGTCTCAGATATCAATGCTTTGGCTGGGATGTTGCACGCATGCAGACAATAGCCTCTTTTCTCCTATCAGTGATCCTGGACTTTATCAAGAAGTCTGGGAAACTGTGGTAGGCAGGGGGAAATGAGTACAATGGGTCCTTTGGCCTGAGTGCTTAGAGGTGCCAATGCGCCTCTCCCCCAACCCACACACACACATAGGAAAAGCATGAGATTTTTATATGAGTTTATATTCGCTGTAAAAGACGAACATTTGTCATTAGATTCGATGGTTTGAAGGTTTTCACTTTCAATGCCTTCCGTAGCTGCAGGGTTGCCAGCACGTTCATAAAAAATTACACGTGTCTACAAATTAGTAACAACAATATGTTCTGTAAGTTTCATGATGATATGGTAATCTGGTCGAAAGTTATCGGAATTAAAAAATTTTAAAATTTTCCCAATCTCATTTTAGGCACCTAGCGCACACATAGGGTTAAAAGTTTCAAAAAAGTTATCATATTTACATTTAAAACACGTTCAAAATTCATTCCATAAACTTTATTTTTGTGAAAGTTATTTGTTGATAGAAAACTAGGTATATTTAAAATATCACTAAAATGGCCGACGGCGCCAAAGGGTTAAAGATTATTTACATTTTGTGTGATCTGGCACTATTCTGCATATACATTAATGTATCCTGAAAATTTCAGTTCAATCGGATGGCAAGCTCCTGAGTTTTTTTCACTGACATTTTTTGATGATATACATATAAATATATATATATATATATATATATATATATATATATATATATATATATATATATATATAACTATATAAATATGAATTTTTGGCCAAAGTGATTTTAATACTAATGCTGTTCTGCGAACATTAGTAATAAGTTCGCTGAAATCTCATATTAAACGATATCGTCGAAAGATGTTTCATTGGTATTTTGAGCTTTATAAGGCAAACATTGAGTCCAATGCCCCCTTCTATCACTGATTCTTCCTCTGGCTTTCGAAAATTCTAAATGACTCCCTGGCCAGGGATCATCTATCCAAATCCACCCCGACTTTTATTCTTTTTTTTGATCCGGCGCCAAGTACTGTTTCTGATTTGAAGATTTGTACCATACCTTAACAGTAGGGCTGACCAATTTGGATTATTTTTTAGGATTTATAATTTTGTTCAGCTTTAAGATAGAAGACGCCATCTCCAATTTGAAATTCGTCATCAGCATATCAAAATAACAATTTTGAAAAAATTCTAGCTAATCGAAAACTTTAGGTACACTGATTTTCGCAGAAAAGTCGAAACATTTTCTGCCACAATTCAGCAGCCTAAGTGTTAATTATATTTCGATAGAATTTTTAATCATCTATTGGTGGTAAGACTGAAAGCAGCTCAATGTTCTTAATATGATTTGCATGACAACTAGTTTATACCTAAATAAATTAGCTGTAATTTCAATTCAAGTATATAACTCTATTAAAACTCAAACAAATTACTTCATCGTTAGAACTACATTCAAACTGAATATATCAAAATCAATTTTAAATATGTATACGAGGACATGAAACTTAGATAACCTAAAAGTATCTCGTACTCGGCAGAAGGCAACATATAAGTTACGTTCATCACATAACATGAGTTCAGTGTGTTGTCGTCATCGTAGTCCTTTTACCAGTCCCCTAAATGTGAATGGTTACTGACATCGAAAGTTAGATAGCTGGCTGTTGCATGCAAAACTTATCACGTTGCGCTGAGCTCATCCTGTTGAAAGCATTTCAACAAAGCTGAATGGAGACTTGTGGAATATTGATCAGGCACAAGATAGAAAACCACAAAGCGCTAAATGTGAAGTCAAGCGAAGACTGCGTAAAGCAAGGGTGGCCAACAGGCGGCCCGCTGAGTGTCTGCTTATGGCCCGCGGACCACATATACATTTTTTCTTTCAGTGTACATAAAACCCCCAAAAGAATATTCCATCGTGCGTAGTCCAGATCATATCCCATGTATGGAAGTATCTCAGCAAATTGATTCACGGCGTTCAATACTTAATATACGTCACCCCGGATCGCTTGCTGTGTGCCCAGTGCTTAACTTGATTTTAAAAAGCGCGCACGTTGATCTTGCGTAGATAGTCGTGAGTCTGAATGCGGGATGTGGGGCGGGATGCGACCGCCAGTCTGTGGTAAGCTCGCAAAGCCGTAGGACGTGTGGTCGCTTTCATTGTGTTGTTATCGCCATATGTGTGTTGAGATTTATACTACACCGACTCCTTTCTACTTTTTAAATATAGTGCAGGCTAGAAAACCCAGCCTTTATTATTTTTAAATAAATCCGTGGCATTTGGCTATGAATTTGTAGAGTTCTATTTTTTGTTTTGTGCCTAATTATGGATGCCTAACCAAATTACCAACCGTGCTTACCACTTCTTCTTTTTCTAAGCATCTACTTTCAAGTTCATTAGTACAAAAAAATTAAAGGCCTCTCATTAGTATTTTACTTTATTTGCATGCTTTGCTTTTATTTTACTAATGAAATAGTCCGAATCAGATTCTTAATGGCATTATATATTTTTTACAATGCATTACAAGCATCTCATCCTTTTTTCAGAAAGTTAGGCAATACTTTGTCATTTAGTTTATTTATTTTGTTCAAAACAAAGACTCACAATGGCGTCAAGTAGTAAATATGTTGCACCAAATAAAAGAAGAGTCACAGAAGAACTGAGAAGTTTCCAAGACAGATGAACTATAAACTATTTTTCCGTGGAATTGAAAACAAAGCCAATATGCTTGATATGCAATAATTCTGTTTCTGTCTTGAAAGAATATAACATTAAACAACATTACGAGACTAAGCATGCAATGAAGTTTGATAAGTATGAAGGGCAATTTCGACAAGACCAGGTAAATGAATTAAAAAGAAAACTTTCTGCACAACGTCAGATATTTACTAGAGTGGCTCAAGAGTCAACATGCTATGTAAAGCTACTTATGCAGTAGCCATGATACTAGCAAAAAAATCGAAGCCATATTCAGATGGTGAAATGGTTAAGGAATGTTTGGAGAGTGTCGTTGAAATTCTGTGCCCAGAAAAGAAAACGGATTTCTCAAAAATAAGCCTGTCTCGTCAAACTATTAGTAGGCGTGTGGATGACATTGGAAAACACATTGAAGATAATTCACAAAATCGAGCATCCAAGTTCATATTTTATTCTCTAGCATTGGATGAAAGCATAGACCTAACAGATACCGCTCAAATGGCAATTTTCATCAGGAGTGTTGATGTTCATTTGAACAAAATAGAAGAATTAACCGCTCTGTATCCACTTAAGGGGCAAGATGGTTTCCGAGGCCGAAGAAAAGCCGATTTTTGCACTTTTTTTTCTCAGCTTTGAGTGAAAATAATTACTAATTTTTTATAACACATTAAAGAACTATATTTTGAGAGTATGTAGGAATTATTGTATAAAAAAATATGAATTAGTTATCCCGTGGTGGCAGTAGATCAAAGGCGCTTCGAAAAAAAGGCGTCGTGCGGTGCGTAAAACCTGGCCTGACAGTGTTATCTGAAATCAAAAAATCGAAGTGATTTACTTAATATATTAGTTTTTTTCGCGGATGAACGAAACTACGAGAAACTCGTATATTGAAAAATATGCGATTTCCGATTTTTGGTGCGGTTTTTAATTTGCAGGTACCATTTTCACATAAAAAATCAGCCTTTGATTGCCTGTAAAAAATAGTAAAAAATTTTTTTTAAAAAAAAACGATCGTTCATCCGCGAGTATTTATCATATTAAAGATGTCCGGCAAAGTTCATTGAGATCGGTGCATTACTTTTTGAGTTATGTTACGCACCGACTTCAAAAATGTAGTTCGGAGTTTCGAGCTAGACTATTTCGGTTTCTCGTGGAAATATACCTGGCAACACGATCATAAAATAACCGGTATCTCTGCGAGTTTTAGTCCGATCGCCTCGAAATTTTCAAAGAATATTCCTGAGATGTTGTACTTTCATATAAAAAAATATTTGAAAAATTTTTTTTGTTTAAGTCGGAAACCATCCTGCCCCCTTAAGGGCACCACTTGTTCACGAGATTTGTTAGGAGCTGTTACATCGACATTGAATCGCTTTTCGTTACAACTCAACAACCTAGCGGGCTTAACGACAGATGGTGCTCCAGCAATGGTTGGGAAACACGAAGGTTTAGTCAAATTGATTGAAAACAAGGCCTGAAAAGTTGGAAATACTTCGATGCTAAATTTTCATTGCATTATTCACCAGGAGAATTTATGTTTCAAGTCCCTTAAAATGGATCATGTCATGAAGGTGGTCATCAAAATATTGAAATTTATTAAGTCGAAGGGGTTGAATCACCGTCAGTTCCAAGAGTTTCTTAAGTCTTTTTTTTTAATGACGTTACATTTGATACAGAAGTAAGATGGCTGACCCGTGCCAAAATGTTGAAAAGAGTGTTTGATTTGAAACAAGAAATACAATTATTCTTCGCAAGCAAGTCAAAAAGTATCCCAGAATTTGAAGACAAGGAGTGGATTAACGACTTTGCATTTCTGGTCGATATAGTTAGCCACCTAAATGTTGTTAATGCTCGTCTACAAGGGGAAGATCAACTAATTAATAACATGTATGATCTTATTTCCGCATTCCAAATGAAACTTGGGCTTTGGGAACAACAGTTGGAAACAAAAATCTTCACTCACTTTCCTACATTATTACTGCAGCCAGACGTCACACAAATAGCGGCGGATAAATACGCTTCGTTGATATCCGACTTGAACCTGGAATTTGATAACCGATTTCAAGATTTTAAAAAGCATCGTGTACTTTTTGCTGCATTTGCAACGCCATTCTCCGTAGACGTGAATTTATTGCCAGAAATCTTACAAATGGAACATTGTGAAATGTGTTGTGATGCATAGTTAAAGGAGAAATTCAATCAGGTTGGTTTGGAAGAGTTTTACAAATCATATTTAGACAAGGAGAAATATCCTGCATTTTACAAACATGGTCTATCGACGATTTCGCTATTTGGAAACACTTACACGTGTGAACAGCTTTTTAGTCGAATGAAGCATATTAAATCTCAGATGAGAACACGAATTACTGATGAGCATTTGGAAAACTGTTTGCGTGTAGCAACAACATCAATCGTTATTAGCGCTGATGCACTTAGTTCTGATAAACAAAATTAGACGTCTCATTAAAATTTATTATATATTGTTTATTTTTAGTTTTATTTTTTGTATTGCCGAAATCTAATCTAATAAATATGTTTGTTTCTCATTTTTTAATATCTTCTTTAAAAAAGTACATATATTGTTTGCTTTGAATAATAAAAGAAATTTTGTTGTACGGCCCGGTAGGAAATATCATTTCTAAAATCTGGCCCGGCTGCTAAAAAGGTTGGCCACCCATGGCGTAAAGTGATACGTTTTGCAGAAAAAAATCAATGATCAGAACTTTGAAATTACAATTGTCATAGCAGAAGTTAAAACTCAGAATGCATTGAAGGATTTTTACAATAAACTGTATCAACATTAAAGCAGTGATAGCTGGATATGATTTCTATCACATTCTTGGATTATTTTTTCCCACGCCTCATTTCAATTATTGTCAGTAAAATAATACAATCATCACACATTCCTGCCAAATTCAACAAGTTTGAACGAAATCAAAAGATCATAAGCTGTTAACTTAAATATTTTATGCAATTTTATGTTATAGAATTATCAATTAATTTCTAACCAGTCTATAATTCATAAACATGAGAAATTCAAATTTAGACCCGGCATCAAATTATCGCCTTATCAAACTCTCTTTGTATCCAGATAGCGAGTAAGCAAAAACATTCCAATTTAGAGAATAAACAAATACTCAGTTAATTTTTGATGTACTTACAACCACTCTGATGCCGAAATTCTAGATATCACAGAAAGCTTGAAATTGGCAAAATCCCATTAGAATTCATTCAACTCCCGAATATGTGTGCTTATCGAATTTCGTTTGGAAGAAGCAATAAAGAATTGAGTAAATATTTGCCATTACGTTTGTTCCAAAAGAGAACAGAATAGAAGGAATGTCTACTGATAGGAATGGAATCTACCGAAAATTACGAAAAAATAGTCGAACTCAATATGATAATTAATTCGCATTTAGTATGATGAGAAAAATGTTCGTGCAAAGAATAAAGTGTTAAACGAGTGATTATACTTTAAAATTTCATTGAATTATAGTATCTAACATTTAGGCAGCATTTTTGAAGATAACTTCATTCAGAGGCACCTTTGACGCGACAATACTTTTACATCATTCTGGTATCTAATGATAGCTTTGATATTTTCAGGGCGTTGGTAATTTTTCACTCGAAACATTTGTGAGGGTATATGTAGACTTGGCGAGTATTCATTTGTTATGCACACTACAAATATATTTTGAGTAATATTTTTTTCTTTATATAATACAAACAAAAAAACTTTTGAGCATGAGAGCCACTAATTGTAATAGTAATATTAGTAGGTACAGATTGGTACAGATTGGTACAGATCTAATGAAAAAACATGAACAATTAATTTTTTGACTATACAAGCTTTTATAACGTAAAAATTGAAGTAAAAATTCATCCATCTAATAAAAATAATAGCCATAGCATTATGTAATTTTTCTACAAAAATCCTATCAAATTAGTAGATCCAAAACAAAAATCACTCAAAAATGTTGAAATTTTCATGAAAGGTGACCCAACAAATTTTTTCACTCCTATATCTTTCAGCCCAGCCTACGGATTAAAACGAATTCCACTGCGTGGCTTGGCTTCGACGTGAACCAGATTTTTGACTTTGGTGCTAGCAAAAATTAACAAAGGCTATTTCGTGATAACAGATTGTAGATGACCAAAAAAATCTTCAAAAGCTCATCTTCAGGTCACGAAGGTTCGGGTCGGAATCCTCTCTCGCATTTCTTCAGCCCGGTTGTTTCTATGAGTCTCATATATCGGTGCTTATCTACGAAACAGAGAGGTCTTAGGAAATGGAATAAGCGTATACATACTCGAAATTTAGTGAAGTAATTTTACTACAAAGATAAAATCTATAAATACAACAAATTGAGAGAATTACTACCTCAAATAGTCCCTTTGGTTTCTCTGCTACCTAAGTCTTACGAGCTTTTGGCTGTAACTTGTCATATTCGCGTTCACATGGCCTACTATCTCTATATCTTTCTTCCTGTTCGCGGAGGAAAAGTCTGTCAAATTGCCCTTAGTGCCCATAGTTTTCCTTTACTACTGCTAACGCTCAGATTCAGGCGAATTTCTTCAATTCAATTCTGTGTGGGGGCTTATTTAATCCAATCCCAGCCGTGATCAGTTTACACTGATCATACAGTTAACTTCAAGGTATTAAGAAACCGAAAGCATATAAAGAAAATAATTTAAATAATTTAATTTCTAATCTCTGACGTTCTATGCAAAATGGAAAAAGGATACCAAATTGACGCAGTCTACACTGACTTCAGTAAGGCGTTTGACAGAGTTGGCCATTCTACCTTGATTCTAAAGCTTCAGAAATTTGGTATTGCCGGGTCTTTACTCAGCTGGCTGACCTCCTACCTTCGCGATCGCACACAATGTGTAAAATTTCAAGGATTTTTATCGAAAAACGTTAGTGCTACCTCTGGTGTACCCCAAGGTAGCCATCTTGGCCCACTTCTTTTTAATATATTTATTTCTGACTTATCTGACGTCCTAGCAGGCATACCTCATTTACTCTATGCAGACGATCTCAAACTTTATCAGACTATTAAATCGAAATCGGATGCCCCCTTTCTCCAATCCATGCTTAATTCACTTGATCAGTGGTGCAATATAAACAAGCTCTCTCTCAATATCAGCAAATGCCAAGTTATTAGTTTTTCCAGGAAATGCACGGTCACACACAATACGTACTTTCTCGGCAATAATATGCTAACCCGAGTTGATAACATTGCCGACCTCGGTGTTATCTTAGATGAAAAACTCCGCTTCACCTTACACTTTGATAAAATGCTTTCTCGTGCGAACAAACAGCTAGGTTTCATCAAAAGACGTGCCAAAGAATTCCGTAGTCTGTGGGTCACAAGATCCTTATACACTTCACTTGTACGTCCTATTCTCGAATACGCTTGCATTAGCTGGAATCCCGCTTTTGAAACCTACAGTGACAGACTCGAGTCAATACAAAAAAAATTTCTACTTTTCGCCTTGAGAGAACTGTACAACCCTTATGATTTTAATAGCTTACCCCCTTATGAGTTTCGACTGGGTCATTTAAACCTATCGACACTAGCCTCCAGAAGAATAATGATATCGGCCTGCTTCACATTCGACGTCATTAGAGGCGCTATTAATGTAGAATTCCTGAATAGTAAAATTTCGATAAATATCCCTGTGAGGAACACCAGGTCCAATCGTTTCCTAAAAGAATATTCACATTCGACGACATATGCAGCAAATGAGCCTATAAATAGATGCTGCAGAATATTCAACAGCATAAGTCACTTATATTCCCCTACGATTTCCAAATCATCCTTCAAATCCTCTCTTTTGCATGCCATCCATACCCCTAAACCTTAGGCCATAGCTTATATGTCAATGTTTTTATTTATTGATTGTTATTTATTAATCTTTTTGTTACTTTTTCATTTGTTTGTTACTTATTTAACTTGTTTGCTTTTACTTTTTACTTCACTTTACTTTTCCATTTTATTTTTATTTTGTTATTTTATATAAGATTTTTGTACCTTGTTTGGTGAATTAATAAAATAAAAATAATTTAAATAAATATATGTAAATAAAAGAATATTAAATAAATAAATTAAAATTTGTACAAAATCCACCCTCATCTCGAGAATTAGGTTGATAATCATAAAGCAACAAGAATAGAAATTGAAATTAATAATTATATTTCCTTTCTGATACATTCAATAATTAATTCAGTATCGGTTATTCATTATAACATCCTCTACAAACTGTATCGTATATAAAAAAATATTTGTACAAATTCAATTAGGCTCTACGTTTTCTTTCGTTATTCAATTAGTTTGAAGTCATTGAGAGTTATTCAGTCAAATGTCATTTCTAAGGCGAAAAGATTTCTTTAACGGGCTGTACTTAGCTGTTTTTCTTGCACTAAAATTCAGCTCACTAATGCTCCAATTTCAGGTTAAATGACTCTAGTTTCAGGTATGTGCAATGACTTCAATTATGATTATTTGTCAATTTAAGACTTAAGAAACTAACTTTTTATCAATATTTTAGAGTCATGAAGATTTCATGTCATATTACATAGAAGCAAATACTTGCATTACCCTGGAAACCATATCTGCCGTAAACGAATGTCATTTAGAAGCCATCGAGTAAACGAAGAGATCGTAGGTGACTGAACTAACCTGTCCATTAAATATGAGCATTTTATTATAAATTTTATAAATAACGTTAAAACACTATTTTCTCACAAAAAATATATTTTTTATTAAATGTAGAATCTAAAAATGTGGAATGTTTACATTTATATATATTTTATAGATAATTTATTCCTACATCATAAATAAATATATATTTTCAAGCAAAGCTTCTCTTAAATTTTATAATGCGTACTTCTGTTTTTTAATAACAACAATGGGTTCAGTTTCATTGCAGAGCCTCTTCTTCCTAGCAGCTGTAAACCGTTTAGTCTGAAAGTGCAAACAGAAATCATGAGGATCCTATATTCACTATGGAGGTATGAGCAACTTGCCCCAACATATGAAACTTCCGAAATTAAAGTGCGTATTCTCTTGGAAAAATTCGAATACCGTGGGATATTTACCTTACTCTCCAGAACCCGGTACGGTTGAAAATGCCGTTCGAAATGATTTCTTTTGGTCCCACGTATTCCTTCCGTTGATTGATTATCTAAAGAGCATAAAAATTACTACCTGTGTCTTTATTTTCATAATTGTCTTACCCATTTTAAACTGCTTTACAGTGTATATAAACGCTGGAGGCTCTATGTTAATATAATTGATTTCCAAGTGCATTTTCTGTCTGAAACATAATTTTTTTATTATATTGATGTTTATTTTATGGTGCCTGACGGCAGGCTCCGTAATCGTCTTCGTACTTCTAGAAGGCATTGGTTCATGCCAGTAAACCTGACGCAATGCAGTCAAATATGCGGCAATCAAACGCATTTCAAAACCTGTTTTGGGTGACAATGCAATGCATCCGACCGCCATATGACTGATCATGTGTGTGTGTGACTCGTGCTAGCGCAAGGCTGTTTTGCAACAGGCGTTTTAAAAGAGACAGTCAGATTACCAGCTGATCTAATTACTGACAAGAGTCGTGGCTTCTCCGACGTATCTAGCAAGCAAAACGGTCGTGATGCGGATGGATTGTTTAAGTGTCTTTTTTCCGGTATTGTAGAGCGTCAGCCAGGTAACTTTCGTGAGCGATGGAAAGACTCCAGCCACTAAAACATGAATTATATAAATCCAGTAATAGTCGCATTTGACTCTTGACTTTAACTTTAAGTGCTTCGATCGAAACTCCATCACATCACCGAGCCTTCTTATTTTCATTGCAGCGATTGGGTTCTCTTCCGCAAAAAGAAGAAAGAAACCCTATGGAACAATAATGCTTCTACCCGTTCTTAGCGACCACCGGGAACAGTTGCTCCGGGAACAGTGAGTCAATGATGGGTTCCAGGGCTGCCACGTCACTGGGAGTGCTAGACTGCATACAGCCAAGTCAGGGGGTGACCAATTTATACCCCTCACCACATACACATAGTCACAAAATTGAAGGCACAATCTATATAAATGCCAAAATATGATTCAATGTTACTACAATTGTAGTAAATTTATCGACTTGGCATTTTATTCTGTTAGTGCGTAATCTTCTTTATAAATGTACACCAAATTAATACAAAAAAGTCGAATCTATCACAAAGTTTGCTATTTTGATGTCAACTGTGCCACTTGCGAGCTACACAAAATTGAAGGCACAAGTGCATCTAACAAGATATTTCGTAGAATTTTATGATGAAATTACTGTTCATTCTTTACAAATATTGAGTTTTAGGTGAACGTTAGTGACTAGTTGAGTTAAGTGTGTTGTTTTTCAAAAACAAATAAGTATTTGTACATAAATAAATAAAAAAAAGCTGAAATGGATAAACGCAGAAAAGCAGCCACAGTTATGGAAAGAAAAATTATTACTAAGCTTGTTTGTGGAGGTAAAACATTTCGAGAAGTAGGAAAAATAGTTGGGAGATAATTTTTTTCAGTAAGAACTGTAGTCAACAAATGGAAAAATGACGGAACTTTAATTAATAAAACGGGACGCGGACGAAAAAAGTTACTGTCAGTTGAAGATGAGGAATACATTCGACGGGAAATAGAAAAATGTCCAAAGAAGCCGATTAATAATTTGAGGGCTGAAGTTTCTCATATGACCCAAAAACCAATATCCAACGAAACTATTAGAAGAACAGCGCGAAACCATGGTTTAAATGGAAGAATAGCCCCTAAAAAGCCATTTGTTTCAGAAGCAAATAGAAAAAAACGGTTAGAGTTTGCGAAAACCTTCGTAAATGAGGGTCCAGATTTCTGGAAAAGCATAATATTCAGTGATCAAAGTAAGTTCAACCTATTTGGCTCTGATGGCAGACAAATAGTTTGGAGTAAAGCGAATACCGAGCTAAAGAAAGAAAATTTGTGCGGAACCGTAAATCATGGAGGAGGTAATGTGATGGTTTGGGGCTGCATGTCTGCAGGAGGAGTCGGCAACATGGAATTTATTGAGACCACTATGGACAAATTTCAATACCTCGATATCCTGAACAGGAATTTAAAATCAAGTGCTATTAAATTAGGACTATCGGATGTGTTTTGGTTTCAACAAGATAATGATCCAAAGCACACCGCACATATTGTAAAGATGTGGTTGCTTTATAATACGCCAAAACAATTAAAACCTATACTTCAGTCCCCAGACCTTAACCCAATAAAACATTTGTGGTCAGTACTTGAGCAACAAATCCGAAAATTTTCAATTGCGAATAAATCCGAGCTGAAGTCAATAATAGCAAGGAAATGGCAAAATATTAGCCCAACCATAACAAAAAAAGTTAGCGGAAAGTATGTCTAGAAGACTGGCAGCAGTAATCAAAGCCAACGGATATCCAACTAGCTACTAATAATAAATTATTTTATGTTTTTCTAGTGATCTTGAAGTTTGTGCCTTTAATTTTGTGCCTTAAACTTTATGTTAATTTTTTCTTTTGTTACATAATTCTTTAACAAATTGAATTTGATAAATTTTTTTATTCATTTTTGTATTCTTAGTCTTCAATGTAATAAAAAATAAAAAAAATTGTGATAACAAAGTGACATTAGTTTATATACGACTAAGAGTTTTCATATTTATTGCTTGTGCCTTCAATTTTGTGACTATGTGTAGGTCTACGCTGACCTCGTGACAAAGAGCCTGCCATTTGCCTGCCTTGATGACTTTGGCCAATTCTTTTTTATTGAGGTGGGGGCTGTCGAGAGCTCGGCAGCCAGTGCGCCAAAGCGATGTGTCGCAGTTGAGCAATTTCATGGTTCCACCTGTAAGCCTGCCTCTGTCAACGGAAGTTTTTCATGCTCAGGTTGCAGTTTCGTCTCAGATTGCTGCCATTTTTATATTCAGGAACTATTTTCACCCAGCTCACTCAACATTTCACTAGCATTTGACTCTGATCCTACCAAGAGCTAAATTTTTACAACAATTGTACGCAAGTGAACATAATACGCTTCTCATTATGAAAAACATAATAAATTCATTTACCCAAGTTTTTCTCATATTACTCAGTTTTTCGTTGGATTTTGTTTAATAATTTGATCTCGCAAAATCACAGATAATGTGATTCGAAATGGAATTTAACTCCGCACTTTGTGAACTGAATGCAAATAAATACACTCTTTCCATAACAAAAGTGTGGGTTTTAGTAAAGTAGCCGTGTTCCTGTCCAGTCCAATGTCTGCCCACTCTCTCATCCTATCACTGTCAGTTTCCTTTATCCGAAAGTGAATCCGAAACAATCTCGTTAATGGCACACTACCTTCCAGCATAAATCTGATAGCCAACGATACGGAAAAATCTATTCATATTTATAATCAAAATCATACCCTTATTCACTTACAGATCCTTATAGCACCCACAGGTACATATCGACATGTGTAGGCCGGCACTTTGGTACGTTATAATTATCCTCACATTCCGAATGCGAATACTTATACACCCCGCTGGATTTATTATCCATCGAAATTATTCACGCTTGGTCGGTAATAAATTTTATCGTTTTTCACCATGCGGAGTTCGGTGTAAACAGCTTAAGGTGAAAGATAGCTGAATGCGAGAGAACCGGGAGGCAGCCACTTTAAGGACGATGCTTGGAATCTCTTTTCGAATAAGCCTTATAAAACCCATCAGCCAAGCTCGAAATCTCTTCTTCGTTCTTCGTATGCGAATCGCTTTCGCACTCTCCGGCTCAACGCCACGCAATTGTTGTGGATGTTTTTTCCTCAGTCGTTAAGTGGGCCTGAGGATGGGATTCGAGACTTTAGCTTAGGAAATCCAAGAACTTCCTGCAATAAAATTTAAATAGAATATTTCACTTTTTGCCGCGTTTTCGTATTCTGCTTTGCATTCCCTGCTGATGTTCATCGCACTGTTTCAGCAGTGAAGAGGAGCGAAACGAATTTATTTGGCATATAATGAAGATTACTGCGAAAAAATCAAGTGGTTTTGGATAAAGCTGAATTTGGCGTATGAAAATGATATTTTGATGAAAAGGGTATTCCTAGCAGCAGGTAGAGCTTAGCTCGTATATCACAGTGTGTGGATGCTTGAAATACCAATAGAGAATCTATGAAAAGATCCAGTTCGGTGGAATTTATTCATTTCAATGAGAATTGTATAGAGTCGTGGTGAGGTTTTGTCGGGAGAAAACAAAGCACTTACGGTGTGGCAACCACATTATGTGCTTCGTACATGCAAATAGCTGAATGATTTTCTAGATTTTAATTGCATGCAGTCAGTTTTTCTGGTTTCGTTTGAATAGAATGAAACCATTTTATGAAAATTTATAAGGTCACGAATTCCAATGTTAAAGCAATGGTGAATGGTCAATGGTTTTTTTGGTTAAAGCAAAGGTGAACATGATTTTTTTTCTGTTGTCCAAAATTGAATCAGTGTGTTTGTGATTAAAAGATTTTCCGATTCACTGCAAAACTAATTCGCTATTAGTATCTCATTGTCGTATCTGAAATCCACCTGTTGCTGTCCACAGCCTGTCCTCAGCCTGCCTCCGATTGTTTGAAGGTCTGAATAAAATGCTGTTATTAAGTGCGTCATATAAAAATCGTTACGTAGATGATTAACTGTATCAGCAAAGTTATTACTCGGCATTTGTCATTTGGTGAAGAGTGCACAGCGCATGGAACGGTGCAATCGCTGATCGTTTCTATTTATCTGTATTACCTAATGAATTTATGTTACCGAACTGTCTACAAACATGCAAACAGCGGAATTGCAATTTAAAAGTTGTGAAATTTTTTATGAATGACAGTGACTTAAAAAAAGCGTATTTAATTTCAATTGAACAAACTGTTTATATATAGGTATGATAACGCAAGAGAATATGAGCTCACGAATGAAATGTCAAGCGAAATGAAATAATTGGTGTCAGAAGTGTGATTTTTTGCGTTCGTAAACAATTACAATTACGGCTGAATTTTGTGAAATAGCGTTTATTGAAAAAAACAATAGCGAAGCTAATTTGCAAGCTTAAGTTGATGAAATTGAAAGTGGAGTATTCGAAACGTGATTTGCTGACAAACCGGAAATAAGCCAGCACTGCCATAATTATTATGGAAAGTTTTGAGAGCAGAGGGCATCAATCTGGCAAAATTTGGGTTTCCAGATGAAGAAACGGTTCAAAATAACGCTCAGAAAAACATAACAGCGTGGCAAAGGATTCAACGGTGCATTTGATGCTCAAAGTGGCTTCCAACATGCAGCAAAAAAGCCATCAGATACGATCTGATATTTGGTCAACAAGCCCTGGATATCAAGAAACAGTTCGAGCAGTAGACTATAAAAACGGAACAATTGTTTTAAATTTTAACAAGAATTCCAGCAGCAATAATACATGCATATGGATATAAAGCAACTGTTCATAAAAGTTGAGGTAAAAATCGATAAGATGAAATCAGATCTAAAGCTGATCCCACAGCAGCAGGCAATAAAGAACTGAAAGCGCTAATTTTTGATGCGCTGACTTTTTGGACCAGATTCTAAAACCAGTTTGAGCCTGTTGTAAAATACATTTATTTGAATGATCAACAGCTTATGACTACATTAAAGATAAGCTGCAACGGAAGTTCATAAGACGATGCCAATTAAAAATTCCTCTTGTTATTCAAGCCTCACAAATGCTATAGACATGACAATTTTTCCAGTTATGCAAACCTCACAGCTGCTATATACGGTGAGGATCATCTGGAAGAGGTACATGGCTCGTGACAAAGAACGTGAACGAAGTAGCCAGGAAAAACGTTACAATAATCAGGATATTGAGCATCCAAATTTAAATGCCAAAGGATGCTTTCATCTAAGCGTTGTGCGATCAAGAGCTTCAACAGACTCTTCATCAAGTTGATAAAGGTACGCTAAATGTTTCTTTGGCCTACCTTTGGACTTACTAATCGGTGAAATGGGCATCTCAAAGAAATGTTAGAGTCCAGGAGGTGATAAATGTTAGATGTTGTCACGATAAATGTTAGTGCTAAAGAACAGGAATAACCAATTTCGCTGTGCTGAAATCGTAGAGAATTATATTACTAAGGCACTATTTGTGTTACTTCATTGGCTGTCAACCAATCTACTTATCTTACAGCAAGCTAATCTTGCTGCTGTGAGTCTTAATTGTATTTCGGCATGGAATAGAACAGAATTCGGCCATGTGAGGGTTTTGGTCGAGGGGGTTCCCGCTCCAGCGGGTGTTGACTACATCGCTCCGCAGTGCCTACTAGATTTGGAGCTCACAACTCGTATTCCTGGTAGGGATGAATGGCGTGATGGTATCACCCTCGAAAGTGGGCTTATCCATGTGTACACTGACGGCTCGAAGCTAAATAATAGAGTCGGAAGTGGAAAGCAAAGTTGGTGTATCTGATTGAAATTTTATTTAAAAAAAACCTTTTTATTTAATAACAAAATAATTATTGCCAAAAAGAATCAATCGAAGAGCATAAAAACTGCTAAGAGAATAGTATTGTAATACTTGAGAGTTACATTTAAGGTACTGTCAATTGCTACTTGAAGGTGATTGTAATAATGTACCATTGTAAAGTTGCAAAATTCAAGAGCATTGTTATCGGAAAAAGCAATGAGAAAACTTGCATGACTTTTTTTGAAACTGGTTCATTTGTAATTTTGATCTTAGTTGGATCGCCATGCCAAACATATACTGCTAAAACTTAAAACAGAGAATCTTGACAGCTATAAGAGCAGATACGGTCATGAAAAGAAACTGAGCACAAATGGCAAGAAATTCATAAAACGTATCATTGACCTTTATTTCGGCAAATAAAAAAAAGAACAAAGTAAAAACCAGCAATGGAAGTCAGTTTTTCCAAAAATAGTTTGAAGAATAAGAAAAATTAACGATCTTAATAGTGAAGTTATAGCGGAAAAGCCCTATGTTACTGAGAAAAACCAAAAAAATATATTACACTTTTCAAAAATTCATTTGAATAAGTTTTTGAGTTTTAGTAGCACGTAAAAAGCTTTTAAAAAATAAGCTTGCAAATAAAGGAAGTCTTCAAACTATGACCACTTTGAAGTGTAGAGGAAGCTAATTAATCGTATTAGCTAATGTACCCGTGCAGGAACAGGTTATCCAGACTTCATTTAAAAACCATGCATCGATTTGGATAAGTAAACATTCGATAGCCAAACTTAAGGGAAGCGTGCAGAAAATTAGGAATTTGGAAAAAATTAATCTTTTACCAGGACAACGATGGTAGAAGTTATTTCAAATAAAAGATGCGCCACAAAATATTAAAATTAATAAAAGTAGCCATTTATCCGGTAATTCATGTGGAGCCCGAAATATTATCTTGCATTCTTGTTTTTGTTTTATTCAAATAATTTGAATTTTCCTTATTGTAACAAAACATCAAACTAGGTACATAAAATGGTCTTGCGATAGGTATACAATAAATTATTTTTTCGTCATTTATATTGTGATTCGATAGAATTGCTAGCAATTGCTTATCATCCAGTTAGATGCGTGAGTTACGGTATGACCTAAAACCAAAAATTGGGTCGTGTCTCCTATACATCCTTGCATTGTGAAATTTAATTTATTGCTGACAAAGCGATATTGTTGTGTAAATTTTTTTTAGTTTACATTCAGTTGTGCCAATCATTGCGAAATCTAGTACAAAAGCTTAAAAAAAACTTTTCCGGGAGGATACGAAATTGAAATTCCTCGGAACACTTTTTATCGTCCCAATAAATGATCAAGTCCTTGATGCGCTCAGTTGCTGCTAAAATCCAAAGCGTTAACTTTATCCAATCACCGACTGCTCGCACATGGCATCAGAATGCACATGCGAGCGGTCGAATGCCGGCTGCGTTTCAATTTTAGTTAGACGAAAATTTGCATTTGCAGTCGACCTTTTATGCACGAAAATTCGCATTAGAACCATAAAATATGCATTGCAATGTTCGTGTTACATTCACATGCCGATTTTCGATTGAACGTTTTTTTTTTATTATTCGATTTCAATTTAAAACAGGAAATGAATTCCGTTTAGCAGATGCAATGCTTTGATGCATATCAAAAAGGAATGCTAGCTTAGTTGGAAGAGATGGAGGAATTGGCTGGAACGGATTCAATTTGAATTGTGAATAAAATTTAGACTTTTCAAAGAATTGGATATGTCAAAGTGAAAGTTATTGATCTGATTTAAGTTTTGTAGAATCATTAAAATTGTGTTAGTGAAAAAATTATATTATTCTGACATTAAAAATACAATGATAAAATCAAAGTATTAAATGTACGTTATTAAGTTTTTTTCTACAATATACGTGGGTGGTCTGTGGAGTATCCGACCTTAACGTGTAGATGGCAGCACTTGCCAATAAAAACTAAAACATCTTTTGACAGGCACTCACGAAAATTTCAGCCATTTTGGATTCGCAGTTGTTGTTTGACAATAATTTGGGTGAGTCGATGTGAGTTTTTGTGTGAAATGGAAAAACGAGTATCGAGCTGTCATTAAATATTTGTTTTTGAAAAGCAATACGCCTACGCAAATTAAAGATGAGTTGAACTCTGTGCACGGGCACTCTGCACCATCATTGCCGCGTTTGCTCACGTTAGACCAAAAACGTGTTCGAATGAAAATATTGGCGAAATTTAGGCGCATTAAATTAGAGTTTTAGCGTCGATTAATTACTGTAGATGAAACTCGAAAACACCATTATACGCCCAAAGCAAAAATACAGTCGAAACAGTGGACTGCAAAGGGGGAATCGGCTCAAAAAAAAGCAAAAACGGTTTTTTCGGCTGGGAAGATTATGACTGCTTGTTGGGTTATCTTAATTGATTATCTTTAAATAAGAAAAACCATTACTGGAGGCAGAAATTGGGGGACAACGGCTACATTTGCATAAAAAGAAAATCATTTTTCACTAAGACAATGCACCGTCTCACACTTCAGCGGTTGCCATGGCGAAAATCCACGAATTACCGTTTAACCTGCTTGACCATCCTTCTTACTATTCAGATCTAGCCCCAAGCGACTTTTTTTTGTTCCCTCATTTGAAAATGGCGCTCGGAAGACAGAGATTTTCATCAAATTAGGAGGTGATCACCTTCATTTTGCAGAGAAAAACGCCGAGCATTATTTGGATGGGTTTAAGAGATGGGAGCATCGGTGGGAGAAGTGTGTAGACTTACAGTGAGACTGTGTAGAAAAACAAAAATAAATTCAAAGAAATAATGTCTTGTATTTTTGTTAGGTCGGAAACTTTTCAGACCACCCTCGCATTGTTAATTGTTTATTTGATAGTATCGTAGCATATTTAAAAAAAAAACAGAAATCTAATTATGATTTCAAGTTCTCAATTATCTATTGTTTATTTAACTAGTAAAGTGATGCTGGAGCCGGAGAAACTTACACACAAAGAGTTTGCGTGACCCAACGAATGACCAAAGTGAGACCCACATGAATTAGGTGTATGTCTGCATTTATCGAATTCACCTCGCTGTAAGCTTAATCTACTTTATTTAATATCTAGCATACTATTCGCTCTAAAAGAAGCAGAATAAACTCATTTTACATACCAACCAATTTTACTTAAATTCCTTAAAAACTGCTAAAAAAAGTTACAAATCCATAATCATTAGCCGAATCAACACACACAAACAATACCCAAATCTCTTAAGTCCCAAACATAATATTCAAAATGCTAAATCGACTAAACAAACACCTTTCATACGATAATACAACTTCTTCCTAAACAATTTATCCAGCATCCGTACCGCAAAGCAATTCCGGAATTTCATTCGGAACTATCGTAGCTTTGTGTTCTCGAAGTTTACCTGTTTCCTGCCATGAGTTCTTGGTACTTTCTTCAACTTACTTACTCGGTCGTTGTTCAATGTTTTGCTTCCTACCGACCAATACCACGGGAGAATAAAGTTCCATTTCAATTCAACTATTTCGAGAATTTCAAGTAGCATGAAATAAAGTTTATTGAAGGTATTCCAGAGGCACTTGTGATATGAGCTAGAGATACTGTCGCAGAAATTGTTTCTGAAGAAACGGAGAACTATTCGATTTTGGGGGAATCAAAAGAAAAGTTACTTATATGCTTGAAACTTGGGAAGAAAGTATTTTTCATAAAATTACGAATTTACGATGACATGTGGAATTTGAGTTGATTTCTTCTACTGTCAACAAAATTGGTCAAATTATTTTAATGAATATAGCACACATGCTGTGTGATAAAAAAATTAAAAATATTTCCGGCTTTAAGGATTAATATAAGAAAAACAATGAAAAATAATGGAATAAAACTAAGCAGAAAATATATATCAGGGCGGCAGAACAACATCAACTAGGCTGAATCCAAGCTCACTACACTCCGTGTTGAGCTGCCATTGATATTGCATTTGATATGGCAGAGTCTGTATATTAAATTAGTGCTTGATGAGAGCACTCAAAATAAGGATAAGCTCAATAAGCTATTGCGTAAGACTAGTACAAAAACTTTCCACTGTAATCTATTTATGTAATTTATAGGCAGAGCCTATATATATATTCGACAAAATCTAAGAGAGCATATTTTATTATAAGACCCAAATAATTTCATAGTTTTCATAATTTTCTTTAAAAACTGAATTTGAATTGACTTTTGTGCTATTTTGGTTGACGTTTTTTAAAAACTACATTCACAGAACTAAAATAAATCTAAAAAAGACTTTAGCGCCCAGCGTGGGTATTGAACCGAGCATAAAATAATATTAATTATGTAGCTGCTTTTTAATTTCATTCATTGGGGATTTGAATTGATTTATTTGAAAAAAAAATATTTATTATAAAGATCCTATTCAGAGAATAATGCTTAAATGAATACTCTAGAAAAGCCAATTGATTGTTTCCATAATAAATTGTTCCACATTCATTTCTTAAGGGGCCCATTTTAGGTGCTTAGAATACAGGCGTCATTTCTTGCAATTTTTGACAGTTTTAGCTGGTTAGTTACGAAAGTTGTATGTTGAAGTTTTTCGAGATAATTTAAACCTTGAACTGAAATAAAATGATTTATAAATTATAACCAAAAAAGGAAAAGTGGGAGGTCCACAAAGTTAGTTAATAAGAATATTTCAAAATAATAAATAAAATAAAGAAATAAAATGTTAAGAGTGGGTTTCTTTATGTTTCATTACTGCTTATATCAAAGCTCAAAAAATTCAAATATCAAAGCATAAATATTAAATCACATCTAAAAATGTAATTAAGAATTTGAATTTAAACTAAAAGTCTACGAAATCAAAAGAACCTGAAATTATTTATTATCTAGTATTTTTCCTTATTCGGATCAAACCTTTCAACTAAAAATAAAATTTGTTTGAATTCCTAAGAAATTCTTCGACAATCAACAAAAAGCCATCACACGAGATTTCCATTTAATAATGCAATGAGCCATTTTCAAAGCATGCATAATTCAATTTCCATCCAAGTGCGTACATTTCTCTGCATCTGTATGGTGTTAAATATTTGAAATAGTTTTCACCGGTGTTGTTGATTAAAACCATATTCAGATTCCTTGTCATTGGATCCATTAGTAACGTATGCAGACTAAATAATTTCACTTGGTTTTCATTGAATTCAAAGTTTGTGGCGTTCGACATGTCGAAACTTTGGGTTTTTTGATTTTTTTCGTTTCTGATGTTTAATGTGGTATTAAAAAATAAAGGTTGAGCTCATGGAGATAGTTGTAATATATAAATGCCTTAGAAATGACTTATTGTGGGACTATTAATTTTAAAATATTCATTACCAAAATGGAATTGTTTTTGCGGAATGATTAAAATTGAAAAAAAATTTTTGACAAAGTGGTTTCGAAAGTATACGCTGATTCTCTCAATTTGAAATTCTCAATGAAAACAGGGATTTTATTTTCATAAAAAAATGAGTCGATATTTTAAATCCGGAATCATTTGTATTAGAAGGTTGACAAAATTTTCATTATGATTTCCACTTCTATTCGAATATATCGTTGAATTATTCATCTGATTAAATATTTCTGTTTTAGCTATATTGAACTATTAAAGTTATATTATTTTTCAGCATAATTAGAAACACAACACGAAAAATAAATTATGAATTTTTAAAGCTTTCAAAAGTTGCATACTTTTAATTTTTTTAAGGATTTAAGTTTGCTAGAGGCCCTAAAACCACCTTTCTTAATTGTTATTTTAATATTTTTTTAAATATTTATTTTTATTTTTGATGGAAGCATCTGAAACTAAATCGATACCACAAAATTTTTAGATAACAAGGCAGTTCTTGGCAAATGCCAAAGCTTTAAATAACTTATAAAATAGAGAAATAGAATATAGAAACAAATGTATTGTGAAAAAAAATTTGCCGGAACAATTGCATGCTAATTGAACGACCAGTTGCAAAGAAAATTGATGGAAAAATAAAAAGAAAAGATATCTGAACAATTTAATGAAATATTTCACAAAAAGTTAACATTAAATATATGTATGTGAAATGTTATGGCCAACTGTTAAAAATTTGCACAGAAAACACCATGAAAATTTGGTTGATAGCTAATTACATAAGAGTCTCTCATACATTTGGAAGGAAAATTGCTTGGATTTGCATGAAAAATGCCCAAAACAAACTGCGATAAAAAACATTCGATAAAAATGCAAAGTGACATTAACTTTTGCAAATATCGTACTAAATATTGCATAAACAATTGCATGAATACAGCACGAGAAATCACACAAATAAATTATATAGAAAAATGCACTGTTAACCACATTTTCCATTTACTGAAAATCGCTTGAAAACTTACACGAACAATTGTGAGTGAAATGACATGCAAAAGAGCATAAAAAACTGTGCAGTTTTCAGTTTTTCATTTTCCGATTTATTTTTAAAGACTATTGCATTCCATTTTCAGCACTATTTTAATATTTATTTTAACATGTCATGCAATTTTTTCTGTTCACGTAACTAGTATCTTGATATTTTCGCTCAAGTTAATCGAATTGACATTTTCCATGTTATTATCTGTCCAATTTTCCATTAAATTTTTTTAAATAGTTTTTTATGAAATTTTTCGCAGAATTTTATATGTAATTTTCTGTGCTGAATTCCCAGGCAATTTGTGAAATAAATTTTCATCAAACTATCTGTGTAAATTTTGATGCGATTTTCCTTCAATTTTTTGTTTATTTTTGTGTGATTTTTATTTTACTTTTAAATTTTTAACTTCCGCGAAATCATCAGTGAAATTTATCATCAGATTTTTCATACAAAATCTTTTGAGCGATTTAATTGTAATTTGTCGAGCGATTTTCGCTGAATTATTTTCTATAAGTTTCATGCAATTTTCGGCACTATTTTGTTCGCAAAAGTCTTGCCCAATGTTTTCCTTTTTTCATGCAATTCGTCGTGCAACTGTCGGCTATGTTATGTATTTTTTGAGCAGCTTTTCAATTTTGTTGTGCAATAAACGGTGCAAAATTTGGTGCATTTTTTCAGGCAAATTTTTATGAATTTTTTTTTGTAACTCTTTGTACACTATTTCATACAGCTTTTCCGGAATATTTGCGAAATTTTTCAGGTTTGGTTTTTATGTGATATTTCATAAAATAGCTTTTACATGTAAGAAAGTGATTTTCCGTGCAAATTTTTGTGTAAAACTTATGCAAGATTACTGCTAGTTTTTGTGTAATTTTCATTTCAATTAGTTACTCAATTTTCCATGTGATATTCTGTGGAGTTTTGCAGGTATATTTTCAGGCTTACATCCTGTAAAATTTTTTATGCAGCTTTCTCTGGTTTTTCAATTTTTATAGTACTTCTTGTGGACTTTCCAATGTAATTTTTCATTTTTTTTTCACCCAAAACACTTTTCCATTTTAAGTACTGTTTTTGTGTGCATTTCGGTCTAATTCTACAAACGATTTATAAAAATTTTCCCGACATTTTTTCATGCTAATTTTCGTTCAAAATTTGTTATGATATTACATGACATTTTTCATGAACGCTCCCGTACTTTTAATTTTATTCTATACTATTTTGAATGTACTTTTGATGGGCAGTTTTTCGTGAATAAACCTTGTGATTTTTATGCAATTCCAGTCGTGTCATCTTTCATGCAATATTACGTGCAGTTTTTTATACAATTTGCAAAAACAATATTTCGTACAACTGCAACAATTCGTGCAATTTCCCGTGCAAAATTTTCACGCAATTTTCTGTGCATATTTTTATGCAAGTTTGATAAAGATTTCTGGCAATCAGCAAATTATATCGGAAATCATGCAAAAGCTAGACCTTACTTCAAACCACGGTTGTTAAAAATTTGGTCAAATAATTAGGATACCGCTGCCAAGTATGGTAATTTTTATCTCTTGAATCTTGAAAAATCGCTCAGTAAAATAAAAGTTTAGTTTAGCTCTCTATAGCTTTCGGTGCAGTCATGAAATCAAAAGCAAATTCATATGGTTAATAGATTTTTTTTTGTAAACGAGCTTAGGTAGAAATACGGTTGAAAAATCATGATAAAGTTGCCAGCAATGGTAGTTTTTGTGATTTTTTTTATCATTTCTTTATTAAGCAATATAACCATTGAATTTTTAAATGCTAATGATCTTTTGGTACCAATAATCAATAAATTTGCAGATTCGGAAAATGCTGTCATCAGATCAAACGGAAATTCATAGGGTGAGTTAGCCCCACCATGGAGCAGATTTGGGTTTTGCGTAATTTTCATACCAAAAAATGTTACCATTAAATATTTATAGGGCAAACGTCAACAATGAAAATAAGTAACCAATGCTTAAATTTTGCAAAATTTGGAAATTTTAGGGGTGAAAACAAAATTCTTTTAGTGGTAAAGTGTTGTAAGCATTGAACATTTTCACCAGCTATGTTATATTACATATAGCATTTACTTTACAAGACAAGTATCCGATAATCAATATAACTGACAAGTATTTAACTTTCCTGAACTTCGACACTCTTACAAGTGGTCATCCTGAAAACCTGTTTTACCTATCAGTTTCGATGCAGCTTTCAGATCAAAGTAGTATATGACCTTCAAAATAGGTTGGTTGTAATAAAGAGCACATGAATTACGTTACGCAAATCCACAGAAAACATAAAAACGTTAACCGAAACTTGCGATCCGCGGAAAATGAACGGATCAGGTAGCAGCCAGCTTAACTGGAAACGGCTAAGTCTAGAAGTTAGTCCGCACTTTTCAATTCCCACGGAAAATTTCTGCGAACGCAACAATTTGCCGTGAGAAACATTCCGCGATTTGGGAAACGTACTCGACTTGCGAAACTCAATGTAAAACAGAATTTAGTCTTAAGACCACCACTGTACGAGAAACACCTACTCCAAGTGTAGTAAATAAACAATTTGTGTTCTTCAACAAATAAAATTTTTTTTTGAGTTGCCTAAAGGTTAACTTAAATAAGTCGTGTGGTTAACTATGCAAAGTCTCTCTACTTTCCTTTGAAAATCAGTATTTGCAGCGGTTTCTATGCGCTCGAGATTTTTTTGTGTTTCTGATTTGAAAAATTGTATTTATTTATTTTTGCATTTATAAGAAACTCAAATATGCACGACACATTATTTTTCTCTTACAAGATCAAATAGTTTCCACTTTCAAACCGGACCACTATCTCGAATCTTTTTTTCCATTTACATCGATAAAAATCAAGATGAATCGATACATACTACCCGGCGGGCAAACTTCAAAAGTACGATACTTCAACAAAATCCATTAAATTCTCCGAAATCTATAAAGTTTATTCAAATAACCTGAAGTAGAAAACAACGAAAAATCAATACAACTGTGATGTAAATTTAAGTAATCCAAACCGAAGAAAACTTCTTAATCTGCATGGAATTTTCCCGGTCATTTCTTTTCACTCGAAAGAAAAAAACATATCTTTTCAACAAGTTTGTCCGTCAGCTTCAACATTTTCGCTTGATATTGTAGTGAATGTCAGGAATACAAAAAATGCCGTTATTGCTTTTCTTTCTTTCAAAAAGGACTAGATTCGTAAGTAAACTGTGTCGTCTATGATCCTGCTTTTGTGTTTTATCCTTTTGTCAACTATGGGCCGTAAAGATAACAAGTTTGTTTTAACCCTTTGCTGTCGAGCCATGGCAATCGGCTGTGATTGAATTTTTATTTCAGTGGAAAAATCATTTGTGGGGCCACCTTGAGCGAAATGATACTCTTTAAGTCTGTAGCCAAGAATTTGGTGCATTTATTTATACTTAAGCCTATATTATTCATATTCGGTTGTCCATTATGCATAAATTTTGGTTAATTTATTACAAATTCGGGCGAAATCAGGGATGGTAAACATAAAATTCACAAAACTCAATGTCATGGCTAAAGGCTTCTAATTATCTCCATTTCAATTTGCCGACTCAAGCGTGACAGTCGACTCAAGGTGACAGGAATTTTATTTCTAAGAGTTGTATGGGTTAAAAGATCAGGAACTGAATACAAAAGTTTAAAAAGATTCTGAGAATCGAATTGGAATCTAAGGCAAAATAAAAGTAACATTATGATTGAAAAAGGCGTATCAATAAAGTTTGATTCATTCAGACGCTATCAATAAGATTTATCCAGGACAACGATGAACACATAAGGATCTCTTCAAGTGATGTTGTCTAAAGTGTTGAAAACCGGCTTTTTCCATGTAAAAACAAATTTCTCCTAAATAAAATGCTCGGCCGGATAACGAAATGGATAAAGTTTATCTAATAGGGGAACCACCAACAGATCTGATTCGGAACATGTAAGTAGTCAGTCATTGATATGATAAGGTCGTGTTTTATATTTTCCTCGTTTCTCGTTCTAACAAAGAAAATTTGAACAAAATACTCTTTTATTAGGCAATGAAATGATTTGGCTATAGCAATAAATATTAGGTAAATGAATAGACGCTTTTCCGAGATTGTAAAACTAGCGACAATCTTCCTCTCAAATAGCTAACTTTGCATCAGAACATCAGCCACCACTATCTAGTGCATCAGAACATTATTTTTTCTAATGCCATATAAGCAAAAAGCATTTTCTCGATATATCTTTGTCGCTTGATTTGAGAATTTTCTAAAACTTACACGAAATCTTGCCTTTCGGACAACTAAAACCACAAGAAAACACCAATTTCCTGCTTGCATAATGCGATACAAGTTTTCAAAGTGTTGGAAATATGTTTGCCATTTCGATTCATTTAACGTTGATGCTAAGGACATTACATCCTTTTGACATCGACATGAATACAAGATGCCGTAAATTCAGCAAATGGCATGTTTTTTGGCTATAATCCGTTCGGGGGCATCGTCATTGACAGCCAATGCCATTGAATCGAAACGAGAATGATAGGGGATTTGGCGAACATATTGCGTTGGCTTCGATTCGGTCGTTCGGCTTGAATGAATGGAACAGTATAAATCTTTTTGAGTTTTGTAACACAACTACTCGTATCGGGTGATGAATGCTTTCAGTGAATAGTATGACTTTTTATCAATGTCGGATCTGTGAAAAGCGAAGAAATTTTAAGACCATACTAATGGTTTTCGGTTTGTTAGAAGCTGAAATAGTGAAAATCTATTGCCTGATTCGCACTATAGCTTCTATTGAAGAATCTGAAAATTTAAAGGATTTTTTTTTCTATTAGAAGAAATTGCTTCAAATGTGTATCTGTCTGAGATTCGAAATCTTTTTTTTTCTTTTGTCTATCAAACTATTTTTTATTTTGAAATAAATAATGCTGATTGTTATCATTTATACAAAGAAAGAACTATGGAATGATTCTAGATCGAACTTTGAGCTTTTGAGCTATAGATGATGCTGAATTCAATTAAACAAATAGAAAATTACTCCGATCGGAAAAATTAGCCCAGGAAACATTTGGCTTAGAATGATGGACATATTTTGAAAATGAAAAAGCAATTCGATTTACGAGATGAAGCAATATTCATTTCTCACTTCATTGGAACGAACTTACCGGAAATCGATTTGCATTATTTTGTGATTTAATCAGTTACTTACTTGACTTCTTGATTCATCGATCGATCAGTAAATTCATACTCAAGTACCTTTCATTTCAGTTGAACGTTTTAGTTCATAAAATTTCTTGGATATGGCTGAGAATTCATTTTTCTTAAACTTAAAAGTGCAAGAAAAATCTATTCTCACTCTATTTGTGTGCTGAAACTTTGGTCTAATATCCTCTTTTTTTATATGTTTAGAATCGAATTTCTTGCTAATATAACCAGCAAATAAACTTAATTCATTCTGGCGCCCAGCGTGCGTAGAACATATTATCTATGCTTTTATTATCTATGCTATTTTATAGCTGAATTTCAATGAATTGACCAAACTAATGTCTTTTTCAATGCAGTGAAATTAAAATGTCTAAATAACAAATATTTTTGTCAACAGAATTTTTTATACACGGAAGCTTAAGTTTGTGGCTTGAAAGACATTTTTGGCGCCTCTGAGGCCAATGACACATACGGCGGGTTCGACCGAAGTGTTTCCCGAGAAGAACACCGAGTCGATATATTCGTGCATTACTTTAGCATTGTGATGACACACACCGCGGTTTGGGCCGCCTCTCGGCTTTGGAACCGAGTCGATAGACGACAGAAACGACCCATCGACCCGATTCTTCGAGTGTTTTTTGATTCTCTCATAGCTGCGAAATCAGATCGAGCTGAAATTTTCAGGATGCATTGATGAATGCATTTGATAAACGCTTTTGAAAACCGATGTGTCTTTCATCCTCGAGAAAAATCGACACATTAAACGCTTCGATTGAACCGCCATGTGTGTCATTGGCCTCAGCACATAGGCCAAAAAATCCGTTAGACTCATACTCCCAATTTACCATGAAGAAATGGTCTGTATAGTCAGCTTGTTCTAGGCAGGATGGGCAGAAGTCACCCTGTGCAACACCTTTCGGTACAATTGTCCTTCATGGCAGTTGTGTCCAGGGAGTATGTCTGTAAAGGCTCTGCAAACTTTTTTATACTTCATGAGGCTTTAGACCCGACGTCGTGTAAAAAGCACTCTTGTACTGCACGGAAGAATTTAAAGCTTAAATAAGCTTCACTTCCACTTGATTCTTCAAGATAATATTTTTATCCAAGATTACTCCTAGCTAGTTGACTTCATCTGAAAGTTGAAGAGTTGCAGCTTTCATATTAGGAAGCACTAGTTCTTCTAATTTTTTTCCTAGTAAAAAAAAACATGTTTTGTTTTTTCAGGATTAATTGAAAGCCCGTGCTTCGAATATCATCTGTCAATTCAATCCAATGCATGTTGTCTGTTTTTGCATACAACTTTCAGATCTTTACTGTGTAACCTAAGTGTGCAGCCGTTTTAGTTGCAGTTCGTTTAGCAAGCAGTAACCAAGAACACTCCTCAGAAGCGGTGAAAGTCAAACAAGTGTGAGCGCATACATTTGTCAGTTTCGTTTTTAAATAGTTTCCTCAACTTTGGAATCCAGAGATTGAAAGGCAAACTCGCATGATTTTCCTCACTGATACGCATCTTGTTAATCATTTAAGGGGTTACATTTTAGTGCTTTAGTGCATATGTGTGGTTCAAAAACTCTCCAGGGATTTCAGCACAAAGAAATTAAAGCTGATTGGTCTAAATTTTATTTGGTTTGAAGAGTCATCTTTTCCCGTTTTAAGTTTAAAAACTATCTTAATCTGTCGCCAAGGTGACGGAAACTACTCCAAGGCTATGCGTGTCCAAAGAGTTTCTTTTAAGATTGTCTCAAGGTGGTTGATTATATACATAAGCATAACCGGATGCATGCAATTCAAGCCCGAAGGTTTAAAAATTTCGAAGGAGATAATTGCATCGTTGACTTTTTCACTGGTGACTTCTGGTCTAGCTGTGTAGAAGCGTTTCAATCACTATAGCAGTCGGAAAGTGAGTTCCAAGTAAAGTCAGTATACTGGGTAAAACCATCATCCGAACATTTTAGAAAGTCCAGCTGATTGGTTTTTCTTCAGGAACTTGTAAAGCCTTGATGTCTCTTGTGCACATTCCAGCCCCTTAAAGAACGATCTGACTGATTCCTCCTTGGAGGTCCTCACCAAATTCTCATAGAGTCTCTCTTGTCGATTCAGTCATCTTCAGTATTGATCTTACAAACACGATTGAGGAATTTTCTGGTATTTTGCCTGAGCTTTTCTTGGTTCCACCAGGGAACTGTCTTGCTGCTTCTACTCATACTGATTTTCCAAACCTCTTCATAGCTAACTATTATGTCTCAATTTAATGAGTGCAACGGAATTCTATTGACTCTGGTGACATTATCGTACCACTAAGACGTGAGTTATGGTGGGGCCTGATCACGGAGATAAAAATAATAAAACACAACAACTTAGTTTTTCACAAGTTTAAATTTAACGAATTTTACTTCAAATTTATCTCACAATTTCGATGTTTAATTGGGCAGAGTTTACCCTTACACGATTACAATCAGACTCGCTGGGATGAGCTACGTATAATCTATTTATGCATTAATTTCTGCTGACCTAGGCGTCTGCAGTTTCGTGGGAACGCTTAAGTGATCTAGCATATCAGTTAAGCTGATGATGCAGATCCCACGAGAATAGACAATTGTTTATTGTCCGTTTGCTTGTTGCAGGTGTTTTGTTACGCTCTGCAACAAGGTGTCATATTTGTTTAGTATATCTGACATGAACTTATACGTAACTCGCGCTTTATCTGAAAGAAGTCAATTGTCAATCAATATTTCTTGGATTTGGCTTGTCCGCCAAGATGACATATCCGAAGCTGAAGAGAATCGACTGAGAAAAGAAAGATACCTCATCCGATAGATGCAACGTAGAAGAACGTAGTGATACATCAATACTAGTCATCATGTTTAACGTCATTAGTATCACAGAAGTTATAGACGTTATAAAGAGTATATCTCCACTAGCGTTACATTTGTTACTACTGCAGCCGCTGTGCAAGAAGTTATTATGGCAGCCTACCAAAAGCTCTAACCTATCTTCCGAATTCCAGTAGGCTGGACCAGAAACAGGTCCTTCAGATCCTATATTGGTCCTGAGAGTACGAAGTTAAAAGAAAAGTAAGCTAAGGTGGCAATAAAGCGTCTCAACGTGCCATTTTTCCAGTATTAAATGACGGCTTGTAACTGTCTTAGCGTGGTTATATCAAAGAAATTGGCAACCAGAACAGAAGGCCTTGGGCTTTTTGATCTTTGATCATTAAAGATCTTTGTCGTTTGATTGAACTGAGTCCGTAGATCCTGCTGCTTTGAATCTAGAAGGTATGGCTGTGATACTAATATCGAAAATGGAATGGAGCTGCATAGATGGTCGCATTGACCCGCTTTACTTGTTTATTTTGATGAGATATGCAGCTTCTAAAGCGGCAGCTCTGATTTCAGACCGCACGCGAATGTGTCGGAAATATTTCAGAAATATTTCTGAAATGTTTCGGAAATATTTCTGAAATGTGTCCGGACATGTGTGGCTGAGAGGTTAGACAATGTCCACGTGACTTCAGTGAAATAAACTTTATAAAAGAGAATTACTGCTGGATCTGTTTGTTGTGCTCTGGATACATATCCATAGCTAGTTAAAGAGAATATTTGCTTCACTTTCTTCTTGATTTGGCTAAGTGTAACGGTATCTATCCTTAAGCACTGAGAAACTTTTTGGTTAAGTACGGTTGAAACCATTTTCACAAGCATTGAGATTCTTTCTGAGATTCCTGTATGTGATAATCCAGTGTCTCACATTGATGCCAAGGTTAAAAAAGCACCTTTTCACCGGGCACGGCTGTAGTCGGAGAGGAAATACTATCAACAAGTTCGAAAATTCGTTGGGCATGGAATCTTTTTCGATAGTAGCTTGTGAGCTTCCACTACAACCAACGTCACCAACCCCATGAATGACTTCTGTACTGTCTTACAAGAAGTTTGGGGTTACAGAATTCGAGCCCCTGCCGGACTGAGCACGGACGTGTTTTCAGACACAGTCTAGCTGCCAAATGCAGTTTTAAAATCCTAAGAATTCATCCTTGTGTTATTTGCCAGGAACTCTTGGTGTGACATCTTGCGATGCATAGGCCATTTCCAACATGACAAGGTGGTGCCTAATCATAGGAGTCAGAGAGTGTATGGGTTTTAAGTACAGCAAAATTTGATAGAAAATTGATGAATATGTTGGTAACTCTGATGAAGTTGGTAACTCTGAAGATTAAAAATAAACTCAGCAAAATAAAAGATTTTTGTCGTATGATTTCCTATCTAGTCATCAGTCATGTTAGCGATCTGGTCACGTTAGGAAAAGTTTGTTAGAAATTTCGCCGAACGTAAATTTTCAAATGCCATTATCTTTTCGAAATTATAAAAGTATATAGTCAAATCAGAAAGTTTCTGCTTTCGTATTCTTTTTTTCATGGAGACACATAGTTCTTCATTAGCTTTGTTCAGTAGCTTCTATATTTACAATCCCTGAACACATCTCTTGTTGACCTCCGGCTTTCGACGACTACACAATCGATCAAAGTCCTTAAACAATTTTTTTTAACAAAACATTACGCTTCATGCTTGAGGATTACACTCCCCCTATTTTAAACTTTTTCAAACAAAATAAATGAATACAACTTTAAAACATTCCAATCATTCTCATAGTTCCTGAAAAGCCATCATCTACATAATATCTGTCATAAGCTTCAGTATATTGAACTTTCACCTTATTGGAACGAATCGACTTCGTTGAACTTCGTTGAAAGTCTAAGCAATATTCATCGATGTTAACAGCTTTGTCACCGATACCGAAAAAGGACTATGGCAACAGAGCAAGCAACAAGGAAAAACTTCATACTGGGCTCGCTACGATCGTTTTCTTTTCATCGTCTATGTATCGTACATACATATTTCGAACTGAACGACTTGTTCGGCTTCAGTCGTAACGGGATGCTATAAAGAAGTTATTTCAATAGAACGTAATTTAACCATAATGTTTCCTTTTGTCTGCCGGCGACGCCAGCCAGCTATATCGCATACCAACGTTTGCCGAACAAAATAAACTGAGTACTTTATTGTCTTCTTAATAAAACCAGAATTCAAGCTGATGCGAGTATATTCGAGTCCAAATTCAGTTTAAATTCTATTCTGTGCGCGCTTTAATGGAACCTGCTGGGTTGCTTAGTGTGCTTTCTGAGAAAAGCGATATGAAGAGACAGGGATACATTCACGACAGTGTATTTTTCTTATATGTTGTTTTGTTTAGGTCCTTGAGAACATAATGCTTTGAAGTGTTTGATACTCGAGTTTTCAAATAAAATTATTTCAATCTTTGTTGTTGGAAACAGATTTAAGAAGACTTAAGCAAGTTATTTTGTTTCATATTTCATTTGCTCAAATCCTGGTAACTCTGAACTTGAGGACTATCATTGATTAATTCAAATGAAAATGTTGCAGTCAAGCAGACCACAACAGATAATTAGCCCAACACAAGCAAGTGCCGGATAACCACCAAAGAAATAGCTACTGGCTTTTACTGTTCCCGGAGCCACAAGATACTGCTAATCGCTTTCGGCGAATTACTTTGGACGGTCGTTGATGGTGTTTGAGAATTTCAGTAATTGACCTCATTGAAACTTTCAAGTGGCTTTTGGTGGTAGTACTGTTTAAACGTGTTGACTTGAAAGTGATGGAATTAGTGTAATTTTCAATTAAGTAAATGGTTGGAAGGCATGTGCTGATCAAATAAAGAGCTTCTTTAGGTACTAAAATATAGCTAGCATATGCACTAAATAATTTATTCATCTTGAATGACGTATTCCAAAAATATTTGAATCAATTCATGTGTTGATGGAAATTTATAATACTTTGTGAAATAGAAGAGAGAAAAGTTTGGTGGTTTAAAATTTTTGATTGTCATAGAAAATATTTTTTGCGATATGAATAGCAGACTATGCTCTATCAACCAGCTTATGTTGATTCAAAATAATTTCAAGGGAAATAACCAAACTAATAGGTTCGCATTCAATGATTTTTATTCAAGTCAATTTCAACGTCATAATCGACAATTAGATTATGGCGCCCAATGTGGGCAACCAAAATATTTATATTTTCCTACATAATATTTGATTATCTTAAAAATACTTATCCTCCCCAAGCTTTCTATGTTACCGTGCCAACTATTTTTCTTTTTTAATACGCTTTTAGCATTTCATTGTTTGACTTCGTTTCAGTATAATACCTCTTACTTGCGCTTGCGTTTTTATCGACCAGTAGAGCGTAAACAGTAAAAATTAATAAAGTTGAGTGGGGAGTCAAAAAGTCGAAAGTGAGTTTAAACGTTTCCTAAACTGCTTGAAATGTGTGAAAAAAAAGAACCTTAAGTATACCAATTACTCTCACATACTCTAATTGCAGGCTATGCGATTAAATGTCACGGAAAGAGCTAAGAACTTAGTCATATAGTATAACTAGAGCTGCTGCATTTTGTGTTCAGCTCTCTTTAATTTTCTGTTTATGTGATTGAAGCTGGTATTGCAAAACACATTAATACGTCGGAAACTAGGAAGAGTTTTCAACTCTTTGTTTGTTACTGGCCCTCATGAATGATTGGAGGGGAATATATGACTACACAGATAGTGGGTATAACTATATCACCATCTACATAGCTGGGAGAAGACACAAGCAACACCGTTCATTCTGGAGAATGGTTGGCTGGAATACAGCCAGGCTAAACAGATGTGCGATTGTAGTGTCAATAAATCTAAGGCAGGAAGAAGAAGCTGTGACCCGTGAAGCAGTCGAAACTGCTATATCAAGCATAATGGAACTGAGTTACAGAGCATACGATGCTTCAGTGGCTCGACAGGATCAATTCCGTAGTAAGAGGCAAACTCATTGGGGAAACGAAGAAATAGCTGAGCTGTGAGACATCACTTTGGCGTGCAGGCACAGGGCACAGGGAGCCACACATCAGCAAAAAGGATTTGAATCATCAAGAGGAGCAAGCGTAACAAATGGCAGTCCTTTTGGAAGGGGAACAGGTGCTGGAAATGACAGCAAGTCTTGATGGAGTGCCAGTCAGAGCACTTAAACTTGTAGTGGAGAGTCAACTGCCGCAATCATTGAATTCATATGGTTCCTGTTTAGTGGTGGAGGTCTTTCCACTACGATGGGAATTTCCTCGATTGGCATTTATCAACAAGTGAAAAGGAGACTTGGATAATCTACTCCACGTCCACTTTGCACTCTAGACATAGCGGGACAGCTCCTCGATCGATTGCTGGAGCCTCAGCTGCTGACAGCATTTAGATCAGTTGTTAATCTGCCTGACAGACAACACGACTTTTGAAAGGGCATTTAATTATTTACGCTATCTGATTGGGGCAGTAGCAAGAGCGGACGAGGTGTGCCACAGATCCAAAACGGTTGTTTTGCTTTTGACGCTAAATTTTTCTTGTTCATAATGATACGAGCTTATTTAAGAGACCGATGACTGCTGTCTGGCATCAATAAAAGTATTAAAGGGATGCTTTTTCCATCAGGTGCGTCCATCCTTAGGTTTGAACTCTAGAACATTGTTTGCAACGGACTGATTTGCCTCGTGGGTAACGATGATGGCAGTCCTAAAATGGCCAAGTTCGCTCAATTCAGACTTAACCAGATTGTGAAGAGGGTGGAATAGAGGATAAATGACCATGGCTCACTGCTGGCGCTATCAAAGACAGATTTCGACATGCTGATGAAGCGGAGGACTCTGACCGTCATCTCAATGACATTAGGCTCCGCAGAGATGCACACTAGTAAGTTGATAAGGTACCTGGGAGTGACGCTGCATACTAAACTGACTTACTAATTTGAGGGTTGTTGGCTTGCTGGGCAGGTTGATGGCCAACATAGGTAGCCACGATGGAACGAGGCGGAGATTGCTGATGGCGACGATTATATTCATCTTGCTATACCGGGCACAAGTTAGAGCGAATGCACTCCAAACAAAGAGATTTAGAGAGCAAATTGACAGCGTCCGACGTAGAGGTGTCCTGCTTATCGCAAATAGATACAGCGAGATGTCAAAAGAAGACGTTTTGGGGGTGTCAGGAGTAATCTCGATGGACCTTCTTGCACGCGAATACAGAGAACGGTACCTCCTTCCCACACTCTGAGCCGAATGAAATAGAAGCTCAAATGTACGCATGTACGCGAATCTTCCAGCTTTGGTAATAACGCTGGAGAAAAGGCAACAAAGGGCGTAAGACGGCGAGACTAGTAGGTCTTCAGGACCCGTAGATCAGCCGAATTCTAGACTCATGGGTCAACGGAATTAATAGCAATTATACCTACGCACACAGTCTTAAAATACGTCGAAGCAATATTTCGCATAAAGTGAGAGGAGGGTTGCCTTAGTGACCATCAAGCTGTGGTGGCTTCTGAAGTAAGTGGGCACTGATAGGTGTGCAAGTAAAATGAGTACAAGAGCGGGCTCCAATCTTCGTGGCTTGTAGATTGACTTTTTTGTCAGCAAAAATTTTAACTGCATATAATTTGGGGACCCGGGCATCTTTTAAAGTTATTTTTGAAATTGAAAATGATCGTCTGAAACCAAGAAAATAAAACTGAAACGCATGAGTGAAATAATGTCTAATAACTGCATTTTGTTTGAGAAAAATTGTTAACATTATATATTAATTTAATTTTGAGCGAAACATTTCTTTCTGTTATTTGAAACTACAAATGTGTTGTTGCTTTTATCAACTGACAATTTGAGCCATTTATGGATTTCCATTGAGCAGTAACATTATGACCACTCTTCAATATTTCAAAGAATGTACAAACTTTCTAGCTGAATTAGAAATATTACAGGGCTCAGATCATGAATACTAAACCTAAAATAAAGAACAAAAATCGATTTCCTACAGTCAAAGCTTTAAAAAAGTCATATCAAAACATATTTTATCGTCGACGACTTTAAATCCACATATTGTAGCCGCAAATGGATTTAATGACAGTATAGCATGACAGTATACATTTAACCTTTTGCAATTTGAAGAATATTTCAACGTTCACGAATCGTAAATTCCTTTTGAAATGTTTATGATGATTGTTAATTGCAACATTTTCTCATGAAATGTTTTTCCGTTTTTTTATGACATGAAAACAGCAATGGTTGTTTTAGGAGCAATGTTCGTTGACAGCTCCATTAACATATATAAGAAGAAATTTTAATAGCATTTAGTGAATATCTTGATTATATAAAAGGAAAATGTTCTTTGAGATTTCTATTTTAATACGATGGTGAATTGTATTTTCATGGATTTCTCTATTTTGTGTGTGTGTGTGTTTTTTTTTGTAATCCTAACATGTTCAAAGTGAAAACCGTGTGAAAGTTTTTCGTACTTTGTAAAGGATGCAATTTGTACCGTCAGGCGAGTTGGCGTGATGCAACATGCAATTTAATCTTTTCACTCCTTAATGCACGCCATCTTGCTACTTAGTTGCGATGGACGTGAACTTTCACCAGAGTGAAATCTAATGCTGGAAATATGCTCCTAACATAAAACCACTCAACATTTTGATGGAAACTGTTCATCATTCTAACTTAATAAAGAAACGTAGCTACATATTAATATATATGTACTATGTCAGATTGTTTTTTTTCCGAAAAATTACATAAATATTTAGTTGCTTTGTCAAGCAATTTGCCAGCTATTGAATCAAAAATCTAGAAGAAGAAAGTTTACTGAAAATAATTTTGTGCATACAGAAAATTATGGTTTGAAACATTTTTTGATATTTAAGTGGTTAAACGAATTTCTCAATGGAAAAAATGCTGTCATGTAAATTTTTATTTCAACAGAATTTTTCTCAATTTGCCAACAAATTCAGCAATGGCTTCCGCCGAACACCGCTGTTTTGGAAAGCTGTTCTTTCTTACAACCGGTTTTATTTATCTCTTTCTCATAATTATGTGAAAAAAAATCTAAGAAGAAAAATCTTAAAAATTTTCAACACTATTTCACACAACATATTTTGACAGAGCCTTCAGTTTCTTCAGTTTCGTTTCATATCGCTTTCAGCTATGACTTTCGGGAAACTTGTGAGAATTATCTTTTTTAATTTTAAGCTAAGTTTGTTTGCTAGTAAGTTTGAACCGTCATAAATATAAAAAAATATGCTTGAATTTTAATTTTTCTGCTGTTCCTTTCTGTAATAAAAATTGTTAAATAATTCAAAAACCCGAAAAAAATACGAATATTTGACTTGCTCCCGTTATTCATCACCAAAAGTAGTTGTATACTCTCTTATTTGAGTCCCATAAAAAAATCCCATATTTTCCTTCTACGTTTATGAAGTCTTTTAACACGGTAAAAATAACCGAAGCAAACTCTCTTGCTACTTTCCAAAAAAATATGAAAATCATGCAAACAAAACACCAAGAACTTTCAACTTTATGGCCTCATTTCGCAAGAAACCTGAAACTTCACCTGAATTTAAATAATTAATGAACGTTCCGTTCCTTGATTACTTTCTGGGGGAAAGTTGGGTCCGACCAGCTTGCATCATTTGTGCATAAATAAACCGAAAAGGTGGTCGGAATGACACGAAAATGTTTGAAATGTTAATGTCATCAGTGGGATGTTGTCTTATGATTGCAACATTAAAGCTTTGCAGGAATTTTTATTTGCGTGTTACATTTGAAAGCATGTGGGGATCTCTGCAATGCAAGGGCACCACCGGGATCATATACATATGTATGCAACGGTACTGGAGTCAGTTGCTCTGAAATGGTTGCTGTTTGCTCAAGACGGTCATAGCTCTTGACTTTTGTTTTATGTTTAAGGTCATTACGGTTAATGTCAACTTGCACACCGTATTCAAATATATGAGGAAAATGAAAATTATTTTCAGGTTTCAGGCAAACGCCAAAGGATACTGAATATGCTTTTATGCGTGTAGTTAGTTTGGGAATGTTGATTCAGTAATATTTCATGTTTGATGAAGTAGGGCTATGTTTTTTTTTTCATTTTGTAGATCTGCGTGTTTCAAATGTTTTGCAGAAAAATGGAGATGCAGAAAGTTTGGAGAAGATAGCCATAAATATGTGTATTTCATTTTTAGCATATCTTGGAATAAAATAAAATTCAGTTGCTGAATATTCGATTGCTGCCTCTGCTCTAAGAAGTTAAAAATCATTGCAATCTGAAATCTGTGCTTCTGAGTCTGTGCTAGATAAGCATGGTATGAGCAGCAAGATATTCGTAATGCAAACGAGGCAGCAAATAAAAAAATGCAAACACCAGACAGATTCAAAGCATAGATGAGATTAAAGTTAATTTTATTTACTTATTTATTTAGCTTTTCGTCTAATACGAACTACTTACATTAAAAAGTATACGCAAACATTCAATAAATATTTACGGCAACACCTCTCAAAGACAATGCAGACTTGTTAGAATCAAAACTATCACTAGTCTTATTAACGGTTCTTTTTATCGCTGAGATAGGTTCATTGTAGTCGTAATTGGTGCGATGAAAAAGAACGGATAATAAACTTATGTGCTGAAATCTGTGGCAATTAGTAATCAGGCCAAATTGGTCTAAATTAATTCAGAAGAGACATTTCCGGCGAAAAGCTTAGTAGCAAAAAAGATTTTGAATTTTTGGCGTCTATTTTCAAGTGTGTTCATAGCCAAAAGCTTCAACCGATTAGTATAAGAAGGCAATCGAAGAGGTTCAAACCAGGAAAATTCATGTAGGCAGAATCGCAAAAATTTTCTTTCAACCAATTCGATGCGACCAATATGCACTTGCTTGTAAGGAGTGTTGCGGAACAGCTGTGATCAGCCGCCACCACAACAGAAAATTGTAGCTTGACCTGCTACCCTCGCGTGACTTAAGGTGCCGGCTAGTCACCGGTGTCGTGGGTGGTTTGAGGGGCAGGTCCAGCCCTAGCTGAGTCACGCATAACTAGACATAATCACAAAAAAAAAACAAGCAAGGGGGAATAAAAAAGGAGCCCACTTCAAAACATGGCTTCACTGAACCTAATTGCTTGGACTTACAACGTCATGGTCAGCCGTTCGGAGAAGAAACAAAAATTTTAAAAAAATAAAAAAATAACCTCATATATTATAAAATTTCAAATTAAAACATATACAAATATACAAGACCGTTTTAGCTTACAATAAACTAATATAAACAAATTAAAATTTAATAATTAAAATTTAATAAAAATTCAATTCAGAACAAATATAGATAAATTCATCAAATCAATATACTAATTGTTTACAATAAATAATATATATTAAAGATAGCTAAATCAAAGAATAAATACAATAAAATTGGTTACTTACCAGTGATATCCAAACCCCGGTACCGAAGCTGGAGCACTGAAAACGTTTTTTTTTTTTTTTTTTAAAATGTGAATTAGGTTTAATGAATTTAAAATTAGATTTAGATTCAGAATTTTTTTTAAAATGATTTCAGTAATCAAACAATAACACTTGCGGCTTCCTCCGTCAATTTCAAACAGTTATGTATATTATTGTACGTAGAAAATGTGTACTTGTAATTGATTCTTCTCATGAAAATTTTTCCCGTTGGCGCGACCACTTAGGTCTATCATTGATTTTTTTTTAAATAGATTTAAATGAAACTCCGATACTATTTACACTGATTTCAATTTATCACGGCTCGATAATGCACTGTTTTATCAAGGCACCATAGATCTTTTTTTACAATTTGTGGCACTTGCACGACAGCTTGATTCGCTCCTCGTCAATCCAACTCAGCGTTCTCCTCACTTGACAGCCAAAATTCCCTGCCTTCAAATTTCTCTCAACTTCCACAAGATAATCGTCTTTTCTAGCCAATGGATGGATGTGTCAGAATTTCGCACCCACACAAATTCCTTATTCAGTAAGTTGGCGACCACACTCCTCAATTAGAACCGGCGATTCTTCAATTCGCCTCTCGTTTTAATATTTTATTTACACTTCACGGTCCAGTGTCTCAAAAACCAACCAAACTCCCTCGTTTTCCGCCAACACTCCACCCAAGAAAAACTCCACCGCCGTCCAACGCAGAGCACCCCTATCGTCCGTCCAATCTCCCCAATTCGCCACCAAAAAAAACTCCCCAAAAATTTCTTCCAAAGTCTTTGTACGACGCAAGCTCACTCTTCCGATCTTTACTGCCTCGCGCCAAAACCCAAACCAAAAACTGTCTCCCGCAAAAATTCACACTCACCCAGCCAGTGCAGTTTCCAGCTGATGATCCCGTTGCCGCCAACTCCCGCAACAGCTTATCTATCAAGCAAGCATCACCCGAACATCAAGCAATGCAGTTCAAATGCACTCAGGTGTTGATTGCATCTGAACTGCACCGCTTCATTGTTGTTGTTTTTTTCCCAGTGTTTAGGTGATGCTTGCAGAGCAACAACCGCTCGTTTTGTTTTTCCACAGGCAATGCAATTCGAATGCCATTAGATGTCAATAACATTAATTGAGTGCAATGACATTCGAATTGCACCGCCTGACTGTTTTGTTTTTTTTTTTTTTATATATATTGCTGTGAGTGGCGGCAAACAGCTGTCCGTAACAGGAGCCGAAATCAAGCATCCATATTCGAGGGCTGGTCTCACCAATATAAGGTTTTTGTTAAGAAAATGTTATAAAACTCCTTCGATCGCCTCCGCACGAAGCCTAACGCACAGTTGGCTTTTACAATGATACTATTTATATGATCGTCAAAAGTGAATGGGCTATTCAGAAGTAGTCCTAAATCGAGTCTTTTTCTAAAATGTGCCAATGGTATACTCTTCAGAGAGTACTCAAATCGTAAAGAAGATGATTTACGCGTGAACGATAAAACAGAACCCTTTTCGATGTTGATTAGTAAGTGGTTTGTGTTACACCAGTCTGAGAGATTATCTAGGTCAGCTTATAGATTAAATTAGTCGTTAAAATTGGATACCTTTTTGAAGATTTTAGCATCATCAGTTTAAAATAATATAGATGAGCTTTTTAAGACGGACGGCATGTCGTTGATATATAAAGCAAAAACAAGTGGGCCCAGGTGACTCCCTTGGGGAACATCTGAAGAGACGATGTTTTCTGAAGAGAGTACACCGAGAAAAGATACAAACTGGGTACGTAAATTCAAGTAAGAAGCAATCCAGTTGATAAATGTATGGGGGATATTCTAAGCGGATAGTTTCTCTAGTAAAACCAAATGATCCAGCTTGTCAAAAGCTTGCGCAAAGTCAGTATAAAAACAGTCCACTTGCAAGCCATCTTTGTGAAACCGTGCTGATAGGGAAAAATGAAGGAATTGTAAAAGAATACTACGATCTTAGTATTGCTTCAAAAAATTTGGCAATTTAAGGTAACTGGCAATGGGATGGTAATTACTGAACGCATTTCTACCACCTTTCTTGTGTATGGGTGTAATGATTGCGTATTCTCAGATTACAGGGAAAATACATGTTGACACAGACAGGTTGAAAAGATGTGATAACATGAAGAACAACGTTTCAAAATGAAGCCAGGTTGCAGTGCAGTTTTTTTTTGAAAATGCTTCAATTGTATCTTCGTCAATAGCCACATCTTTCATTCTCAAAGAGGTACTAGGGAACATTGTCAAGCTGTTAAAGTTTAAATTATTGTTTGTATTAGTAGGGGCATCCGTATTATTTGCTTCACGGGAGTGATTTGCAAACTGATTACTTATAGTTATTGGATCAGTAATGAATATGTCGTCAGATATAAATATATCGAGGTTACTAAGAAAATTCCAAAATCTTTCTGGCTGCTTACGAAAGTTAAAAGTGCCTACCGCAGCATGTATTTCGGTAGTTAACACAGTGGCTCTTGCAACATGTTTTTAATTTTTTCCAGGAATTTAGAGCAATGAATATGTTTTGCAAGGTGCAACACCTGGCTAAAATGGTAATGCCAACATATTAGGATGAACTATTGAGAGAAATTTTGACAAGTCTATAAAATGATGTGATTGAAAAAGTGACGAGTTCTACATCTCTTTCAACACCAAGAAAACAAATTATTAAAAACACACTCTCTTGACTATTCTTACTTAGATACTTGATTAGAAAAAAGTTAGATAAATTATTTTGGACCATTCAAAATGTATATTGATTCTATTAGCAACTCTTAGATGACTAATAATCAAGGGCAGACTATTACCATATTTGGAAATCCGTCTATAGTCAGCATTGCGTTTCCACTTGATTGGACTCCATCTTAGATAATGATGGAGTCCAATCAAGTAACTTCTTATGTAACAATTTGCTCCCTCCTTATGCCTAGTACTATACTCTTCGCGAAACGAATTCAACGGTCAAATCCCATACAAAAAGAGCTTTTCAATTCGTCAGTAAAGCTCTTTTGTATGGGATTTGACCGTTGAATTCGTTTCGCGAAGAGTATAATACTAGACATTAAGACGAGATAATCCACGAACATACACTTATCCGTCGGACTGATGCAGCTTATGGCACTCTCTATACTATACTAGTTTACGGTGCACTTAAAAGCTTTCATCTTCGTTTTATACAGCGACCATTTATTAGACCTTTTAGAGCTGCTTAACTCCTTTCTGCACTTTCTTCACAGGGTGGTGATATCCATGTTCCAACATGTTCGCTGTGGATTCTTCGTAGCTGTGGGTGGGTTAAACACTACTCTAGATGCAAAGTTGAGAGCACTAGTAAAGGTGTCAACCGTCTGATCGAATTCATAGTCGATGGTGAACGGAGCAGTTTCCGATGTGGATCGGGATAGGAATTGGAATAATTTCCAGTTCGTCTTGTTTCTGTTAATAAAGGTACTTGCTCAGCTGAGCTGCGGCCAACGATGTTGAAACAGATGTGCCTATGCTCAGAGAACGCACCTGTAAAACCATCCAGTCAGAAAGGATACGTGTGTCTCGTCCCCTGACTAGAATAACGTTAAGATCTTCCCTTAGATGTGAGGTGAGGAACAACGGTTCGCTATCAGCATTCGCGATGAACAGGTCGTGGCCCAGGACAAAGTAAAAAAGTGCCTCGCTGCGGCCATTTGTTTTGGAGCTGCTTCACAAGTTATTATAGGCATTGGAGTCAGCTGCCAGAATAAGGGGCATATCAATTTTTGTGGCGAAGTACAACAATTCTTGTAGCCTCAGCCACAATATCCTTGACAATGTCGCAGGGAGGGCAAGAGCCATGATTATGTGCCATGTAGCAAAAATTAAACCAGCATGATCTTTGATCAATTTACGCAACAACAGCCATGCCATTCTTGTCACAGAAATTGTTAACGTATGTGCAAACCAGTTATCGATCATTATCATGCTATGAATTTGTCACTAGGAAACTCGGCTGCTAGAACCTCATAGTTTTTGGACTTAGATAGTTTAGGTGGTTTGAGGAAGCGGAGCAGTAAACGTGCTGATGCTAAACGTGAAGTACGTTCACCATTATTAATAAGGATTTGCTGGAAGTTCCCCTCCTTAAACATAATAGCGGTCTCAGCCCCTTCCTCTGTATTTGGCGTTAAGAGGTCAAGACAGTTACCCAACTCGGAATTAGTTCTGACACTAACACAATTAGCAAAGAGGTATTCAGCATCTGATTCTTCCTGAGATGGCGCCCCCAAAGAAATGAGGAACTTATTTCCGAGCGGCTTCTGTGCCGTTTGGATCAAGCTTCGTAGACTTCAGATCTTTCAAATAAGAGCTCTTTTACCTATCGTTCAGTCGATCCACATTGCCTATTTCTCCACTCCGTATCTGATAGAGCCCATTTCAGCATCTTTAACCAGCAGTGTCTCTTCATTTATGATGAAGAGGACCTACGACCGATTATCAAATGGCAATTATCACAATCTACCAATCTTCCGTTGGGAGATCTGGGTAGAAGGCTCGTCTGATGTTAAGGATTTCCGCTGCATACGAATGAAAACAGGAAATCCATGCCCAACATTTAGGCCGACTGGAGATCTTATCTTTAAGCACCATCTTTGACTTGGCGCCTGGCCAAAGATCCTCCAGCTTGAAAATTGCCTGCTCATAGAAATCAGTCGAGTCTTGGTTTTCACACTCATCCAGTCTATATCCTTTGCACCAGCCTGCATTATTCACTGCAGGCGAATGACTCGAACGGATCTTTAGCAACTTGTAGCAGTCCCTAAACAGAGCCTGCCTCCTCCTCGAAAGACTGGCTTAAAATACAGTTTTTTGAGGTGTCGATTCCATTTTCCTTTCAAGCATCAATAATAGCCCAAACAAGGTACTCGTTAGCCATTTCATTAAAAGGTCGAGTTTGCCTTGGAACAATCACCATAAGCTTCGTTTTTTAGCAATCATACCTGCCCTGTTTTTTGGCTCAGTGGATTTTTGTCCTTTCTGAGCTGAATCTGAAGGGCTTAGAGTACTCAATTTTTTGAGGTTTAGTTTCTCTATTCCCTTTTTTGAAGTACAGAACTTCTATTTGTAAATAATGGTTCCAGCACAAATTGGTGGCCCGATACTCTCAGTGTAAAAAAAAATTACATCAAAAATCAAGTATCACAGAAATTAATTGAAAAGCCGAATAAAATCTACACCTACAAACCCAGGTCTCCTCAAATAATAACATAAATTTTACTCTAACGAACGTTTTCAGCAAGAAAATATTTAAAATTTATATGCGATGTGCAATGGGTAGAGTCGATTCGATTTACGAGTTTGAAAAATATGCTATTCCCATTTCCCATTCACATCGAACTGAATAAAAATCTCATGCTCTCACCACTGGCAGCCAACACTTGAATAACAATCCATTTTTACCTATCTCTGAAAACGAAGCGTCTTAAGCAATTCACGAGAAATCACATTAACCTTATTCAAGTCCCAAAAAACGTTTGCCTTAAAAAACTCACAAATATCTCATCCAACTTTATAACGACGGTAAACATGCATGTTTTGTCACAGAAAGCTTTCAAGGATTTTCCTCAATTTTCGCGTTCCCAACAAGATTTCATCGTCAACGATCCACCGAACCAAGCAAGAATTTAGAATCTATCTGCTGTTTGATTTTATCAATTTGCAAGCCCAATTTCCCCATTTGCATCGTCTTCAAAGAGCTTCGATGGCAACAGGATGAACGTATGCCGTACAAGTAGGCAATCGCCCGGACAGTATCCTCGATCACCTTGCTTGATAGGCAAACATTGCACGCTCTCTCCTATGTCTGGCTGTGTGTTGGCCAGGAAACTTATTCGCTTGAAATTCGATAAACATGCCAGACAGGATGACTTTTAGTGTACGGTGGAAGTAGTTTTGTGGTAGAATGCTATTTGACTTTGCAAGCAGGGGAGATATGCATCTCAGAAATATTTGTTTTAAATCTTATACTTTATCAGAGAATCAATAGGAAGTTAATTTCAGTTGAAAACTGATTGATTTTGTGAAATTTTGTTGCTGTATCTTAAGCGCAGTATTAAGGCCCACGTAAAGATAAATGTTAAAAATCACCATTATCGGGTTATTCTTTGAAATGAAAATTTTTACAGTGGAGAAAAGTTGTGACTCTGCTGATTACTGAATTATAAAATATCAAAATTAATATTTTCAAATTATTCTGAAATCTTTTACACGTTTGAAAAATTATTCCAGACGTAAGTGAACAAACTGAACATGATATTGGTCTTGACACCGATTTTCACTACAGAAACTATTTTGCTGGCCATTTGGCCAGATACCAACACACACAGTAAGGTCAAATTAGTTTTAGATCTGCCAAAGAAACGACTCTTTCACTACTCGAATGACAGGAAGTTTTTCGATGGTTTGAAAGCGAACGGATAAAAATTGGAAAGAAATTGATTTTCAAAAAAGTAAGGAGTATTCAAATTGCCTGAAAAAGTGCATGCCCTTTTACTTCGTTTCATTTACGATTCTATGCAAGTATCTACGAAAAAGGCAAAAATTGGGTTTAGTACTGCCAAAGTTCACGTAAAGTAGCAAATAGGTATTTAGCTTTAATTTTAATGAATTTGAACGAAAATGATTTGAATGAGCGTCTGAAATATTCTTGCAGGGTTATGGCATGCAGTGAAAACCGTGAAAAGGTCTCAAATTAAATTTGATGGGAATCACGATTTTTCTGGGATCCAACGTTTTCCTTGGATTTCAGCATTTGAATCCAACCATAATGTGTGTACTCTCTCTTCGATCAGGCTTAGATAGGTCAGATTGCTATGAAGCTTTCGTGTTTTCAGGATTCCTAGAGAACTGTCAAGAGAACTGTCATCGTGTTAAATAGCTTTAGTTTTTGTTCGGGTATATTTTTGACAGCTGTTTTTGTATTTTAAGCTCTTTGTGTGAGTACACTACCGTGCAAAAGTATAAAGACATCATCGAAAAAAAATCGATCTTTTGAGTTTGTGATTGCTTTTTATTGTGTTCAACAGCATTTTATGATTAAATCTTGTATAAAAATTAAAAAATAGACGTTTTTATTATGATTTACATACATTTGCATTAAATCAGCTGATTATAATTAGTCAAAATGATGGAATTATGAAGGAACCAAACATTCTTATTTTCAAGTAGCATCATTTTTGCTATTCAAATATGGGCGCTAATGTCTTAAACAGCCATTCTGGATTATTTGAGTGCCTACCAACGGTTTTTTGCGCCTTTTGCTGTGCTCTGTGTGCACTAGAACGGTAAAATTCAATCTCGTCATTGTTTACAAGCGCAAAACCGATTGTGATCGCTGAAAATGGCTCAAAAAAAGCAAATTTCACTTGAAAAACGTTCACAAAAATTTAATTTGAGAAAATTGGGTAAAACAACTCGTGAAATTGCAAATATTGTTGGTGATTCAAAGTGTCGAGTGGAAACCACGTTGATGCTGTTCGCCGAAACCAGCTCAAATATTAATCGGAAACGCTCTGGCCGATCAAAAAAAAAACAGCTCAAGCTGATGATTGACACATTTTATTGATGAACAAGCAAAATCGGTTCAAAACAGCACCAGATATTCGTGCCGAAATCAACAAAACCTTAACGATCCCAATTTCGGTGGATACTGTCAAACGTCGTTTGCGAGAGAACGGATATTTTGGTCGCGCTGCTGTGAAAAAACCACTTTTACGACCACAAAACAAGCGGAAAAGATAATTGTTTGCTCGAAAATATACAGATTGGCCAGTAGATCAGTGGAAATCTGTGTTATGAACCGATGAATCAAAGTTCAAGATTTTTGGATCCAGGCGGCGCCAGTATGTTCGTCGAAATAAAGATGAGCGGTTTAATCCCCAATGTATTGCACCAATAGCTAAACATGTCGGAGGCTCCGTGATGGTCTGGGGTTGTTTCAGCTTCGATGCTGTTGGAAAACTGGTCAAAATCGACGGAATAATGCGGCAGGAACACTACCACAATATTCTTCAACGAAGTGCCATTCCATCTGGCATTGGTTTGGTTAGCAACGGATTTATCTTTCAACAAGATGATGATCCCAAGCTCATCTCTAATCTGTGCACAAACTATCTACGGTCCAAGGAAGAGAAAAGATAGCTCAAAAGCATGGATTGGCCGCAGCAATCTCCTGACGAAAGTTTCATCGCGTCTCAAAACCACCAAATTGTTTTCCCATGAATTTCCATTTTAATACCAATTTACAAAAGCTAAGTATAGTACATTAAACACATTATCTTCTATTGTACATTAAACACATTATCTTCTGCTTATAACAGTTTTTTTCCGCTTCACTCTAGGTTCACTAGAACTTCTGTATGTAGTTGGTCAGCTCGTAAGAGCCTTGACTATACGATATGCACCTGCTATATTTGAGATTGAAATAAATCTCAGTTTTTGATACCCGCAGCTTTTCTTTGGCAACTTGGTATACACCATCGCATCACCGGGCATACAAACTTTTCAAGATTTAGACAGTATGTTTATCTATGTCAGTGTGCTAAAGAACCAACTTTGTCGATGTAAATGACCATAAATCGCTCAGAGACTGTACGAAAGGCTATAATAGGTTTGCTCGCGTGTCTGCTTATTTTGATTTTTTTGACAAGATAAACATTCTCGTACCCAAAGTGGCAAAGCTCTTGTTCATCAAAAGCCTGGCAAATTTGGATAATATGTGTGTCCTAGGTCAAATATGAGGGTTCATCTGAACATCTGTTTCCTGAATGAATGAGAAACATCAAATTGGATGGTTCAGTCAGACAGTTCACAAAAACGTTTGACTTTGGCAGCAAAGATTTCCTGAAGGCATATATGGAGTTCTTTTGGAACTCCGGCAACACTTCGTTCAATTAGCTGGAGCAGGCTATAACATCACAATTTAAAATAATCGGAAAAATGTTTTCTTCCAGACGAGAGTGTATGCCGCCAATAACGTTGTTACAATCAAAGACATGCCGTATGTCAGAATGTCATTTCGCCACCCTAGGCCTTAGAAATATTTGCCGCCGTTTTCGTGAAAAATATGATATACAACGATGCGCGATTTTTTTTCGATTCCCTAGTAAATTTTTCTGTTTTTCGTTGCGCCCAAGCTCACAAAAAAGGAATATCAGAATAATGCCGGCACCGATTCATTCGTGAAAAGTCGCTATTATTGCGCCCTTACCACACAAATAATTATTGAAATACACACGGTAAAGAATCTAAAAGTACCTAAAAAAACGTATATAATTCCAACGTCTTCGCCCATATTTTTATAAGTAAGTTTATTATTTCGTTCAAATTTTGCTTCCGCACTTGACTGGAAATCAACTATGAATTCGACTACTGTAAATTAATGTACGATATGATATTAATTAAAGATGAACCCAAGATATTTTGACCGTTGATGTTCTAGATTCCATTTTTTTATAGAAATTAATTTCAGTAATGAAGTAGAATTTGAAAAAATACATCAAAAATAAAAAGCGATTCGCATGTAGTTCATATACCCTGTACCATAATAATAAAAAAAAATTCTCTGAAAAATCAACGCACGCAAATATTTACCTCTGATTAGCTTTTCGTAAATTGAAGAGATATTATTTGGGTTCCTTTTAGGATCTTTTTAGGTCTTTTTAGGCTCTTTGTAGCAGTGGCGGCTCGTGACATTTAGAAACGGGGAGGCAGTGAATTTAAGAATAATTAAGAAAGTTAAATATCATTTTTTTACTTTTTTGCGCTGAGGCAGTGCTCTGGTCTGGGTTTAGGATTGATTTCGCGTTTTTTTTCCGGCAGCTTGTGGTAGAGGTACTGGTCTCAAACGGTTTAAATGTTTACATATGCACGAATTCAAAAATAGTGGAGACTTGGGGGCAAAAGGCTGATTTTGCTATGAATTTAAATATTATTTATTGATTAATTTAGAATATGTATTTTGTGAACTTTACCGAGGAGGCACTGTCTCCCTTGCCTCCTCTGAGGAGCCGCCACTGCTTTGTAGGTATTTACAGATAATTTCTAGGTACTTTTTTTTTTTAGGTATTTTTGAGTTTCTTTGGTTCTTTACCGTGATCGGATTTCGATATTTACGATAAGTCAAACTTTTCAATGTCTGAAAAAAATCATCATAGGTGAATTTCGGTGTGCATTGATTTTTTAGAGAATCCGATAGGTTTGAAATGTTAAGCTCATTCAACTGAGATATATATGACAGAAAAAAATGCTACCCCCAAAAAAATCGAAAAGTGGCCACCCCAACAAAAATCGAAAATTTGCCGCCCCCGAAATTTGCCGCCCTAGACCCGGGTCTACCGGGCCTAGTGGCAAATCCGCCCCTGCTTATGCTACTCAGATGTCTATGCTGGCGAGTGTGATATTTCCTGGCTTTGCCTTCAACGCAAAGGGTAGTGACTTATGTTCAGTGTTAAGTATTGAATGTAGAAATGATGTTTAGCGAAATGGCGAGACGTAGAGTGTGGAACGAATCGCTATGAGCTTAAGTTGTGTCTTTTAACTAACAGTAACTGTATTCTTTTCCAAAAAGATTACAACACCTAGTGAAAAAATTAAACAAGCAAGTTTATTTTACGACATCAATGTTTTATGTGCAATGGTATATCCGCGTAAATGAGTGCCCATGGATAAGGAAATATTTGACCAACTTTTTTAGTTGTCTCATCATGAAAATGTATTTTTCTCATATGGTATTAACCTGGCAATTCGTTCAACAAATCCTCAGCTATAATTTTTCCATTTTCTACAAATCTATTTATCTAATCTCTCCAAAACTTGACTCCTTCTGACCTCTGGGGCCAGTGAAAAAACTGCTAGTGATGTCCACGATTTAGTTGATATCCTATGACACAGCATGAAAGGCGTTTTTATTATCCTGACGATTTGAATTTTCATTTTTCTCGTGTCCAGTTTTCCAGTCCTCAGTTTTTTTTTCGCGTTCCCGATCGAAACGTACCGTTTTCGATGAACGGAATTGGTTTTGGGTTTACCCAATAATCCGCTGTTTTTCTGGTGCTGTCATAAATCTTAGACGCTCATTTTCATGATATTATTTTTTTCCCCGAAATCTCTTGACGGCTTTGTATAGACTACAAAAGCATTTATATTTTGATTAAAATCTTTTATGGTCCGGATTCGTCGAAAGGGACGATAAAAGATAAATAGTACTCACTGCTGTTTATGGTTTGATTTATGTGAATAATGGACTGTGTAACGATGAGAATTTATGACTCGAATTCAAATTAAGTGATGGATAATTGATTTTAGAGAAGCAAGGATTGTAAAATTAATGGCTTTCTTTGTTTCGGTTGCATAAAAAAAAATATCTACTCCAAAAGACTTTATTGAAATTGTGAAAAAAGGTAGAATAAGTTATTTATTGGAAAGAGAAATTGAAGCTCAATGGATCTATCAATTACGCTGGCATACGGTTAAGCCTGCATATATCAAAACCTTCGGAAAGAATTAAGTTTAGACAGAATAAAAGGAAATAAGTTTTCTGGATGGCATTCATAAAAAAACTTATTTTTCTGTCAGAATAAAATAATTTAAATTAACTCGAAAATAAAAGACACTATATGGATCAAAGTTCATTGCGAAGTCTGTCAAGTGTGAATATTGGACCGATAAAAGGAACAATCGTGTCTTTCACTAATTCGATTTTATAGCCACGGATTAGATACAACGAACTGCACAGTTTCAAATATACCATGTCTATATCCAATTGTCAATTTTATTTGCGCATCGACCATAGGTCTTAATTTCCATGCCATAAACTACTTGAAATAGCGACGTCGAACTATTATCTTGAAGCATCATAAATCACCCGAGGACTGAACAGCAGCACTAAATTAAATCGTGTCATACTCCTCCACATATTGTTTCCACATGTTCCAATACAAGCCCGAGACTAAATGGAGAAAAGAACGATTGAGTAGTTTTCCTGTGGTATGGTTCGATTGCGAAACTAAAACAAAAAGAAACATGGCAGTAGTCGGATAAAACTTCCGGGCATACAGGAAATATGCTACATATCTGGTTTCTCTGCTTCCCGTGCCGCCGAAATGAGCAAACAGGCTTCCCAGTATCCTTCCATTGAAAGCAAGGCACAGCGATGCATAATTTGTGACTCTATCAGAAATCGATTATTCTCAATGTTCTTTCGCTTCGCTACAAGTTGAATTTCGTTTAGTTGGCCTGCTTCGCATTGGTTTAATACGGTCGAGTTGATTCCGTAAAGGATACATGGCATTTTTGCCCGTTGCCGCCGGTTCGATTTCGCAGTCTAGCCAAGCAATGTGCATTTAATGTTGGCAAGAACGTTAGCAGATAGAATTCGCCTTGTGGGTGAGCTCATAGTTTCACCTACGATAAAATTTTATTCTATGACAACGCCATTAGCCTCTGACAAAAAAGCAGGAAGAGAGAGGTTTGATGAGCGTTTGTAAATGTGCCAGGAGAATTTCGATGCTGCCATATGTAATGCTAACAAATGGATAACGAATAGAGGGCCACAATCTTTATTAATTATTTATTTTGTAAATAATCCGTTCTTTCGTTAATCTGAAACCTAGTGTTTTGTATTGTGCTTATATCACCTAAATTAGAAATAAGTAAATAAATAACATTCTTATGTATTTTACATGTTTTAATATTTCATCCATATGCCCCCATAAATTCCCTAATGCAAAATAATCTCAAGTCGTGGGTGAAAAAGAAATATTATGGTATTTTTACATATCCAAAAAAAAACAGCAAAAGTCGTATGTGGCAGCCACTGTTGACTTGATTGTGATTACAGGTCTGTTCGCGTACTACGATTAATTACAATTGATTGCAATGAAGCCGTTTTTGTACTCCGTTTTACTGAAAACTGAAAATTTCCCCCCTTTCAGTAAAATTCAGTAGGGTCTGAGCTACTGAAAAATACTGAAAATTGTCAAACGGTTTTTGGCGTAATGTTGTTATGAAGGACGAATATTTTTGTGGCGATAATTTACATATCACCGCTAAGGATGATTTTATGATCACTATTATTCTCCCAAAAACCGACAACTGACACTTTTGTTTGTCAATTTTCAGGAAATGCAATGAGAGCGTTTTCGTACTTTTCCTGAATTTCCCCTACCACATGATTCAGGAAAATTCAGTAAAATTCAGTGACTGAAAGTACGCAAACAGACCTTAAGATAGTGAAGAGGCAATTAAGTACAGTTAAAATCAGTAGCATTGAGCATGAAGTGCGTTAAGCTGTTTCCAGCTTCAAGTGCGTTTTAGAAAGTTAATAATATTGTATAAATTAAACTTTTAAATGAATGAAAATATTTCGAATATAAAATCGAGCGCTATAAATATTGTAAAAATTAAATTAAAGGCCATGGATAGGAAAAGCAGTATATTGGTGTCAGAAGTGGGATTTTTTTTTGCAAAACTGAAAAGCAGAGATATAAAAATGAAGAAGAGGGAGACGAAAATTAGTACCAGAGCAATGAGCTAAAATAAAAAGACAATGTAGTAGAGGACAAGGTAGTAAAGGATAGTCAATAAACCATCATAGTGAAAAATGACTGAGCTCCTTATTTATTTATTTATTGAATAATTTACGGAACAATGTTCCACTACATTAGTCTAACAACGGTTTAATATATATCATAATTCTATGTCTTAAACTTAGCTTAATTCTAGGCCTTATGTGATATACAAGCTACAATTGAAATAGTGTTTAAAAGTTTACATTCGAAAAATTGCACACTATATCTTTAAGAGCCTAGACAGACGACACAAGTTAATGGTCATTTCGAGCCCAATGATCATTATCTAATACGTTTGTTATGGTTAATGATCATTTGTAACCTCATCAATGAGGTTCTGCAAAAGATCATTTGGAAACTAATGCTGATTTGCTCTTATCGACTGTCGCACCATCTAGCGAGAAGATTATAAAATTAATTGGAGAAATTAGGAAAATTCCATGGGAAATTATGTAGTTTCCAACTGTAAAAACATAAACAAGTATATTATTTTGAAAGTGAGATTTGTGCATTGGATAAAATGAGCGGAAAAGTTGAGAAATTCAATAAATAGCTGATGACAAATATTGTATAGTGTTGTGCTACTCATACAAGATGCATGACAAATGTCCCATTCACATCTACAAAATGTCACATCACCTCAAGCTTCAAATTTGTACCACCTCATTTTTTTGTCATATTGAGGTAAAGCGATTGACTTGAGGCGCAGCGATTGTAATACTCAATGGAAAATGTATGAACGCGAGACTAGTTTGATTTGTACCACCTCATTTTTTGTCATATTGAGGTGCTTTGGTTAATTTCGAAGCGATTGACTTGAGACTTTTGAGGCGCATCGATTGTAATACTCAATGGAAAATGTATGTACGCGAGACTAGTTTGATTTGTACCACCTCATTTTTTGTCATATTGATGTACTTTGCTTAACTTTGAAGCGATTGACTTGTGATACTTGAGGCACAGGGATTGCTGTACAAGGCGAAAATGTATGCATGCGAGTTTAGTTTTGAGTTTGATTTGCACGATACTTAAAAAATTTGGTGGTAATTAGCTACCATTTTTGGTAAATTGTTTAGTATATTAGTAACAGTACTGCTCTCCTTAGCATAAACGTTTTACCTACATTTTTTTTTCATTTTTGAGTTAAGGCCGAATTCAAAAACTACATGCTCTATTAAATCATTCTCCAAAATATGAAAATCTTATCTTTTGTGGAAATATGCTAAAATCAATAATGAAAAATCCCCTATCTATAAAAAAAACTTAACCAGTACTTAGCATAAATGTTCTATCCTACCGTAGCGGCGGCGTAATGGTATGCGGCTGTATGGCTGCCAGCGGCGCTGGAAACTTATAGATAATTGAAGGAATGCAACATGACACTTCATTTGAAGTATGACATTGTACCACCTCAAATTTGAAAATGAGTAACTCATACAAATACATATCAATATGACTGACGACCCAATACTAATATTGTAAATCATTAATTTATGTTTAAGGAATAAAAAGGAAGACCTGGACGGAGGAAGAAACTCGAAAACTAACACAAATATGAAAATATTTCATGAAAGCATTGAAATTGAATATTTGGAATTTTTTTATAATTTAGACGAAGAAAAAATTTACTATTTAATTTATATTCAGGATTCAGAATGGGAGCATATTAATTATACAAGTTCAAGAGACGACATAGACGATTCCACTTCTTCCACAAATGAAAGCTCAGGAGGCTTGTTACTGTGCGACTCAGAAGTCAAAAACCCGTCGTCACCTCGGCATCTTCACCTGCTACACCATTAACATCGCGACCTAAAAAAAACAAAGTTTCATTAAAGTATCAAACTTAAGAAGAAATGAAGAAAACCAACAGGTTCATTGAAGACGATTCAAAGGATTGCAAGAAATTGCTTGAGAATTCCCGAAAAACTGACAAGCTTCGGTTTGAAATGATCAAAAAATATTTAGATAGGAGTTTAGAGCAGCAGGAGAGGTTTTGATTTCGAATGAGGTGTTTCTCAATTATAATAATAATAATAGCTACCTAGGTTCCTGGCCTATGCGCCTCTTATTTGAGATCCTTGTGGGGAGTAGTTTCGGTGTTTAAAATTTGCAGGATATATCGTTCGAACTGAAATAACTTCATGTTCTTGCAGCCAGCTGTCAAACACTTCATCTCGTTCTTCTATAACCTTACACAAAGGCTCATTCGCACTAAAACTTGTACAAATTTTCCATTATTTGATGTGTTTCAGTCGACTAAAGTTTTAGTAAAAATAAAGTGTTTACTTTAATACAATTTAAATTAAGTTTTTTTAGGTGTATGAAAAATATAAACCGCGTACTACTTACACATTTCACTTTTTGGCAGTATACATTTTTACTAACATTTAAAAATAACAATTTTGAAAGTACATACGTAAGGTGAACTTTTTTCTTTCAATTAACCTTGAATCTCAACAAATTTATTGCCACCATCTTAGCACGAAATGATAAATTCAAATAACGCGCATTTTACTAAATGCCGTACACGCTTCAGAAACTTGGAGAGCTTAGGTTAAATTTTCATTCAGGAGCTTTGTTTATCAGATATCAAGGAAGCCTAAAAACAACAACATGAAACAGACAGAATCTCTCCAGTAACCAAATTAAAAGACGCACTTTACATAATGCCTATATGTATCTAGTATCTTTCTTAAATCGAATGCGCTCCAAAAGTGTTTCGACATAATTTCAGAATTTAATCACATCAAATTCCTAATATACATACATATTTAGAATTCGTCCCCGGGTCTCGACCCTACTCCGTGAATCGGTCGTCGTACAATATTGAATTCATGAGAAGGGATTAGGTTTGAATGCGAAAATTGTGGTAATGAGATTTCACCGGAACGTGAATTGCATATCTATCTTCACATGTCGAAATCGACCTTTCGACACACCAAGTACTTACGGCTTAGTCAAAGCCGTTGAGAATTCGTCACATCTTTAAGACACCGACGGGAGCAACACAATCTAATTAAGATGCCGTGTCAAGCAATAAGGTCACACGAATCACTCTAATTATACCACTTGACGACACACTCGAGTGTAATGTGGACAGCAAATGATTGCATTGTACATTTTCAGGATTATCTGCGATTAGTATGCATGGAACTAGATTTAATTAGATAAGCATTTCTCCGAGGACATAGACCTGCACGATATCTCAGATTTTGCGTGACGAGAGATAATTTAGATGGGCGACATTTATAACATACACACGTACTGTAATCTTTTATCAATATTTATTGATTGCAGATCTCTAAAATTATTGAATAAATTGAAAAATAGCTGCCGACTATGTTCGCAAAGAGCCTTTTCTCGAAAAAATATGAAACATGTGCTCTATTTTCGACCAAAATGTATTTGAGACATATATTTAAATATACAAATGAGCTCAGCTTAGCAAAGCCACGACAGCCACTATCTACGAAAAAATGTAAGGACAAAATTTCGATGCATACTTTACGCGCCTTCACATGCACACGAAAAAATGGATCGAAACTATTTTCAAAAACACAGTAACGGTCCGAGACTGACGTAAAGCAGGCGACATAAGTTGCGTTGTTTTTGGAAACTTGCTTTTGAAAGCTCCATGCGAATAGCCGTAGATCAAAGTGAATTTATAATTTCCTCCCATTATTTTGTTGAAATAATTTTAAATAGTGTTCGCGTCCACCATGCGGAAAGTCGTAAAAGAGGGGTGGTGGCGAGGACAACAATCAAAATTCTGGCATTTCAGTTGCGAAGTATTCTTCAAAAGTGAAATTCTAGATTTTTAATTTATAAATTTATAATTTATAAATTTATAAATTTTTTAAATACTCTACCCCCGAAAAAATAAAATTTATTTCTCTCACCAACTATTTATAAAAATAGATCAATCCGTTGTAAGTTGTTGTGTAATTGTTGCAAAAGTTGCTCTTATGAATAAGTCAGAACGATTTTGTATAGCAAAGTGGCGGGTTTGATTTATAATTATAATTAGTTAATTATAGCTAACTCAATACACGGTTGAGGTTTGTACATGGTCAATCGTAGCTTGATTGAACTAAAGAAAAGTGTTCAACAGTGTGTTGAATCCTAGCTTTTGAAGAACTAGAATGGTGGCTGAGACTTGGTGGTTAGATTCAACAATGTCGGGTCACTGTTGAATATCCTTAGCTAAACTTGAGAAAATTAGATTCACCGCACTGTTGTACCTGATTTCAACCAGTCGCCGTCTCATAATCATCATAATAATCCATCTCAGTTCATCAGAAGCTTGATTCAACACACTGTTGAGTCTAGACTTAGAACGCTCATCAGTACTTCCAAGTTCCAAAGAATATTAATTCTTTTAGATTTAATGCACTATTGAGTCTAATTTTAGAAGTTCTCACTTCCTTTACTCCACTCCCGGCATCGTTCCAATTCATCAAACTTAATTCAGCACACCGTTGAATCGTTCGTCGTTTATACTGTGCTAGAAGGCTCACCTAGAATCTAAATCAACCATCCTCAGTGCGTAAGCTCTGTCAGCCGCTGAGATACCTACACAACACGGATAGAAAAGTGTAATGAAATTATACAAAATTTGCAATTAATTTTATTGCAATAGTAGTAATTTTTTACCCCATTAGCTTTGTAATCAATTGCACTACACATTTTACTACTTTTTTGTGAATTATGTATATATAACTGTCTTTACTGCAGCGCAATGAACATGAGTGAGTTGTAGTATGTAATAGAATTGACTATTATTTGCAGGAAAGTAGTAAATTTTCATCAAATTTGTAATAACATTCATGTTTTCATATGGAATTTTCGGAATAGTAAATTATATTATCCACTCTAGTAAAAATCACTGCCGAAATTTCTCTCCGTGAAGTAGAAAACATACTTTTATGCCAAGAAAGGTCCGCGGAGGAGATTTGATGAATTTTACGAAATTTCAAAAAAGATTCTCCTGAAAGGAAACCTGTTTTTAAGGTCCTAATCTCAAGTGTTGCATATTTGGAGATCAGTTATCAATGACCATGCTCACCACCAGACGCTCTACGGAGGAAAGGACTTAGCCCTAAATTATATTCGCGCACATAACTGCTTAATTAATGCTAAAAGTACTGTGCAATCCAGAAATCACAGGTGCAGCAAGTGTTCACAATATAGCTAAAAACCTACTCAACAGCTGATGGGAAATCTACCGCAGGTCCAAGTAACTGCTTCCCTAGCATTCTCCCATTGTGGGATAGGTTACACTGGACCGTTTATGACGGAAATATCAAAAGGACGAGGTACAAAAACGATCAAATGATGCACTGCTCTTTTCGTCTGCATGGTGACAAAGAGCTGATACGACCACAGCAGATGCTTTTTTGGCGGCCTACGAAAGATTTGTTGCTCGTCGTGGCCATTGTAAGGAAATATTTTTGGGCAACGGCACTAACCTTGTGAGCACTCGGAATAAGATGGAAAATGGGCGGCAGCTTGCGATTGACCAATCTACAAAACAAGCTACAAAAGTAAATGCAAATAATGGCACATTCCACACTTTTTAGGATTATGAGAAGCTGGAGTCATATCAGTAAAGGGACATCTCAAGAGAGTGCTCGGAGATACATTATTAACTAACGAGGAATTCACTACCGTATTATGCCAAGCAGATGCTTGAGTGAGTTCAAGATCATTAGGTCAACATTCAAGCGATCTCAGAGATTTGGAGCCAGTAACACCCGAACATTTTTTCATAGGTCGACCGCTGATTGCACCTCCTGAACCGGACAGAAGTGATAAAAACTTACCCAAAGATTGAAACTAGTCCTCAAGTTACAGATATTTGGAAAGGATGGTCTCAAAAATGATTGTCCAAACTTCAGCAAAGAAGTAAAATGCTGGCAGTTAATAAAAATACAGAGGTTGGTGAGTTGGGCTTAATAAAAAATGACAGCTTACCGTCACAAAAATGGGCTTTAAGTTGAATTAAGGACCTACACTCTGGTGAAGATGGTATCGTTCGTATTGTTTCACTGCAATATAAGGTCGCAGTTAAAACAAACAGCCTCTCAACAAATAATGCCAACTTGTGGTACAAAAACTTGTGGTACATTTAACAGCAAAGCAAACAAAGCTTTGGCCCAAGCCACATCACTTTGATAGACCAAAGTTAAGTCACAACAAGCCAAACAAAAAGAGAAAGGTTAGAGTTGCCCCTTGTACTTGGGCAATTATTGGCTCACGATCGATTGGCAGGGCATCCACTCCCAAAGACTCCATTCAGCTAACTCCAACATCAATTCAAAGATGCTTTGATAAAATATCTGCAGGCTCCCAGCATGTTCCAACCGGAACAAATTATTCTCAACATAATTAACAACAACAACAACTTCAAATTCTTTTTCAATTTTTTCAACTTTATTTCTATCCCTTTTCATCTCCTACTGTAAAAATACATACTGCATATAAGTACGTGGCTAACCCACGAATAATTACATCTGATCATCAGATTTTAAGCAGAAAAAAATGAATGAAGTAGAAAATACTACGCTATTACAATACAACAAGATAAAGCAATGCAAATAGGCAAATAACAATTTAAATAACGAATATAAAAAATAAGCAATGAAAATCATTTAAAAGAAATTTAATATTCAAAAAGAAAATAACGGTCTGAATATGCTTTCATTCATCAATATTTATACATACATTATTTTTTATACATTTTATCAAGAAGAATGGCAAAAAAAGGTTATTTTGGTTTGAGCCCTTTGTAATTTTACAAGCCTTAACTACGTTGAACTGCGAAAGCTGCCCATTATATTATTTGAACTAAAAGTTTCAAATGACATGTTTGCGCGCTTAAATCTGATAAAGGAACAAAACGTCCACCCGAATATTTACATGAAAATAAAGGTATACCGTACATATCCCTTTATTCTTTAATTAAAGGTAAATCTCCAATGCATGCCTCAATTCTCTGATCCAATTTGTCGAGACAGATTCGACAGAGCATATAATATACTTATCGATTGGCACAACATAGCATATTCGGATCTGATGTTACCTTTCGATACAAACATACAAACATTATCTCCGAAAAGATACACAACACAGTGCTCACTTGCTTTCATCATATTAATCCGAAACTGTATCAGATGTATAAATAAGTTCCCCGAAGTACATGATGCCAGCGTCTTCATCATGCTTTCGTGTCCGAAAGTGGTTACATGAACATCCCACAGGGCAAAGTTCCAGTTTGTGCACTTTGTGCAACATAGGATTCAGATTAGTTTCATTGATTCTATATGCATTTTGTACTCAGTGATGTATTGATCGACTCAATGTTGATGTATTAATCGACTATCAGCTTAGTACAGAATGAGCTATGAGCCCAGATACAAAGATTTTGTACTGAAGAATATTCCTAAAACGGAACAGGGTAAATGTTTACCATAACGCCCGGTTAATATAATTTTCTCTAAGCTATTGTGAGTTCGAGTTTATGAATGCAGTTATTATTCTGTATATTATTCTAATATTGCAGGTAATCCAAACTTTTCTCTGGTCCTATATTTAAAAGCTTCGGAAAAACTGTGTAATTCAATTTGAGTAAAGAAAATCGGAGCAAACATCTGTATTTAGGTATGTGATAGAGAAGTTTATTGACCTTCCACCAGATCAGGGGGAAATTCATGTCCTTCCTAGTTTACGTCCCGAACCGTTTCACATTCTTCTATCAGCGCCAGGCAAGACGCGCCATCTAATTTTCGTTTAATGTGAAATACGACTAAACTTTGAGTGATAAATTTGAATCGTTTATTTCCCCACAAGTACACAAAATACATAGCCTAGGCCATAGCTTCTACTATTTCACGTTTCTAAAAACTTTTTCCTTACTGCGTTTAGCCAACAGGAAGGAGGATCACTGAAGACAAGCTACTGATTTAGTTGTTCCTGTCGAATAAGCATTAGGAACATGGAAGCGTTAAATTTTGCCAGTTCCGGAGTAATTTTCAATTAATGTCTCTTAATTTCGAAGAACCCATCACTTCACGTTGACGAAGGTCATGCCGGAGCAGAACGTGTACTGCTCACTGTTTACTACTGCCACATATGGACATGCATTTTTAAGGAGTCGACGCCACAAACATCCAAAAATGTTTTTCATGAAGTTTCATGAACATGAAGTTTACAATTAAATTTTCCATCATGAGCGTCCATTCGAAAACGTCGGAGTAAATTAAATTTTGTTGCCAGCCTTACGAGGTGTAAATGAAATACTCGTCGGTGCTTTGGTACATTGTCAGGATATTGTCGCGTGAAGGACGCAGTACATTCTCACTGCTACATCAGCTAAAGGCAAACGTTGCTTTCTTCTTTAAAATTGCGAGCACACCTATGCAGCATTTCAGCTTCTAAACGTTAACGCAGTTTTCTGGATGAGAAAACAAGAATGCCAGTGGAAATAAAAGCACTAGTCGGTGTTAACATACTCACGAGCTAAAATGGTGGAAAACGTTATCTGACAGAAGTGTGCTGCGATGCATGTGAATACGTTTGAAGTGAAAATAACTTTTTGGAAAATTTGTGCTAAGTTATTTTTTTCACGAATGGGAGCAGTAAAAAAAACCTACCAAACGGACACCGATTTTTTGCTACTTTTAACGTAACAGTGCTAAGGAAATTCTAGGGTTCGGATAGATAAATGCATTGTCAAAATAACTGTAATTATAGGTGCCATCATGTATTGATTTCTTTTGATCGAGTCCGTATGGTGGTTTAGCACTTGTTATGGAGGGTTGAAATGTAAGCTTGGTATTGACTTCGGATTGGAAATTTTTTGCGGCGAAAATTTAGTTTGAAATTTAGAAAAAATAGTACTTACTTCTTAACGTGTAAAGTTGCTTTCGCTATGAAAGTGCAGATAGGATTGGCACATTTCTCCCTTCATTTTACGCCAATTTCGTATGTGCGCGCTAAAAAGTGATATCTGATGTCAATAAGAAAATTGAATTGTGTCCATGGCCTTTCAATAATAAAATCGGTCTAAAATTGAAATACTTGGCATTTATCTGTTAGAAATCAATAGTCTCTGCTTTTTGTCAAAATTTATCTTCACCATTCATTAAGACTGCAAATCGTGTTTGACTATTGAGTATTTTTTTTATACCCTACAATTGGTGGCCCCAGCATAATTCAGTTGCCACCTTAATTAAATAAGTAAAATAGCACCTTGATCAAAAACTTTCAGAAACGGCCACCGTGTGGCGCTCTTAGTCTCTATGTTTGAATTTCTTTCTTTTTTTAAGTTGTCACATCTGTCATTGATATTCCCGCCGAATTTGAGCGTCATAGCTTCCGATTTGTAAAAGTTACACCGTGCTGAGTATATCTGTTTCTGTTTATGTTTTCGATCAGTAACAATATTAAAAATGGAATCAATTGTCCATCAACGATTTTTCATTAAATTTTGTGTGAAAAACGAATTCAACGGAGCAAAGGCCTTGGAAATGTTAGTGAAGTGTTTCGGCAACAATACTCAACAGAAAATAAACGTTTATGTGTGGTATGAACGCTTCAGAAGTGGCAAGCCGTCGACATCGAAAACCAAGGAAAATATCGATAAAACCAAAGAAATTATGGCCGAAAACCGCAAATTGACTATCAGAAAGCGGGCAGAGAGCTTGAATATCGTTTATAAATCCGTCCAAGGCATTTTGTTAAATGATTTGGGCTTGAGACGTGTCGCTGTAAAGCTGGTGCCGAAAGACTGGAAGTTTATGCAAAAAAGAGGCCGCGTTGATATGGTTTCATTCATCAGACGCATCACACGTAATCCAGACATCAAGCGAGTGAATGGTGTACACCAAATGAGCCAAAACCGAAAAAAACTACGTCGTTTTCAGTCGAAAAAGAAGGTGATGTTAACGATTTTTATTTATTACAACGGTGTTGTGCATCATGAATTTTTACCAAAACATCAGACAGTCAACGAGGATTATTACTTAGGCGTAACGAGACGTTAGCATTTAGCGATTTGCCATAAAAAAAGACCAGTTTCGTTGGCAAACAACTCGTGGTTTTTGCACGACGATAACGCACCGTCGCACAATGCCATCGTTATCCGTGTTTTTTTGGCCGAAGGAATACCATCCAACAGCTACCGAATTCACCTGATTTGACTCCTTGTAACTTCTTCCTGTTCGATCTGGCGAACTCGTTTTAGCAGCCGAGAAGAGATAATGACGGCTCTGATGGCCACACCCAAAAACCGAGTATAAAATATGTTTCGTGGATTCGGTCAAGTGCTGACATAAGTGCGTTGCGATGGATGGTGAATAATTTGAAGGGGACAAAATCAATTTTGATATATAAACTTGTATTTTAATTTTCTGAATACATTCCTCAAACTTTTTGATCAAGCTAGTTCCGTCAGTGATGCGATCCTGTTTTTGACACCATTTTGAACGCTGGAGTTTTTAAAGACCTTCTATGAATGGCAATTATGACGTCATGTGCTAGTGTCACCATTTTGGAAGTGACAGTGACATTTTTTTGAGTAAATATGGCTACGGCAATCTTTCTGATGACAGCCCAAACAAAATCTGAGTTCCTGTTGCGACACCTCGGCCAGTTATACACATTATCTCCAGGACCTTACACCAAGGCTTATGGTCGGAACGTCACATAACTTATTCGTAGAAGCGTTGTGTTTTCTACTTTTTACAGGCTGGATTCACAGTTTTCGTTCAGAAAAGTGGAAGTCACTTAATATGATGGCCAAATTACGCAGGAAGAAACGAAATTCAAACACATGATTCAATATGCATGTAATCTGAATCGCAAGAAATCTTCCGGCGGAAAATAAGAACAAAGCAGTAAAACAAAGGATTCGTTCAGCTTTTACTAAATCTACAGACCCACTCCTTCGACGGCTATTTCAGAATCAAAACTTGGAAGCTAAAAACGCCGTGATATCATTTCCAGGATCTTAGGAGTACAGGAGGAGAACAAGGGACGAATACTTTCCCCAAAACGTTGTTGCTCATACAGTTACCAGAGAATTTCTGCGTCGCTCTTTGCATTTCGAATGGCGTTGATAGCACATTCAAGTTTGGAGTTGCGAGATCCACTTCCAATTTCAGCTTCTCCACAACAACGAGAACCAGACGTGAGAAAAAATCCAGACCGTCTTGAGTGATTAGAATTGCGCGCGCGCAATCAATCGAAACCCAAATTTTGTGATGGATCAAACAAAACTTGAATCACGGCCGAGAGGAAGATTTTATTTTTTCTACACTTACTTTAGCAAACTTGCAAGAAACTGTAAAGCACCCTGTCAGTGGAAAAACACCGAAACGACGTCAGAAAACATCCGGCGTCGTGGCAGCAAAGGATGACCCACTCCACCCACGCCGACTTACCATAACGGATAAAAAATCTGGACTGCATCTTTTGGTAGCTACAGATGATATTGTGCCAATCCTTCCGAAGATATAAAATCACAAAGAACCAAAAGAGTGCACACTATATCGGTGTTTACGACGAAAACAACGTGTTACTCAAAAAAAGGCCAGAATGGGACATGAAACCCCTCACAAGTAAAACAATCTTGTCAGCATACGCACCTCGAAACCACTGGCCCCTATATTTTCCAGTATGTTTTGATTATCAAGATCCGGAAAAGAGCGATATGATCCTCCCTTGTGGTGTTTCCGTTTTGAATATTATCTCTAATGTCTACTCAATTTGCCTGTTTCTGAGCTGTACCATAGTATAAGAACTAATAAATAGGATGGAAAGAACGGTATTGTGCGATATTTGCCTGATGGAAGAAATTGGTAGAGAGTGAAGGATTTACCATCAGCTGGCACCTAAGAAGAACCAAAACCAAATAAGTTCACTTTGTCATATGCAAAAGTGAGAAAAGCATACTCTCAAATGACAGGTGTGAATGTATATATCCATGTAAGCTGTGTATATATCCATGTTAGAGTGTGTTGGCGTGCGTATAATCCCATCAAGAAACCGTAAGCGCAGCGAACATTCGCTGGCAACAAACGAAATTCTCTTTAGTGGATTGCATGAAAGTGTCCGATATATTCCTTTTATTCGCCAAATGGTATCGAAAGTAGTATTCCGCTTTAACTATCTTATAACTTATCATTTTTATACTCAGAATAGGTTTTCAGAAAATCAATATTGCATAAATTACCATTCGTTAAAATACATAGTCTCTTTGGTAAAGCACATGTATATTGCCTAGTGGGAATGAGAAACGTATCTGATCGTATAGAGAGGGCATGTGTTATCTTGGCGGGGTACTTTGTGTCTTTTTTCAACTTGGACTTGGATATTGCTATCTATTTCTCGCCATCAGTGGGGAAATATCGCAAATTGTATCGCAATTCACGTACTTTCCGAGCTATATGAGTATATAATAATTATGCTATGGCCGTACTCTAATAATTATTTTCTCCGAAACGGGATATAGTACTTAAGGTCCGAAAATCAGTCTAAATGCTAATTAACACATGATGGATAAACATTTTATTGGTGGTTCACACATGCAAGTTTATTTGTAGACAGCATGCACGATCTCTTATTTTCGGTCTTGTGACCTTGGACAGAAACTGGATCATTCTCTTGCGAGTTACTATCATGTACATTGTTGATGCTGCTTGCATCAAGAGATTCGTGTTATAGTTCCTTGCGAAATCAAAAACCTGATGCATAACATTGTTTTTGTTTTGGCGACTAGTTTTTGTACAAAAGAGAAGAAAAAGTTGAATAAGGAATATTTCGCCAATAAATGTGATTTGAGGAGAGGAAGGAGTTTGGAAAATGGGAAGACATTATCATTTACCAATACACCTATGTACTACATTTATCAAAGCGTATGATACCGCTGAAAAACCGTATTGAATTCTGTTTAAACTGCAATCTACATAAAACTATCCACCTATTTTGTTTTCCATTGAGTTCTTCGAGCCCAAAATTTTAGAAGTTCCATTTATTAACTTTCAAACTTCAATGTTAATTCTAAACCCATTTCTCAACCAGTTGACATGGATAATTTGCAATAAATAACAATTCAAGATATATTTGTCTCAAGTGCAGTATCTTTTCGATCTTCTTAGCTCCACGTACAATCATAAATGCAGTGTTCATTCCAGATAACCTCTCATTCAAACGCATGGCTTACCCTCAAACTTTACGAACTAGCCTGAATAACAGCTGGTAATAAACGGAAAATGCATTTTCACGAAAACGAATCATCCTGAGAACAGGACACGCTTGAGAAAGTTTCACATCGAATCGTACTTTCTCCAAATAGACAAACATTTCGAGATGTGGTAAGTAATGTCATACGAAAAGTACGTTCACATTTATCTTCGCAGCAAGTGTTTGCGGCGAAGTTTTCGTGAAATAAAATGTTCAACTTTTCGAATATGCAGCTAAAACCGAACAATGCAGTATTTTAAGTTCACATGAAACTACATGATGCGTTGATTGTCCGCGGGGTACATTAGGCAAATTGACGATTCTGATTCAAGCTGGTGGGTGGAAAATGACTGGCAAATTTTCGAGTAGGAAAAGTTTTGCTCACAGAGAGCGTAACTTTAATAGACATTTCTCTAGTTGGATATTTAAGATTGGTATTCTTGTGCAAATTGAAGATAAGTTTGAGTTTTGGGTGTTTTATGAACAGAACCAGCTCTGTTTATTTTGCAGTTCGATTCAAAAATATGCAAGAACAACCATATCGTCTGAGTCAGGAATCATTTTCCTGAAATTTCATTTCAATTTCAAACTATTCAGTACATCTTGTTCCGTTTAATTAGCGGTAAGCACTACAAATAATTAACCAGCTCGAGTAACATAACTTCCAGTTCTGACACATGCAGAATTCCAGCGGAATATTTCGATTACTGAATGAGTTAAATCAGAATAATTCAATAAATACTGAATGAAATCGGCTTAGCAGCCTTCATTCAATACTGATTCCCGAAATTGATATGTACTCTTCAGGTTTTGATAATAGAGATTGAAATTTTATCCCCTACTTTCATGATTCACTTTTTATGTTGTTGATCTTTTTCTACAACTCTGTTCCATTTTATACTTCGTCAGGAGTTCCGCAAAGCTTAATTCTTGGCCCTCTGTTGATTCCGGTGTTCATAAATGACCTACCATCCCGTAAACGTTCTTTCTGTTTTATGTATGATGATGACTTCAAGATGATCAGAGTATTCAAAACATAAATAAAACTACTGGTGAGAATATAATCCGCGACCACAAAATATTTATTGATTTTGTTAATATGAAGCGAAAAACAACCGGCTACCCTTCTTCAATGTTCACTGAAAATTCGATGTTGTCTTCTTCTCCTCAGGAGATCTGCAACTTTTTTGCAGACCATTTTCAACAAGTTTTTGGTCCAGTTAGCATCCGGGTGTGACTCAAACAATTTTTGCTGCTGAGGATATGACCATATCGAGGAATGAAATATTTACTGCCATTATGGAGCTTGACTGTAACAAGAGCCCTGGACCTGATCTCCTCCCTCCTACTTTTCTGATCAAGTGTGTAAAACAACTGATCTCATTCATTCTATATTCAATAATTCTTTCTCTTCTGGGCTATTTCATCCGTATTGGAAATCTTCTTATATTGCACCAATTTATAAAAGTGGCGATAGACGTTTTATTCAAAATTATAGAGCATCGCCATTCTATCTACTATTCCCAAACTATTTAAAAAAAATCACCTACTGCAATCTTTCACCTCTGATCGATGCTCGCCTGAACGAGCAGCAGCATGGATTTAGGAAAGGTCGTTCAACTTCAACTAATCTTATGGTGAATTTTGGAGAAAAATGATCAAATTGACGCAGTCTATACAGACTTTAGCAAAGCATTTGACCGAGTTGATCACTCCATTTTGATCCCCAAGCTGGAACAATTCGGAATTGCAGGATCTTTACTAAAGTGCCTTCGCTCCTATCTCCACGACCGCTTTCAATTCGTAAAATTCCAACGTCTTATTTCTACGAAAGTTGACGATAAATCCGGTGTACCTCAAAGAAGTCATCTTGGCCCTCTTCTTTTTAATATTTTTATATATGACAATTAGCTTCGTTCTCAAAACTGCACGCGTTCATTATTCCTACCACCTCAACAACACGGTACTCAGCAAGGTTGACAACATATTAGATCTTCGTGTCATTCTGGATGAAAAGTTCCGCTTCAATCTAAATTACGATAGAGTTCTTTCTCGATCAAGTAAACAACTTGGTTTCATTAAGCGACGAGCTAAAGAGTTTAAGAATCACTGGGTTACTAAATCCTTATATATGTCACTCGTGCCTCCTCTTCTTGAATATGCGTGCACTATCTGGAACCCGGCTTTCGAAATTCACAGCCAAAAATTTGAGTCTGTTCAGAAGCAGTTTTTACTATTCGTTCTTATGATTTCACTAATCTACTAACCCTTATGATTTCACTAATCTACCACCTTACGAATAACGCCTTAAATGTATTAACTTGTTACCCCTTGCGTCGGGAAGATTCATGTTGTCAGAGACGTGGCAAATGTCATCTACTTGAAAGAAAAGTTCGTGCTCAATCAGCCCTTGAGAGTCACTAGATCCCGACGATTGCTTATTGAATACCAACACAACACAACATATGCAGCAAACGAGCCAATAAATAGGTGTTGGCTATTTAATAGCATGAGCGGGATCTTTTCTCCTACGATATCCAAAGCAACTTTTACAAATAACATTATCAAGGCTCTCTCTTCATAGTCTCCCCCTTCCACCACCATACTAATAAATATATATATTTAATTTGTAGACATTTTGTAGATTTGATATTTAACTGTTCTACATTTATTTATTATTTTATTTGTAATCTATTTATAACTGATTTATTTATGCGTTATTTATTAGTCATCTATTGTTATTTTTGTTTCGAATTTTATGCATGGTGTTGTTTTATATTATTTTATTATTCCATACATGTACGCCTTGCTTTGTGAATAAATAAATAAATAAGTTAAATTTGAAAACCGTTATCAGATGTGAAATGACTTCTCTGCGTTAAAAACTGGTGCATGTACTTACTAGACATGGGTAACGCAGCGCTGCGCCGCGATATTGCGTTGAAGCACTAGCCATGATACCACTGCGCTGATACCGATTGTCTTTTTGGAACCGAGAAACGCAGTGAGTATCATACATAGGCGAATGAGATCATGGTATCATAGCGCAATGGTATCAGCGCAGTGCGCTGATACCACTGCTGGCGCCGGTATCAGTGTATCAGCGCCACAAAATTTGCTGCGTTACCCATGTCTAGTACTTACTCTGAATTTTGCGAAATGTCACCATATGTGTTATACGAAAGAAACAACACCTATTATCTGCTTTTACTCTGTTCTAAGTTCCTTTCTTAATGTTGCTGTCAATTTTAAGAACCTCAGCGTGATCCTTGCCTCGAAACTCAAACTCGCAACTCAAACTCGATCCACAGATAATGCACATCAGTATCAAGGTCTCTGACTGTCTGACTTGATCTCTAGATCCAAATTAGTTGTTAGCATCCCCAAATCTGTCTTGAACTTTTCCGTGCATTAGTTCGTAGTGTTCGTAGTGTTCTTAAGTGTGGTGTTCTCATTTCCAATACCTTGTGCATACCTTAGAATCCGTACAACGTAGGTTTTTCCGCTCATTGTTTTACAAATTCAATATGACTCATTCTGACTATAATCTTTGACTTTCGATATTACAAACAGGTTTCTGTACGGGAATTTAGTCGATTTAACAGATTCTCTTTTGGGTTTAACGTGCATGCCACGTGAACTGAAAGATTAATTATATTCACCGTTGTCGCGCATGCTTAGGCAATACAACGATTTGAAACTCGGACCTCTTCGGTTGATGTTCTTTGCACATCAAAACCTGTCGAAAAATAAAGTACTCAAATGTAATGTGAATTTTTATAATTTTTTAATGCATGATAATTTTTCTCATACTGTCTTCTTATACTATAGTACAGTGGACGCTCGCAAATTAGAACTTTCGGAAAAAAGAATCTCCCAGAAATTAAAACCAAGGGATTCAATGCATTGCACTTGTTTGTTTTTTTCTTTTTTTCTCTCCACAAAACGGTGAATCCCCATTTTTGTTTTCATTTTGCTTCGTGTAATTAAACTTGGAAGGGAAGCTACGTGATTATGTGAGTAGTGGTTCAATTTGCGTATTTTGTTTGGTCAGTGTGCACGTGCAATTTAATTCGCGTGATTTTCCCATATTTGACTCGATTTGCTTTTGAAAGTTTCAGTGAATTACAAAGAATGTTATTTAAACGTAAAAAGAACACTTTATCTCTAGATACAAAAGTTACAATTTTAAAGAAGCTTGATGAAGGCATTCAATCAAATCGCCTAGCGCATGACTTCAATGTGTCTAAATCGGCTATAAGCTATATAAAATCAATAAAAGATGCGATTTTAACTGCAGTTTCTTCGACTTACCAGGAATCTTGCAATAAATCTTTGGACAGTGCCGAATATCCTGCTATAGAAAGCCGTCTTTACCAGTGGTTCTTAAATCAACGTCCAAAAAATATTACACTGACCGGGCCAATAAGAGAAAGCAAAACAGCTTTTCGTGGAAATTTATCCTGATAAAGGTGTAGATGGTTTCAATACAAGTGATGGTTGGTTCACGAAATTTAAACATCGCCACGGCATTCGTTATTTGAAAATTGGTGGGGAAATTCTCTAATGATGTCAACGAAATCGTACCATTTTTAAGGAGGCTACTAGCAAAGGTAGCTGAAATGGGTTTATTGGATACACAAATATATAATGTGGACGAAAGTGGATTATTCTTTCGCTGTCTACCGGACAGAACATATATTGCTGCTTGTGAAAAAAAGGCACCTGGCTTCAAAAAACAAAAGGAACGTATTACTTTTTTGTTGGGAGCAAATACAGATGGATTGCACAAGCTTAAGCCATTGGTAATTGGTAAAGCCAAAAACCCAAGATGCTTCACAGGATTCGAAAACCCACATCATTACGACTATTCAAAAAATGCCTGGATAACGTCTCGAATCTTTCATGAATGGTTTCACAGGATATTTGTTAGCGAAGTGAGTTCGTTAGTTGCTGGTTTATTTCATGTTTTTAAATGATTATGATTATTCAACAGGTTTATTTATCACTTTTCCGCGGAAAATAATTTGCCTCCGAAGGCTTTGCTGCTAATTTACAATTGCTCTGCTCACGCACCTATTGAAAAACTGCAAAGCGAAGACGGCAATATAGTCGCATATTTTTTCCCTCCAAATGTAACCGCAGCTGTGCAATCAATCGACCAAAACCCTATAAAGATGATAAAGCTTATTTAAAGAAATAAGCTGGTATCACAATTGATTGCCGATGGTGGTCAACTAGACAAATTCTTTAAGCGACATACTATCCGCGACGCGATAGTCATACTAAAGCAAGCTTGGGATGAGTTGACGTAAGAAATTTAAAAAAAGTCTTGTTCCAAACTTTTGAATTTGGACGACAAAGAATTTGACAGCGAGGACGATTTGCCTCTTGCTGAATTTGTGCGAGCAAATCGAGATCAAAACGAAGCGGAACTCCTCGAGAGAATCCAATTTCTTCTTGCAGCTTTCGTTCCCAACCACTTCGCCACAATTGAGGAAATCCAAACATGGAATGAAGACATCTTTAATTGCGAATCCGATGAAGATAAAAGTAATGGCGAGGCTTCATATAGCAGCGATGATAATCTTACACTGAAAGAAAAACTCTTGGTTGGTTCAACTATTTTTAATAGTATTGCAACGATTCATTCAAAATCGTTAAACGAACTACGGAAAATAATTATTTTTACTATGTTAATATAGTTAATTTAACGATATAAAAGTAGTTGGCTCTGGTTATACAAAAAATATCGCAACGTTCATGAAATCAACTGTTTTAATTGTTTCATAACCACGAAAAATAGTTCAAACTTCAACGTTTCGAATTATCAACAGTTTTTATGGTACTTAAACTACTTTGCAATAGTTGATTTCAACAAACGTAATTCAGTGAGCAACGTCTTTGGAATTATTCCACGCAAAGTAGAATGGTTTCAACATTTGGACGTTTTCCATGCTCCGAATGAAATTTTCAACATTGTTTATCAACCACGCGTCATGGTGCATAAAAGTAATCAACCATTTTCTTATGGTTGTTTTAACTATAGCCCTAGTTGATGCAAAAACAACTAAGGAAAACTGTTGATTTTCCATACTCCTCATACTCATACTCCTATTCTATCATAGAAGTTTCATATGATACATGGCAAAATTGTGTTCGGTTTGCTGTTCGATATAATTCATATTCATGTTATGCTGTGAAGCCTTTATATTACGTTGTATGACGCTATTTTGTTCACAATACAGCGTTTTCCGCTGTAGCAAACCAGTGGGCTGCGGCAAAGCGCAGTCAAAAAATTAGAATGCGCTGTTTTGTATGGTAACGCGCACAATGGCTGCGGCCGAATTCGCGGCAGCGGCAGAATTTCCCAAATTTCTAATTTTGGCGCACCGCTAGCGGTGATACCTACCACAGGCTGGCATCACCACTAGGTTGAATGGTCTGGTGGAATTGACAAGCGAAGGCTGACGTGTATTGTGATAAGCCAACCTAATCCTCGTACAACAGGATTTAGCAATACAAAAGAAAAAAAAATGAATTTGGTTGGTGCCTTGGTTGCATTGACAGCGACATTGTCGCTGCATTGTGATTCACCAAATTCAACTGCGGCATTCACGCCTCCCCTGCCTATATTTCGTACTATGTATATGGTTGGAATACCATTGTTTGTGGTTTCTTACTTTTTTTGCACCACGGACGTTGTTTATCAACCACGCGTCATGGTGCATAAAAGTAATGAACTATTTTTTTATGGTTGTTTTAACTATAGCCCGTAGTTGACGCATAAACAACTAAGGAATATTGTTGATTTTACTAAGATTTTTCTTTCAGTGTATCGATGTCATGCCAATTGTTCCTTATTCTACAGCTTTCGAGAGTGTTAATAATTTAATAAAATGGTGTAAAAGTAGTGAGCTGTACTCTGCTAAGCACATGCCATCCCTATTAGCCATCCGTAACGACATCGTGGAATCAAATTTAAAAAAAAACCCAAAAAACAAACTAATATTACTGATTATTTGTCGAAAAAAGCTTAGTTACTAAATAATGTAAAACAAAAGAGAAAAGATAGACTAAGACTAAATTGTTTGAAAATAAAGTGTTTTAAACTAGTTAATCTATGATTGTAACTTTCTGTGATAGTTGAAAAAGACGTGCAGAAATTAGAATATTTCAGAAATTAGAACTACCCAATGTACAAACTGGTTCTAATTTCCGAGCGTCTACTGTACAACGATTTGAAACTCGACCTCTTCCGTTGATGTTCTTTGCAAACAAAAAAACCTGTTGAAAAATAAAATACTCAAATACAATGTGAATTTTTGAAAATGTTAAATTTTCAATTTTTAAATTTTTAAATGCATAATAATTTTTGTCATACTGTGTTCTTATACTATAAGACTCATATTTTCTGATTATTTTTCTTTCAATATCATTTTTTGATCTATAATTAGTTATAACACATTATAACAAATAAACAAATGTATGAAAATTTTCCTTATTCTTCAAACTGTAAAAATCCAAGAATTCAACTGCACAGATTTAAATTGAAATATTTTAAATTAGTTAATTTTTAGTGGTTTCAGCTAAAATCTTTAGTACGACAACATTTTCGCTTGAAATATATTACTATATTATTTTAAATAATTTTGACCTTCAAAATATGTTCTAGGAAAGCAAATCCAACTACGGAAACATAGAATAGATACTTATTTTAAAGATATCATATCAGGTAACATTATTTTGCTTTACAAATGATTTTACGTCAAATTAAATTTTTTGTCATTTTCTGACTAATGGGTAAGACCTATCCTATTCGACGATCCGGTGACCATTAACCAAACGCTAAGTACACAGATCGTCAACATCTTTGCTCGTAAAAATTCACTTTTATGTCCAATCATGCTATACGATCAAAAAATGTGCTAACAATGTACATTTCAGGGTCATCATCGTCAATCACATATGCCTTTTCGAAGCAACAGCCAATGCAGAAAAGTAGCTCATTTTATGGCGTACTATAAAACTCTAGACAAGTTTAAGTTCGCGATTTGCTCAATTTGCATGAGATCCGAGATGATGTGATCCCCACTGCGTCACTTGAATTGTTCCCCATCTTAGAATTTAACATTTCTTAGCTTCGAACACGACTCAAGACAACAATCACAGCTCAGTATACTTACAACCGTGGCGGGTTTGAATTGCGTTTCGAGTTTCTTTGTAACGCCTGACGACGTTTTGTATTGTTTATATTGCAGTAAAAATTGTTTGTTGATGAAACCTGTGTGAATTGTGAAATATTGAAGCAAAAAGAAAAAAAAATTCTTGGAAGTTGCAATTCCAGCAGAATTCTGTGCTAGTGAAGTGATCGTGTACGGAAGATTTTGTAATAGTTACACTCTGTGAAACACTGCAGTCAACCGAGAAGTAACTCAAGGATAATACCAATCGTGGTACTCGTCACGCATCGATAAGAGGATTAAATTCAATCAAATAGGTACATTCGAAATTTAATGAAATATGGAATTTAATAAGCTGAATGGATTTCTTTTGGATATGAAATTCGTAGGGAACTTTTGGTAGTTATCATCTTCTTAGGAAGCAATCTGATTCCCTTACAAAAGATTATGCTTATATTTTAAAACTAGTGCATTATCGAAATAATTTTTTTACCGTTAAAAGTATCACAACCGGTTGTATATTCATGCTATTTATATCGAAATACCTCTACGCCAATTCACAGCTCGTTGGCTCTCTTATGAAATGGTCAGACAATCAAATAATCAAATAAGGTGGATAAGATAAATTGCCATTTCATTCACTTTTCCCAACTTGGATGCCAGCTACGACCATTCGCAATCAATTAGCATTTTCCGAACTATCTGGTCCAAGGTCGTAAGGTGCTCGGTTTTTGCGGCACTCAGCTTTTTCCCATTCGCCTTCTCCGCATATGATCGATGGAGATGCATTCAATTCAACAGCCATACGTGGAGCGTCCACAAGATCTCCACTATGATAGATGGCCCGTGCAACAAGCACGGTGCACCGAATGCAAGAAGAATTCAAGTCTCAGTTCGGCGGATTTCGTTTTTGTGCACTGAAACCTGTGTTTATGAACTCATAGCGCGACTACTGAAATGCACCGAAATATTGCACAGTGCGCTAAAGCGAATTTAATTGCATAGTCGAGAAGTATTGCGAAAGGTTGTTGACTGTACTGTGTGTCGATGTGTAATTGCTCGTTGTTTGGTGAAGATGTTGAAATTAATTTAGCGGCGCGAAATGAGGCATACAATCGAAAGTATATACTAACGAGGTATGAACATAAACGGAAATGAGCGAGATTAGAATGCATGAAAAAGATGTATTTTCGAGATATTTTTCGTTGAAAATTTACCAGTTTTTGTGATGTTACGAAAGATGGTAATTAGAGCAAGACTAAAGTGAACGTAATTGATTTAAATAAATATCAAATGAGGATGTAAGTTAAAGTAGTTGGTTGAAAAATAAATGTGAATAATTATTGGTTGATATGAATGATCATGATATTCAGTGGTTTGTATTGCAGAGATCGTGTCGGAATCTCTTACGTAAAAATTATTTGGAATCGACTTACGGAATGAGATCATGTTGATCCACATAAAATGACATGAACATTGATTTAAGATACAGTACCGAGAAAAAGTGATGGCATAAGATGTAATTACCTAGATTCCAAGCTTAGATGCTTAATTAACAGCTCTTTATAAATACAGCCTAAAATTGATAGTCCATAGTTTGACAAGTTTGACACTAGTTTTTAACACATATCCAGATTGTACAGTGAAAAGAGATCACGTCTATTGTCAATAGGTTCATTTCAACCATTCATAGGGCCATGGATAGGTGCTTAAATACAAAAGCTAAGAAAATAGAAAATGATTTGGTCTTCAAAAGAAATTGACACAACGTAATAGTCGAATATTTAAACGGAAAGTTAAAGAGGGTACTTTTCTATCTCCAATAAAACTTCCGCGATATTAAAATCTCTATTGAATAAAGTTTTGGGTTCCGCTAAAGAAATTTTTTTTTAGTGAATCTAATCGTGAAAAAAATTTGAGTTTTCCAGAGAGAATCTAAGTAAGAGTTTAGAATTTTAGAATGATGATCGCGCTGGGTTATATAGAAAGCGATGTAAGAAACAGAACACATAATATATTGGAGAAGCATGAGTGATAATGGAGTGTGCCTATTTTACTTTTGTTAAAGAAATGACAATGGACATACCGTGTGCATATACATTTCGAAGAAAATACTATAGTTTGGTTGACAGAAATCGAAATTAGGAGGACATAACATTTTTATGCACGATAACGACCGTGAACAAATTTCCCCATAGATTTAAATGTGGCTGCCTTATAATATCACACATTATTTAAAATATTTCGCACAATCATTCAATGTCGTTTCAATTGAACATGTTTGGGAAGAAATCGTGCCTCGACTAGCAGCTAATAATATTCTCAAGCCCTCACTGTTAACATAAATTCAGCTATACTTTTAGAGATGAGAGAGGCACTTAATGAAATAGAGGCACGGAAAAATCTCGAGATGATATGGATCCCCAACTATGAGGGGCACCAAGAGAAGCTAGTACCAAGGCAAGTGAAGGAGCAAGGATACCCGTCACATGATCTTTCTTCGGACTGGGGCTATACAAAGGCAGACATGGACAAGCAAATTCAAATACAGGAAAAAATCATCGAAAGCTACCGATTAATCTTGAGGATTTAGGTTAAGTTAGTTCAGTGAAGAGGGCTGCAGGGAACGCGGCCAGCATTAGGCCACTAGTTTGGGCCTATTTGCCACCCTCATAGACAATCACACGCATTCACACTTACAGCCATGACACTGGCGGGATTCGAACCTACAGGCCCCTAGGGATGGACCGTTCCGACCGGAACTGTTAAGAAAACCTAATAATAATTCGGAACTGGTCGGAACGGTTCCAATCAATAGTTCTTAACAGTTCCAGTTCCGATCAAACAACAAACGCTACCGAGCATTCAAGTTAAGCACCTCCTAAACGCTCAATATTATTGATCAATGTGATTTATCAATAATATTGAAGGTAGCTTTATGCGCTTCAATATGGCTTCAATATGCGAGCTACTCCAATACGAAGCTTGTTCATTTTTGATTCGTGTCGTTCATATCGTTCATGCATCTAATGGCTTTTACGCACGAGTACGTGGTAACGCGTCGATATTCCGCACAAAAATGATGCATTATTGATAAATATGCCTCATACACGTCAATATGCGCATCAATACAGCCTCTATCAATATGCTTCAATAGGAATTTCCATCAATATGCTTCAATATGCTGTCAATATGTTTGAAGCTCTTCTACACGTCAATATAGCCCTTCAATACGTATTCATCAATGCATATTGATCAATAATATTGAGCGTTTAGGGGGTGCTTTATACCATAATACATATTGAGCACGGAACCGATATGAAATCGCTAGCAATTCAGTTCCGATGCATCATGTAGCTGGAACTGGAACTGGATTTGGAGCTGTTAATAATCGTTCCTACACGGTTTGAGAACGACCGATTGTTTTTACATTGATGCGAATTGCGAAATGGCATGATTTTTTTTGGATAGGGTGATGTCGTTCAAGTAATTAGTGAAGATTGGCATGTATATATTTATGCCAACATTTTGTTCGTTTGTATGGAACTGGGGTGGAATGCGATCACTGTGTTATCAATTATAGAAGCGATTTATTCGTACATTGATCGGCTGTTTTTTCATTTCTTTGCACATTTGTGTTTAATAAAATTATTTTTACCTTTAAAGATGCTATTTGAGTTATATGTGGGTATTTAAACTTGCTCTTGAGTAGGTGCTTGCAATGTTTTTATTGTGCCTTCAGTGGCCAAAGGTTTGCGGATCTTGAAGTTCTAATAAAAAAAACTCCGGCGATAATTGAAAAAAGACCAATATTTACCACTGAAGAATGGCAAATTCGATACAGAATGGCAATTTCGAGACATTGTCTTGTCTTAATTCGTATGTTATTTTCTAGGGATAATTGAAAATTTCGCAGTACTCAAAATAAACAAATATTTATAAGATTGCCTGTTAGGTTGAAATGAAAACTCAGTGAAGTGGAGGCATGTTGAGTGTCGTTGCTACTTCAGTGCTATGTGAGCGTTTTATCTCCAAGCCAAGATTCATACCAAATGAGCGTTGAACGACGAAATTTATAATGCTCTTCTTTTTATATTGTAAAAATGTAATTAAAGGTCAAATATTTGTGTTTTTTTCTCTCCTAATTTTTCGTATCTGATCCCCTTTAATCTGTATTGTATTGTAAGTTAAAGTTGAGTGTTTTTTCATCTATATAAAATTATTAAAGAAAATTTTTGTTCACATAAATGCATATTCACTTAATAATAGTAATATTACAAAAGAGGTGGAACTGGAACGGATACCGGAACTAGTTCCAGAAGCGGAACGAAACGACTGGAACCAGTTCTTCAACTATTGGGGATTTGCCCATCCCTACAGGCCCCGTAGCACGCTGCTTTTTGGCCTGACGCCTTAGAGAACAGAGCTACCGCTTGAGGATTTAGAGCACGCAAAAAAAAAATACCTTGGTTTCTATGAAAAAGTGGCATAAGAGCCCTATGTTGACCATTGACAGGCCACCTACCTTGCGAAAAGTACCTCCACAGAAGTGGTGAGGGACGGGAAAACTGCTGCAGATACTGTGGAGAACCAGCAGAGTGTGTGGTTCATCTTCTCATATATTGTCCAACACCAGCGAGATGAAGATTAGAGCTCCTTGGCTGTGCTCTTCTCTCTACGAGGGACATAACAAATGTCCCGTCGAGAAAGATATCCAGGTTCATAAGAAGCTTGGATATCCTATAGCACAAAACACAGAAGAGGCAAAAAAGACCCAGGGAGTCACAGTGATAGAACCCACTACATGCAATCAATCAATGAAGCTCATGCTTGAAGCAAACATAAAAAATGAATGACTCAATATACCACTAGAGTATTGTGAAAACCTAGTTTTTTTCTATCCTATATAATAGCTATAGCAAAACAATCATATAAAATATTAACAACTTTTAAATGCCTCTAGATATACTATCCATCCGGAACAACAATGACTAAGGTTTAATTTTTCCATCATTTTTTCTCGGCTGACGTAAATTTGTTGATTTTGTTTTTAATGCTTTTCTCGTGGATCATATCATGTTTTATATGCAATTTTTTACGATGATCAAGGTAGATAAATAATAATTTAGAAGACAACAACTCTTTGCTTCATCAGTTTTACTAGCATGAAGAATGTAAGCAAAAAGGTGTTTTTTTGCATCACTTTTTCTCGGCACTCGGTATTGATTAGTGATGGGCTCAAAAACGCCAAACAGTTTGAAAAAAAAAACGTTTGGCTGCAAAAAACGGACGAACAATTTTTTCAAATAGCGACAAACAGTTTTTCTAAAACGAAATTTTTTTTCGAAAACGAACAGCATTTCTAAAACGAACCGTTTTTCTACAACCAATAGTATTTCTAAAACCAATTATTCCAACTATTCTACAACGAATCGTTTTTCTAAAGCCAATCGTATTTCTAAAACGAATCGTTTTTCGTTTTTCTCAAACGAATCGTTTTTTATTTTTAAAAACGAACTGTTCTTTTAAAACGAACTGTTCTTTTAAAACGAACTGTTCTTTTAAAACGAACTGTTTTTTTTTAAAACGAATCGTTTTATCGTTTTTCTCAAACGAATGGTTTTTTTGAAAACGAACTGTAGTTTTAAAACGAACTGTTTTTTTTTTAAACGAATCGTTTTTATCAAACGAATCGTTTTTTGTTTTTATAAAACGATTCGTTTTTTTAAAACGAATCGTTTTTCACCGTTTTTCGTTTCTGTTAAACGAACCGTTTTTCGTTTGTTAAAACGAACTGTTGCAGCAGTGGAAAACTGTTTAGCTGCGGAAAACAGTATTTTCGTACTTGCGAGCATTTTTGTATTTGCAAGTATTTTATTCAAATATTCCAAAAATTTTTAGGGCAAAAGGAGCTGAAATCGGATAAAATCGGCCAATTTTGGGTTAGACTGGTTTGGGACATAACGGGCCAAAACCTATTGCTGTGATACAAAAATTTCAGTTTTGTAGGGGAGTAGGGGGTTTTTTGGCCATAGTTTGGCAAAAACTAACTTTACGGTGCTTTCGATGATTGAAAGTGGTCGTTGAGTACAATAGTGATATTTTAAGAGCGAAAAATTTTTTTATAGGGGAAATTGGACAAAATCATCCATTTATTCCAAAATTTTGTTTTTGGTCCAGCATGAATTCGGGGACCTTTCTGAGTTGTTTCGGGCGAAATTTGGGAAAAAGCGGTTTAGTTTCGAAGATACGGCAAAATGAAATCCGGCGGAAAAACTAAAAGTAACACTAAAAGTGTCAAGGAGGAAAAGGTTGAGACCCTTTTTGGTTCACCAGTTGGCATCTCCGGATGTGTTGAGACCCTCTTCGTGACTGCAGGTCGCCACGAGGGTGTCTCCAACCATACCGGGGCTGTAATATTTACGAAGCCGCGGGAGGTAAGGTGCACCTGGACTCATGTCCAGCCTGACAAAAGAGGTTCATAATAAAATTTTCGACAAACTTCATGCTTCAGTGAGGCGAAGTGGAAATCCGACTGTTTTAGATTAGCCAGGAAAAGTTTAGTATCAGAGATCGCTCGATGTTAACATTTTCAAGCGCTATTTTTAAGACTTACTAAAAACACGAAAAAATACATAAATGTCGAAATCATTCATGTAGAACTTGCTGGAATCGAATGAATCGAACATAAATATTCGTACATACCTTCGCAAAAATATTGTGACAAATTCTTAAAATTACAGTAACAGTTGACGTTTTCAGAATTTTTGCACATCTTAAGGTAGAGTTGATTATTGAAATTTAAAATCGTTTATTGTTATTAATTGTTGTAAACTTAGTTTTGAGCCTTAACCTGATTGACTTCAAAACTATGAAAGTTATTCAACTTAAGTTCGAGCTAACATGCACTTAATTTTTTATACTGAATTGAAAGGAAGCAGGCCTTGTACATCTTAAAATGTGAAACATAAAGCTTGTAAAACCCTGTTTCACTCAACGATCACGTGGTTTTTTAATAAAACGCGTACGTCCACCTTCTACGACTGCACTTTATTGAATAATCTTTTCTTTCCCTGTTTTGACAATTGCTCTTCTGTTTACTTATCCTAACGCCATCTAGTGGCAAGCTACATAAATACATTTGAATTTATATACAATTTATGATCTTACAAGCTTAAATAAATTTCACATCGTTGGCCAGTATTTATAATCGTTTGACTATCTAAGGAAATTTCTTTTTTTTTATTTGAAATTAACGATTCCTTAAAAATTAAGATGGTCCAAACAAATTATTTTTAATGCGCTAAAAAATGTCAAAATCATTAATTCTTTATTAAAGTCAGTGATGTGCTCAAATACAATGTTGAACATTATTCGGTCTATATGAATCAAATGCATAGTCTATGCCTTCACATTGACCTGTAAATGAGATGTTCTAAGAAAATTATCTAGGAGTAATTATCATTTATATAATAATTATATGAGGCACATGGAAACTTTACAGCTTTCAATTATCATGAAGATCAATGCTAACAAGATTTACTTAGTAATTTTATGCAATTAGGTTTTTTGTTTTGAAAACATCTTCGTAATTTTACATTCTCCTCTGCTCTGACACTTTTTATAGAAATATTTGTATTGAAAGTAATCCGTTTTATAATTAACTGACTGGTATCAACGGTTTTTTGCGTTCATTAGAGAAATAAATTAGTGCTGTAATTAGTGATTAGTTTTTTTTTTATAGTTTTACGATGATCAAATGATATCACATGATGTGAAATATTTCTAACTTTTGAACCATATTAAATTTTTTTTTCCGAAACTGGAAATACAATCCTTCGAAAGGTTAGCACATTAAACATCTATTTAAGTACTAAAGTTTCCACATCGAAACAAACTTATGCATAGCAAATATCTCCTAACCGACAAACGACGTTCGAAGGAAAGTTAACCTAGTCTACATTTGCACACGTCTACGAGATGACGTTTGAATATAAATCCTTAAAATCCCACTCGATTGGTTTGACTTTTGCTTCATCCTGTGCTTTGTTAATTTACATGTTTTATTAAAATCCTTAATTGGATTTCCTAGGCCTGTAATTGCTTCGGTTCGTTACGGTTGGAAGTTTGAATCGATTTCTTATTTTTTTTAGTCTCTCTTCTACGTTCGCCCGTAAGACGAAGAATATCTCAATCTTGTTACTTTTAAGAGTGTGTTGCTATGTATTTGTTATTTTAGAAAAATTGATTTCCGGGTTCTATTACGTCGCTTTTAATCCCGAAAATTTACGAAAGCTTTACAGGAAGTATCCTGAATAATTCAAAAGTTGTTGCAAAACTTAGCTGTAAGTTTTGCGACAGCTTATTTGTTTTCCAGAGTTCAAGTATACTTAACAGAAAAAGGCTATTTAATTTTCGAAGCAACCCTTCAAATAAAATAAAATATATATCATTTTAATTCTGGAAAACCTTAAATTTTGTTTCAATCATCTGAATGCAATCATAAGGACATGAGTTCATCCTGGCTTAAAAATCACATACTAAAGCCAAATGGCAGCTCTTATCAGGTTCTGTGTGCTTCAAAAGTCTGAAATTAAGAGTTGAAGTCACTTTAAATTATTATGCTGGCTTAGACACCCAGACCATAGCTTCGATTCACATCGAAAGCTACACGATATCTGTCACAAGTGCCTGTGACTGTTTCGCCTTCTGGCTACACGCTCAACTTGATTCGATAGCGGGATTACTAATTAGAATTAGAACTCTCTCTGACAATTTTCAGGATTGAGTTGGAAATTACTTTCGATTTTCGTCGCACTATGGAATTAGGGTGAAACAATCGTGAATTGGAAGTGAATTGAAAGCTTGAAATTGGATATGTTACACCAGGTACTCTTTGATAGATGGAAATGGGAGTTTGAAATGGATTGGGCGTGTATTGATTTATGGATGAAAATTAGCATGGACTTGAAGGATTTATGTGATGTGTTCAAAAGTTCATAATTCAATTTAGTGTTGAGGGACTTAAAAGGTGCTAAAGTTCTTTGTGTAGGCATTCAAAAGATTTGATTGAAAATATCAAGGGTAAAAGTTATTTCTTTGAAAGTAAGAAAAACAGTCACTACACTTTAAATATGATGATAATCCGAAATGTTTTCCCTATTCATCCCCTAATTTCTTTATCTTCATTTTCATATACTTTAAGAGAATTCTATATAGAAAGAGATTTACATTCGATGTTTTATATTTTTACAATTGGGGTCATTGACAACGAAAAAGGAAAGGAAAAAAGAAATGAAAAAATCCGAGCCTCGAGTTCTGACACTGAATGCATCATGTTGGAAAAAGTACAGCTTATAATACGATAATTTATCAGTGTAGGTAAATAAAACAGTTTTAATATGCTATTATGAAAATTGAGCAATGAAATTATCATCTTGCTTCATAACGAAAAGAAGCATATAAACTGTGATTACAATATTATATCTTTCACTACATTCTTCTGCATTTTCTGGTTTAGAGCAGCTCCACCAGGAAAAAAGAAAGGCATAAATATTGGTCAAAAACGTTCTTGTAGCTCATTTCTTAACTAAACAACTGAGAGAAGCAGCTAGTGTTGCATAGGTTGCCAAAAAAATTTGAAAGTCACTCGATAAATAAACTGATTTCAAACCTGCTGCCACTTCTAATGTACAGAAAACCCAAATCGTCATTCCTGTCCTGGAGCCTACTAAACTACACTGCGCAAAGTGTTCAGATAGCCAAAGCTGTTGAAAAAGTTTTTATTAATAAAGGTTCTAGGGGCTTAGTAGCCGTAGAGACAAAAAATCATTCAGCTATGTCTGGCATGATATTTTCATATACAAATTCATATAATCATCCATTTATGTATACTTAACTAATATTCACAGTCAAATATGGCGTCATTTCTTATAAGAATCGCATTCTTCATAAAGGCACTGCTTTCATATTCATTTCTAATGATTCTACTGAACTTTTGGAAGTTGTTCGAAAGCAGTTTTGTCGCCAAAATAATGCACTAATTCAAAAACTAAGGTAAATCCTAAAATAAGTTACATCTTAAAATCCTGAGAACAAAAAACTTCCAGGAACAGTTAGAACATGAGCAAGATTAAGAAAGGACTTAGGTCTGCAGTTGAAAAATAAAGATTTTAAATGAAAATTCACTTTTTGTTGTCCATATTAATAAATTTTAAACTTCTATCTATAAAAATATGCGTATCCTAATACGTAAAATACTCGCCTCTGGCAAGTGAAGTCTCTGGTTTGAATACAGGTTTAAACGGAGAACCACGTATCGATGTTTAAGCGAAACTAGTTCTGTGTAAATCAGCGACGAAGTGATTGGTGAGACTAATAATTTAACTCAGGTAAAATTTTCAATTTTTAAAAACCTCTGGTACATTCAACCCTCTGCTACCTTCAAACTTACTGGGCTTTCCCAAATGCTGAGGTTATTGCTGTACTTTCCTGATCATACTTCGTTTACATTACGGTCCGTCAGGAGCCATTGCAAACCATCACCATTGTGTAGAGGAGCGATGGCTTGCAGTGGCCAATGATGGTGAAGAGTGTAGATGCTGGTGGTCTTAGGAGCACTATTTTTGTCACATTAAAGAGACTAGCGTGCGCAATCAAAAAATAAGGTTTCGCTTATCTAGTAGTCCGGTGTAAAGGGCGAAGCCCTGGCTAATTTGATGATGATGGCCATCATGGCAACTATCGGATTATTGTACTGGTGCTCGTTATGGTTAAGTTTGTTTTCCACTTGCGCTCAGGTAATTCAACAACAACTGAACGCTATGTTTGGTAATTTAATTCTGTAAATACTCCTCTTCTCTTTTTTTATATTGCCATTTTGCACTTTACTTAGTCAGACCCCGGAGAAGACACACTTTGCCACATAAGGGCCACATTGAAATACCGCATTTCTTAGGGTGCACAACCCTTATTAAGTTAAGAGTCACTCTGACTCTGTAATGTACTGGACGATCCTCTTAAAGTTTATTGCGGCTCCCTCCGTCAAACTTGCGAATAAATTTGAGACAAGGAACTGCTTCTTTCTTCTAGCAAGGGTCGGAAAATCACATAAAAAATGAAAAACTGTTTTCGCTTCCTCCTCCCGTCTACAGCTCCGGTAATATCCGTTGCAAGGGGCACCCAGCTGCGCTGTATGCCTGCCAAACAAACAACGTGTAGTTAAAACAGCCACTGTATTGTAGAGAGACAACCTTTTCAATTTAAGCAGTCCTCTATTGCCAACGATATCAAAAGTTCTGCACAATTTCCTTGTAACCGCACAGAAATCACCAGACTTAACAGCGTTCTAAAGGTGTGTTTGTCTGATGGGCAGTTTACCTAAAGCCATCAGAATGTCAGCCAGAAAGCTGCAGGACAAAATTTATTTCACTGTGACTTTGACAGTTACCCTTGATGTTACCCTATTGAATCTCTCCACATGTTGAGGTGTCAAATGTCTCAATATCTCTTCTAGACACAGACGGCATTCGAGGACCAACTTCGAGGATGTGGAAACTCCAGAAAGGGACTTTATAACCACTCAGCCGTCAGTGAAAATACAGATAATCAATTCTTATATTTGATTGAATAGGAACCAATTGGTTCCGCCAATACTTTCATTTGAAAGACATTACAGTGGTCCTGTTTTTAGTCTGGATAAGAGAAAAAAATACCACACACCACTCTTTCCTTCAGTTCTGAGCTATCGGTGAATATTTCCACAGAATTATTTCTTGGTCTTTTCCCCTCTGCTTGGGATCTGAGCTTCTAATCATTGAGTTAGAGATGATTGGGCAATAGCAGAGGTTTGTCCTTGTCCAGAGGCTATCACAATGTAGTCTTGCCGCAGGGCACCTCATATATTGCAAGCGAAGCAGATTTGTAGGAAGCCAGTGAATCAAGAGTAATATCGTTGGGGTGGTACGGTGTGCTGTTATTAATAGACTGAAAACCTTTGTACCTTCTCTACAATTTTCTTTTTTACGGCCTTGAGTATGGCTGGCTACCAAACTACTGCTAAGTACAGCAGAATTGTGTCCACTCGTATATATTCAGGAGACGATACGAGGCTGCAGCGCTCAAATCGCTCCTATGATCCTTGTACAGATCGAAGGCAGATCCTTTTCCGCCATGACTTCCATGGAAGCTTAGAGTCCAGGATAAGAAACGGATCTTTAACTATATTTCTGATGCTTATAGGAGTTCCATTAATCTGCGGTAGATTGAAAGATGGATTCTTATACTTCCTGCTGAAGGGCAATAGGTCGGTTTTGTTGGAGTTAGAACTAAGGCCACACTTCTGACGCCATGCGCGAGAATATGTAAGGATTGATTCTCTGACATAGCAATACCGATGCCATCTGCATACGCTATCACTTTACATCCAGCTTGATCGAATTTTCTTAGAAGCTCAATAATTGTTGATGGAGCAAAGCAAGGAAGACAGAACTTTGCACTAGGGAGTACCCATATTGACTACTTGTTAGATATTTAACCCAAAGATGATTATGTTACCCAAATTCTGTGTTGCTAATTTATAAGTGTGATTAAATAGGAATTGACATCCAGGTTTTGGGGAGCATGTATGCCGGAGGAGGCATATTATTAAATGCTTCTTCGAAGTTCAGAAAAGCAGCCAGCGTGTGCTCCTTGTAAGCAAGTGATTTTTCAGCATGCCTTACTTTGGTATGTAGCGCTGTTTTGACAGATTTGTGCCGCGTATAGCTATGCTGTGATTTCGAAATCAGAGTAGAGTCCACAACATTGGCAATCCACAGCTCTCTCTTAAATTTTCAATGGAAAGGAGCTTAAAGAAATTGGTCTACAATCCCATAGTTTAGTCCGTGAGGCTTTCCCTGAAGTAAATTCAAATAATTCCACGACAACCTTTGTGCGGGTCTAGGGGTTGAAGCTGGTAGAGAGCTTCATCACAAATTTACAATCAATGTGAATAGGAGTGTAAACTGGATAATTCCATGACTCACTTTACCCCTGATTAACTCAAGTACCTATTCAGAGCTAGGTGAACTCAAAGCTTGGTGCGCGGACCCTCGTCCGAGTCTGGATTCGAACCAGGGACCCCAAATACAAGAAGCCAGATTCTTACCCACTAGGCTATTCAAGTTTAGATGAGACCATGATTTCCTCGCCTTAGGGATAAATGCGATTCTCGTTTCCTGCCAACTGATAGGAATTTACGAAAGTTTTAAGCTGGCGTTGCATGGCCATGTCCGCTGAATATTACCATCCAAGTCTGGTAGCATGAATAAACTAAAAGAATAAATGGCCCATCTAATGTATGCGCTAGAAATGACAAAAATCGAACTTGTATTCCGGTACAATTCTAACGGTAATGCTGGAGCTGTCTTCTAACCACTAGGAAAGTAAGTGTTCATCAAAACATTAAGTGCCTAACTGCTGCTTTGAGTTCAACTATCATTAGACTTTTGTATACAATTTGGAGCGACCCGATTTAAATGTAAAAGTTCTCGGAGACAACTGGCTTCATTAGAACCTTCAATATTTGCTCACAAGGATTTCCATGAAGCTCTTTTAGCCTTACGCAGGGTATCTTGAATATCCTTAATTTGACATTGTAATTTGCACAATCTCTGAGCGCTTTGGTAAGATTAATTTTAATAAGTCGGTTCAGTATCAGTTTTTATCATATCCCTCCAAAGCAGGAAGTAGCCTTAAAAGTAATAATATTTTTTATGCACTTTCGTGACCATATTGAAGCACATTTTTTCCAAATAAATCCGAAATATAAGCTAAACTCTATGATAATATTCCAATTAAAAAACAATGTTGGGCTGCTCTAGTGGTAATTTTATATTTACGCAGTAAGAAAATCAAAATATCAGTATCCATGAAAACAATACAGGGTGGGCCATCTAGTGGTTTCTTTTTAAATTATAGGCTATTTTGACACGAAAAGTGCTCGAAATCTTGACAGGAAGTCAGTATCATACCTCCGCGGAATGAAATGAGTCGCTTTACGTTTGAACATTGTTAGGAAATATTGAAAACTTATTTACAAAGTGAGTGCTGTGTAGTCCAAACAGTGCGTTTTTTGAAAACTAGTTTTGGCCGAAATGAGACTCCCACCGCGCCTGCTGTACGCAAGTTTGTGCAAAAAGCTCGTGAGACTGGCATGCTGGTGAACAACACTCATGGCATCCGTCATCGTACGGTGCGCACAGACGAGAGTGTGGCTGCTCTAGCCGAAAGTGTGAGACTCACTCCACGAACATAAACTCGCCTTTGATCTCAACAGCACAACATTTCAAGCACTAGCCTAAGGAGAATTCTGCACAAAGGTCTCGGATTATTGGCTTACAAGGTCCAATTGACTCAGCAATTGAAGGCGCACGACCATCCGCTTCGTTATCGCTTCGCAATTTGGGCCTTAGAGCAGCTTAAATTGGACAACGATTTTGGGTGAAAAATCATCTTTTCATCTCGGCGGCTACGTTAACAAACGAAATCGCCTCATCTGGGGCTCGGAAAACCCGCACGTTATTGTCGAAAAGCCAATGCACCCACAAAGAGTGACAGTTTGGTGCGGATTGTAGAGTGGTGGCATCATTGGACCATTTTTCTTCGAAAATGAGGCTGGGAACAACGTTTTGGTCAACGGTGAACGTTACAGAGCCATGTTATCCGACTTTTTTTTGTTGATATTGAAGACATGGATTTCGACGACTTCTGGCTCATGCAGAATGGTGCGCCATGCCACGCAGCCCATGACACAATCGATCTTTTACGCAGCAAATTCCCTAATCGTGTTATCACCTGTCTTGGCGATGTCAATTGGTCGCCTCGGAGCTGCGACTTGACCCCTTTGGACTTTTTTTGTGGGGAGCTTTGAAGGACCTACTTTATGCCAGCAATCCAGAAACAATTCAGGCACTTAAGGCCAATATCATCCAAGCAGTCCATGAGCTACAGCCCGAAATCATCAGCAAGGTCTTGGAAAATTGAAGTGACAGAATGCGCTGCCGCGAAGCCAGCCAAGGCAGCCACTTGACCGAATGTTTGTTCTTACTAACGAATGTTTATTCTTACTAATAAAGCGATAATACATGGAAAAAAATTAAATTTTGTTCATTTTATTGCATTTTTAAAAAGAAACTTGGAATTGGCCCACCCTGTACAAAGACAGGAACAACTATTCTGAAAAATCTAATAACATCCACAAGTCTGACAAATGTTTCTGTATAAGCACGAGTACGAATTTCGTCATTACGACGGAAAAAATTGAATTAGATTTTTTTTTCGTCGCCACTATCATTATGAATACTTACCACCGGCGTACAAGAAATTTCACACTTTTGATTTGAAGTAGTGAGAGAAGATGTAATGAATATCCATGTCGTACATTTACTTTGTACTGTACATACTTTATAAGTTATAAGCTCCAAAAGACAGAGCACTGGAGCTTATTCACAGTTTATTCATTACATAACTTCGTAGTCAGCTGAACTAAGATTTACAGTCCAATCATAAACACTTGGTCAAACTGTTTACATCTATCCTTAACAAACTATATCATAAAAAACAATAGATGCAACAGTATTTTAATTAAAATGCCATGGCATTTTCCTATGACTCAGAGTAAATCTCCAATGAACTTTACATTAATTACCATCAGAATATGCATTAGTTTATCGGATGTTATATCTACATTTTTTTCAAATGGCTATCATTCGTGTTAAAAACGCGTTAATGAATTGATTTAACAGCATATTTGTAAATTGTAACTAAGTTAATTACCCACTACGTACATAACGAACGTTGTCTAGTTTAACCACAATGTAGATAGTTTCGTTGTGGTTTTTCATCTTGTTGACTCATTATTTCAAACGGTCACTCAGTAACGACAATTATATAAAAACGTCTTTACCAGTTGATTGGTAGACCCGCAAGAAAAGCCAGTTTAGGATTTTGAAGCCACGGTCAAGACAACGCGATGTGACCTCAAATCAGTAAATGAAGCATGAAGTAATCACTACTCCAAGCTGTCTGAAACGGCAGTATCTTTCCGATGCGAAATAGCGAACGCTGCATGCACCAAGATATAGTGAAAGTAAATAAGATAGCAGATACATACCAATTTTATGGGTTATTGGCACTCACCCGAGTATTTTGTAATGAAAGATTATCTAAAAGTTTGTTTGAAGGTCGTCTGTAAAATCGACATTTTCTCACATGTGGTTGAATTCACAGATACCTATCGATTGTGGAAATATCGATTTTCAGATACGAAGCCAAGGTCGATCAGCGACGCGCAAGGGGTAAGGGAATCAGGTCAATCTAACGAGCTATCGAATGAATGGTCTTAAAACTGATTTACTCAAACATGTAGATGTAGTAATAAACCTACGTAGCGAAGCAGAATAATTTAATAATCGAACGTGAAATAGTCTTGAAAATTGAGAAGTAGGGGAATTTTTGATTAGTGCAATAACATTGTAGTTTTCTTAAATTTTCGAAACGATTTGGGCTTCACAATTTAGTCAGGAAAAAAATGAATATTAAAATCTTGACGAAAATGTATGTACACTTGCCAGAAAAAGTATCCGTACATGCAAGACATCAAAGTTGTTATTGTATTAAAAAGGAGATGACCACTTAATTTTACTGTTTTCTTTTATAATAGCATAAAATCGACATTTTTTCATAATTACCAGTATTTTTCATAATAGCTACTACTTAAAAACACTTGAAACTCAAACAAAATCAATATATGGCAACACGTTTGACCAGAAAAAGTATCCGTACAGAACAAAACGGGGGATTCCCCGTGCTATGCAGTGGCATGTGCAGGTGCATATGTATGTATTTAGATCCGATAATAGTTCTACTTTGATTTGTGATAGGTTTAGAAGTGAATAAATTTATTTTAAAGTTTTTATGCACTAGAATACATGATAGTGCCCAAAATTAAGGAAATCAGTGTTGATGAAAGGAAAATTATGCTGAAACTCAGGAGTCAAGGCAAAACTTTCCGCGAAATTGGTCAGATAATAGACAAAACTCACTCTTCTGTCCAGTATGTGGTGAAAACATTTGATACAACTGGTTCGATTGTGTCAAAGTCTCGTTGTAGTCGACCCTCCATACTGACTGAACGGGAAAAAAGAACCGTATTGCAGTCAGCTAAAAAGAATCCTCGAGTAACTGCTTCTCAAATTAGTAGAAATATAGAAGACTCTTTTGGAAAGGTTCTCCACGAGGATACCATACGAAAAATACTGAAGAAATATAGATGTCGCTCTCGTATAGCACGTAAGAAACCATACATTTCGGAAGTGAACAGGAAGAAACGTGTGGATTTCGCAAATGAATTTATAAACAAGCCTCCAGAGTTTTGGAAACATGTCCTGTTCTCCGACAAAAGCAAATTTTGCATATTTGGCATTAAAGGCAGAAAGTTAGTGTGGCGGAAGAGCGGTACTGCCCTCAAAAAAGAAAATCTGATACCTACTGTCAAACATGGTGGAGGTGGTGTTATGCTCTGGGGGTGTATGGCGGTCGAAAGAGTTGGCCAAATTGTGTTTATCGAATCAGCTATGGATCAATACCCTTACCTCAATATTTTGAAGGCAAATATGAAGCAAAGCGTTCAGCAGTTGGGACTTAGTGACGATTTCTGGTTCCAGCAGGATAATGATCCCAAGCACACAGCACACAATGTGAAGCTTTGGTTGCTCTACAACACAAAATATAAGTTGCGTACGCCACCCCGATCCCCAGACCTTAATCCCATTGAACATTTGTGGGATTTGTTGGAGCGCAAGATCCGTCAGCACAGCATAATTTCAAAGCAAATACTGAAAAATGTCATCGTCGATGAATGGGGCAAAATTACCAGGCAGGATACAGCCAAATTGGTCCACTCCAAGCCACATCGACTGAGGGAGGTCCTCAAGCAAAAAGGCTATCCGACAAGTTATTAAGCCCTGATATATAATAAAAATATTTGAATATTTTAGATTCGTATTGTCATGTACGGATACTTTTTCTGGTTCGTTTAAGTGAAAGTTTTTGTTTTTTTTTTTGTAAAATCTAGTTTTTAAAGGAATACCAAATAAAAAATTTATAGATAAGGTAGTTTGATTACTGAATAAATTTTATTGCTTAAATATTAAAATGTAGCAGTTCTTTTTACCACGAATTTCCTAATATGTTGCTTTATTTTGATCGTGTACGGATACTTTTTCTGGCAAGTGTATGTATGTGCTTTGTTTACCTTTGCTTACCAACCAAATCAAACACCTACTAAAATTAAGCTTTAAGTATAATGTCCATAAAACTGGACTCCAGTCGAATAGCTTCCATCATATATCCCAATTAAAAGTCTACATCGTGAAGGTTACAAAAAACGATTACACATTTGTTCCTGTTCGTACTTATCATAAATGCTTGAATTAACGATCTACAAAACTAGTTCCGCTGGAGAATTTTTCCCAAACAAACCAGAAAGTGACAACACAATCGACTACGCAACCTGTTTGCGCTTCAAGGTACTGAAAATCGTTGAACCAATATTTCGATAAGTCAGCGAAATTAGCTTTTGTCGTCTACAGACTGCTTGAATGAAAAATATAAAGCACAGGTCAAGAATTACTTGTTTGACTGGGCTTCAGATAAGTTTTTTTTGTAGTACGCAGCCATGCCCCACCTTTGTCTACACGAAAATTCATGTAAATGTGTGTAGAATACATGCACAGACATTTTGAAGAATCACAGTGAAGATTTATCTGAAAGCGCGTTTGTAATAAATCTGAAGATAAATTTTTTAAAACAAAGTTTCTTCTAAGATTTAGGCCTTTAATTTTCATATGTTTAGTTTACATTCATGTAGAAAATTAACTTTTCATATCAAACGGAAAGTTTACCGTCACTCTTCCTGCTACTCAAAATGAGTCACTTGTGAAGCATCCAACTCGATAACCGAATTCGAATTGGCGCAATAAACAAATCATGTTTCATTTTAATTTATTTATTTATAAATTTTGTATTTCGACGTGAGCGTGCGTAGGTATATGTCCAAATTGTTGACAATTTTCATTTGAACGGTTGAAGGCCGATCTACAAACCTGATTCCGGTGAGACATTTTCACATTAAATCTACATGGGTGACTCAATCTGGACAATTGATTGAAATCGTTGAAACCCTGAGATTTATTTAAATGTCCGGACATTTTTTAGAGTAACATTTCTGATTAAGGATTTTGATGATTTCGAAAGATAAATCAAATGTTTTTACGTTTGTTGTTGATGATTGCAAAGTTATTTGTTGTTATGATTACTTCTACATCATAATATCATTTTCATGATACATATTAAAAAGATAGTAGGATACTAAAGCAATGTAAAAATTAGTTGAAATCTAGCTTGGATTTGACCAAAAATGAATTGTATGAAAAAAATTGTTTCAGCTAGTCACTTAGCAGTTTCCAACGAGCAAAAAAAAGTTTCCCGGAGGCCAAGTTTTGCCACAAACCAGCATTGTATGTTCAAAAATAGTATATTATAGTTTAAAATGGTCATTTCCGAGGCTGTTTGTAGCCTAAAAAGCTTCCTTATGAACGCAGTTATATTATAAGATCTGTACACATTCGCGGATTTTTTATTTCACTTGCCTAAAGTTGGGCAGAGAGGATAATAGTTTTGAGCTTTGTATAAAATTCAAAATACATGGCATTGATATTAGAATGGTCCGACTCTATCCAAAGTATATGTATGTAGGAAGAGCAGGTATAGAAGTTTAGAACAAGTACAAGTTTATATTGGACATATTGCTGTGCAAATACTTTACAATATTGGTGAGAGTGGTGAGCGTTGTGGGACTCCAGCTGTTATTGGCCGCAATGGGAGTAAATAGTTGTCATACAGAAAAAGTTCTGTCCTGAAGAAATGATGCTTTGAGTTGAACTAGGGGTAGCAGGATTTGGAATGTATGTATTTCGAAAATTAGTCCCGTATACCAGACTTTGTCAAATACCTTGGTTGTTCAAAACATGGTCAGACCTGTCGATTTTCTGAAGTTAAGGTCCTGTACGAATGCTCTGTACCATTTTTGCGAGCTGAAGTTCAGTGAAGTGTACGGGCTTGATGCCAAGTCGTACCTCCGGAACGGTCAACTTTTCCACAGATATTTTAGTTAGCCGGTCGAGAATAAATCAGCCTACGAAGGAAAGAAGACTTTTTGGTATCTGATTCTGTAGGAAGTAGAAACCTTTACCTGGTTGAGTTTTAAGCATTATAATCGCTCCCTTCCAGGCTTCGGAGAAGCTTTTCGTTCGAAAGATTGCATTTATTATGTCAGTTATAGTCATTAGAATATTTGTTAGCCCCACGTTACCAATTGAGTCAGATCTAAGTGATTTCCGGTTTTAATCTACTTACTAACTCTTTGACCTCTTGAAGTTTACTGGTTTGTTTCGAGTGTATAGCGTGGAAGGGAGCATTAGTTCAACAGAAGCATTTACTTTCATGTTCTTGCTGCCGTCATCTTTTGGATTACATTTTTCGAAACAGTTGCCACAATTTCCCCTTTTTAGGCTTTGCCCAGGGGCATATTCAATTTGTTCTTTTGTTCCATGAACTTTGCCATACACCAGTGATTCTCATCTCCAGGCTCCATGCTGTGAAGGAAGTTTTCTCACTTCTCATTTCGAAACTGTGCGATCCGAAGGTTGATTATGCTTGTAAGCTAGTTTGCTTCTTTTTTTAGCCCTAAGATCACCCTTATTTCTAGTTCTTCTCTGAGGTCCGATGCTTCATCTTATGAAATCTTGTCTGTTTGTTTTTTTTTGGCCAGATTGTTGATTGCTCTGTTTACATCACTGGACGTTTGTAAGTTTCATGACGGAAACTAATCGATAGCCCTGCATCTAGAGCATGGCTATGAATTTTTATGAATATGAAATTCTTCCAAAATGTGTTGCCCATGATAAATCTTCGTAGCTCAAACCCAAGTCGAACGTTTCTCACATCTCCCCAGTAACGGTGATAAGTGCTTTTCAAGTTACTCCAGTGGCTAAAAATACAAGAAATCTATGTACAAACGATTTCTCAAAGTCTCGGCTGAAAGAAAAATGTACGAAGAAATTGTCAAAAACTCGGAAGAATATGTGTGCTCCTTGATAAAGATCACTTCCCACTTTTGTGGGATAAAAGCCAGGGTGTGGAGCGCCTCCTTTAGAAATAGAGACTTCTATCGTTAGAGATGTGGAGGCGCTCAGCTGGATTCAGAAATACTTCTGAAATGTGAAGGTGACCAGCTGGTTTTCTTAATGTTACATGAATGAACAGGCTGGCAACCTTTTAATCATATAAGAGTTGCTTAATATTTGTAATGATGCAACAGCTCTCTAGGTGACATAGTCGGGAGTGTACACTAATGATTCTAATTAGTTTTTGAGGCTGGAAATGTTGCGAGCATCCTCTGAACCATTCTTTCCATCATATCCTGCATTATGCTCTGTTGTTTTAGAAAAATTGCGCCATGATTACCAATTGTGAAATACTGGGCTAGGCCTGCAACAATATTAGGCTTGTATTTCATACGGCAGTTTTGATTTGAAGTGTTTTGAATGAGTTGTTTGTTTTTGTCGCTTGCGGAGACGGTTTTTTTTTCTCCAAAAATATTTGGTTTCGCAGACATACTCCCTAGTTAACTGAGTGAGAGCTTTGACCGGCTTAGAAGTCCCATTACTCAATTTGAGGAAGAATACTTTTATCAAGTAAATCCTTGAGCTTGGTGTTTTTTTTAACCTGTTAACTGGGCATGACGAAATATTTCGTCATACCAAGAAGTCAACTCCAATGGGCATGACGACAATTTTCGTCATGAAAAATGTTAATCTTAAATGGGCAAAAACCGAGTACTGGAGTACTCAATGTAGTAGAAAACTGGTTATTTAGGGATGGTTTGCAGCCGTGAATAGAGGTGGGTGTTGGCATGTTCTTGTCGTGATTTGTTTTTCTTAGTTTATGAATGTTTTTGATTTCAGTTATATATTTTTCATAGCTACAAGATGGGAATAAACAGTAAATAAGAGTAATTAAAAATTGAAATTGAAACATTATTTGCTTATTTTCATAGCATGGTGGTCATCATTTGGAAATTAAAGGCTAGCAACTGTTCAAAAAGAAAAATACCAAAATTAACGAAATGTAAAAAAATTATAATAACTAAAAAACAATGAATTATTGAGTTAAGTGAGTATAATATTAATTTTCTTCAAAACTCAGGAGGCTATAATTTGAAGGATTTTTTTACGTGATTTTTCCAAAGCTGCCTGCCCGCACATTCATCAAGAATCTCACAGATCCATTTCTAAAAAGTGTTAATATGTTCTGGAAATTTCGTAATGATCTGATGCTTCCATTAGAAGTTATCACAACCCAAAATTTAAAAAACAATCGGTGCCTACTATAAAGCACTCAGCGCCCACGAGGAGTTAAAAACTTCTAAAAGTTTTCATAAACAAGCTGAAAAGATGACTAGCTATCATTTCGCTTACTTGGTTTTTCCAAATTACTTATTTCCATAGAAACACAGAAGTACTTTATTAATCACTAGAATCTCCACCGCCGCCAAAGGGTTAATATTATCTTAATTTGATCTTGATTCCGACCAATTTCTAGTAATTATACATCAATACGTCCTGAAAATTTCAGCTCGGAAGCAACCATGAATGATACTCACTAAATCTTTGTGTTGATGTATCGAATTACTTCGCACTGCGAAGAAAAAAGCCCCTACTGTGAAACGAGTTGAGCAAAAGTTTATTCCCTAGTTAACAGGTTACGTTCTTTCGCATTGGCATTGTTTTTGTTTCGCTAGTAAAGAAGTTGGCTAGCGTTAGCCAAGTGGTGCAGCTGGATTCCTTAATAGAACTTTTTTGTTAGATCATAAGAAATTTTGAAGTGAATAGGGAACACAGAGATTAGCTTCTATTTTTTGGAGCTCTCTAATAATTACAGGAATTGCTTTTACTCTGTTCAGGAATCTCCGTACTATCTGTTATGGTTTTTGTTGGTGGTTTTCGGGTCGACGCTGTAGCCTGCTTTGCCAGCGGTTTCATCAGGTCTACTGGTTTAGGTTGTGGAAGCGAAGAGTTCTCTTTTTCAGTCTGTATTTCACTGGCTGAATGAAGAAAATTCTGAACTTCCATACCAATTATTCATACATTTTTATGCCGCTTGTGTGGAAATATGTAGAAGTATGTTTTTGCTTTTTCTAATCGGTAAGTGAAGGCTTTGGTGACGTTGTCAGTTTTCATTTTATTCAGTGCTTCCTTTTCTTCTCTCCTATAAATAAGTCTAGGTGTTCTTTGTTTTGCTGTATCAGAAATATGCTTTCTTTATGTGTCAGTCAGTTGTGTAAAGATCTGGTCCATTCTTGGGTTTAATTACTTGATCTGTGGAATGAGCTCGGGGATCTACCTGCCTTTTTCTGTATCTATGCTGTCTTCGCTTTCTTTCTCTCCCGTATCATACGAAACTTCTTCAGATCCTACCTCTGAGATCGTTTTGCATCCTTCATTATTTTTTATTTCTCGATAACCTCACTAATGGCTTATAAATATTCGTCTATTACCTTCTTCTAATAAAGTCAAGCTCAGAATTATTGTCGTGCCGAAGTGACTCTTATCTGTGAGGGAGGGGGTGTACTCAAGTGCATCTAGACGCTTTTAGGATTTTGTATACAACTTTCACTTTTATTTGATGTTTTCGGCTTTGTTTTTATTTAGCAATCATCTGAGCTTGAAGCACTAATCTATATTATCATTTCATTGCATTTATTATTGCACTTTGAAAGCTAATTCAACTTTTACAAAACAAATTCCTGAAACGTATCCATCCTAATGGCTAATATTAAAGATATACGTATCAAAGTCATATCTAGATATAGTTGCTTTTAATAGCTCTGAAAAATTAATTGTTCAAAGAAAACTAAATTATGTTTCAAATTTTTAATCAAAACAGCAGAACTACAGCAAAGCAAGCTGATTTATTTGCCCTTCATCACTGGTGCCAAAACAAGTTCTTCCCACAAAGTATCTTGAAATCTCACCAGATGTCTTTCTCACATAAACATTCTTCACATGTGCTCTCTTTTCTTTATTTGGTAGTTACTTTGTCAGTTGTCCAGCATTTTAAAGACCTTGGTGTGGTGTTTGGTTCCAAATTGAAATTTGAGGCTATGAATATCACGGCCAGGCCTTCCAGGATTGCTGGCTTAGTCTTGTGCGTGCTCTTCGTATATAGGTGCGTTTTTTTGCACTCTTGAGGGCAGAGTAAGCTAAGGTAAGTTTAGTTAAGTACATTGAATACAACAACAGTCGCACAATTGTTATTGTATTCAATGTACTTACCTAAATTTTCCTTAACTTGTCTTGCCCAAGAGTGCAAAAAAATGTACCTTTTGTTTCCGAACATTTCTATCTATATTCATTTATTTTTTGCCTTAGTACGTAATATTCTGCCATTGAATGAGCTCAGCGTAGGTTAGCTAGCTCGTTGTTTTTTTTGTGTGAAAAATTCAGCATCCCTTACTGTCCCAACTTCTCCCGTCTTTCCATCCTTCATATATCCTCGGTGGAATCACGTAGATTGTTCCTCGATGAATGTTCTCTTTTCAAATTTTGCCAAGACTTTTTTGGTCCGATTTTGGTTCCCAGATAACCACACGTTAATCGAGTCGTTCTAGTCGATCATCAGAAGTTCATTCTATTCTTTTTGCACATACAGAAATCTATTTTCATTCGCCTTTGTTGTGTCTTAATACAAGACATAACGCTCTTAAGCTTCATCTGCTTGGTCCCGAGAATCTAATAAATATATTATCTTGAATTTCAGTTAACCTTAGTTCGAAGTTTTTGTCGTTACTTTTAAATTATTCAATACTTTCTCATATTCCTTCTTATATATCTTATCTTTTTATTATATTTCCTTTTCATTCTTGATGCTGCAATTAGATTATATCTGTAGCGCCATGGATAATAAATAAATAGATAAATAAAACGAGCTTCGCAAAGTCACAGCGAAGTGCGGCTCTTTGTTAAGAAGTTGCACATTCTTCTGCATAAAATAAGTGGCATGATAAATAGTATAGGACATGAAATGAATTCATAAAAAGAAAAAAAAATAACAATGATATATAATTAAGTGATTGATTAATCTCGTTTGCACTTGCAAATATTGCATTTAGAGGCAATGCAGTGCTTATACCCTCGCCTGTGCATCTCGAACCAAACAATTTCACGTTTACCCATGCCGATCTAGCAGCGGAAAAAAAATATGACACATCATTGTCATGTCAATTTTATACAAGATGTCACATGTCAAAGAATTAAACAAAAATATTCTGATTATCTCTATGTCAAAGGAACAAGTCACATAGCCAAGCCATTGCTCTTTGAGACAGATGGGGTATTCCCAATGACTTCAATTCACGTAAACCTGTTTTAATTTCACAGTTCAACAAACCTGGAAAGAGATACTTATTTTATATATTAATTCATTGACGCATAATTTCTATTTTTACTGAAGTATCTATTGGGCTTAACCCAATGGAATTGATTCCTCTCCAAGCGCAAACGATTAAGCTTTGTTGTTCGCTCAAGCGTGGGTGCAGAAAAATGTTATGCTGAGTGTACCTCGAATCATCTCTTCATTGCAAAGTAAGACTCAAAAGGTATTGCGTAGATCGTTGTAAATTTATATGATTAATGCCAGTGGAATGAAATTAAATACTGCTTGTCACTAAGAGTAGATTACCACAAATTATCTATAATTATAGTATCTATGTCGTACAGATACATTAGATTCTGTTGAGACAAACAACAATGTTTGCTTAGTAAAAACAGGAAAAAAATTAAATTACAGAATTCCAAGTTCAACTAGTGATGTATGCATGAAGTAAATATTACATTACATACTACGTGCCACGTTCAGGCTGTTGTCATTGATCAACAACCAGTTCCAAGTTCAAACCACATACGAGATAATCGACGCCCCACAACAGATATTCGCATACGTCTCGAGATACGATATTCACGATACGTATCGAAATTCGCATTACGAAGGTTCACTGCCGGTTACTTTCCAGAATTATCTGCGTGAACGACAATGGATGCCACAAACACGCAATGGAAAGAAAATTCCATCGACAGGTTCTTCTCGCTTTTAATGTAAGCTTATCGAGTTTCATGATTCGGAAAGCATGGTCGATTTGGGTTTTCTTTTCTGGTTTTTCCTGCGAACCTTTAGACTATGACTTAATGTAGCGATCGATGGAAAGAAACCCGATGCGTTCGTGTTAATGCAAATATCTCAAGTGGGTGTTGCTATTTGAATTGTAATCACTAAACGGTCAAGTCAGGTTAGATGGTAATTACCTGCACGATATGGGCTACTTACATGCTTGTGATTTAAATGCTAATAAAATCTGCGCGAAGCCAATTTGTTATGTGTATCTCATTTTGATAGCGAATGTAGATAAAGATTTTGTATGCAAATACCAATAATTATATTTACAGTGGGAATAGCTTATTTACCTAGTTAACCTAGTATTTATGTATCCTTGGGCAAACATTTATACTGAATTTTTCATTTGAAATCTATAACTTTTCTTGAACTCCATAAGTTGAATGCAGTCTGGCTAATAAATATCATATTTCAAACCACAAATAAAATATTTCAATCATTTAGATTCGTCTCATTTCTTTCTCGTCTTAAACTTCTGTATTAATCATAAACGAACGGACGAACAAAAACTTAACAGATTCACGAAAACATTCCAAACATCACCCGAAAAACAAACAAACATGAATACTTATATGTTCAAGATAACCTAGTGTGTTTTATTGCGGTTATTATTATGAATAAATGCCAGTCACTTTACCAGACACCGTTTCTACACGAGTAATAGGTTTTTTTGAACAATTTTTCGTAAACGACAATTTATGTTTTTGGTAAAAAATGTGAATTCGTTGTTTTCGTGACTTTATTTCAAAGTTAACACAAGGTTAATATGTTTACGACATTTGAACAAGTTAATTTAATGAAATGTGCTTTCTAATGGCTAGATTCCTATTAAGGGTTGATTATTATTGATAATAATGGTTGACTGAATCTGAAGCCAAAGTCTAGCAATGCATGTATATTGGCGGAATTTCTTTTGGTTGTTTAATGTGTTTGTGGAGAATATATCTGATACCTAATCAAAATGTAACCTTTTCGAAGACAAAGCTTAGTTTTTGTGGTAAGAAATTTAACGATTGCAAGAGAACGTGTTAGATGGCTGATAAGTTGGCTCAAAAGTCTATTGTGCGTGATAATCTTTCTTATAATTGATTATGAAAAAATATTCTGAATGCATTCGTCCTTGATAGATGTCAATCTCTGTATATCTGAAGTGAACTTTAGCAAAAGGAAAATTCACATGAATGAAGTACAAGTTTTTATTTTTTAGTTATTTTCGGCTATTTGCTTGCAAACTTGATAAAACTTAATTTGTTTGCAAACTTGATAAAATATAGCCTCCACAGTAGATATAGTTGGATACTATGGTAGGTCAATCGAACAAATATCTTGACGAATCAAAATTTAAAAATTTACATGCAAAACAGTGCTATAGCGCTCTATAATATCCTACTATACCACATTGGGCGCAAACACTACATGATCCGGGTTGGGTCTAAATTTGAAATTAAAACTCTTCGAAGTTTAAACTCGCTATATTTGAATCAAATCAGTCCCTTTTAGGGTTAAATCAAAATTTCTAATGAACGCTGGAGCCAACTATGAATCAAATTTGAGCGCTTTGTTCGAAAATTGTTTGATTTTATTTTGTTGATTCCAACGTTTAGCGAATACTTTTTGGTGAAGTGGGGTTTCATTTCACTGATATGCAGAAAAAAGAAAAGTACAATTTACTCACATGAATAGTAATTAAAAATAGAATTTGCCTAAACTCTATTTAAATACCAATTGATCCAACAAACAAAAAATAGCTATACAAAATATCACCAATGGTTAGTTTCCTGTCTAAAGATCAAATACATTAAAGTTGTAATGTCATCTTGTTAAGGGTGGGTATAGTAGAAGCCAGCCTTTTTCATTCTTTGTGAAGAGCACCCGTTTAGTTTTTGTTGGATTTTTTGGCCCAAATCGGTTTATGGTCTAGTGTCATGCGCTTACATTCCGACAAAGTTTAGGAAAATAATATTAATTTGCCTATTTTTAAGCAAATTCAATGCGTAAGTCGTCTGGATTTTATCCATCCAATATCGAATCAGGCTGTAAGGATTTTTCTATTTTTGATACTTTTGCGTTCACTTTATGTAGTGGTGTTTCCATTGATTTGCCGTTGAGGCATGCACAGAGTGCCACGACATTAATCGAACTCTTTACGTGTTAAACGACCAACATTTTTTTTAGTGTTTTTAACAGGAAATATGCCAAGCTCACTGGTTTGAAATGCTTCAGAATCAAGTTAGCAAGTTTTGTAATAAAAACCCCCTCTAGCTTTTAGGGATTGCTTTAAGACGGAGATATGCGGTAACGATTTGCTGCAGTACGGAAGTTATAATCATGTTGGATTGCGATATCTTATCAATTACTATATTTTTGTCAGGTCAGACATTCGTTCGGGTCTTTTGCCTTACCCCAACTTTTCGTAGGTAGGAAGGTAGTCAGCTAGGAGCTGCATTTATGAATTTTCTGATTCTGGCTGCTTCAGTATTTCTTGCGATGCTCTCTCAAAATTCTCTCCATGAGTCACTTTGAGCTTGGTATATTTAATATTCTTCTTTAAAAGCGTCAAATCGTGCTTGTCTTGGAGGTTCAGTCTTCAGCATTGCCCGTATACCTTGCGTTATTAAACACGCATAATTTGTGACCTCTAGTTTCTTTTAAAATATGTAGCTGCAATCGGAATAAAAATGTTTGTTTCAGAGCCTGTCATTGCTGTCAAAAACTTGCTTTCCTCTGATTATATATATTTTTCATCGAATAGTTTGTGCGATCGTATTACTGTCCGCATCAAAAGTAGTAGTGACTGAATTTTTGTTTCCTGTGCCTACTCTCATTGGACTAGTAGTGTTGATGCGAACGATGAATACTATCAGTTTTTCCGTAATTCTATCAACTCTTCAGTCCTCAACTCAAAATTCCCTCTTTTTGTTGTGGACTATTACCTTCCAAACTTCCATTGGCTACCGTTGCCTGGTCTGCCAAACTTTTAATCACATCTTACATTAAATTTTTTTGTCCAACTTAGCCCTTTTTTGGACAACTGGTTACTTCTTCAGTTCAATTTCGGGCGTAATCACTTATCTTGCTTTCCCTACATCTATCTATCTTGCTTTCCCCAATATTTCTGTCGATCAGTTTAAAATATCTAAATCCCACTTTCATTATGTAGAATTTGACTAGCATCATCCCTCTTTGAAAATTGGAGTTTGGATTCTCGTCTCTTTAACTTAACTTCCATATAATAAAGTCCTAAACATAACTGTTTTTGTGACTGTGTTGGCTAGAACTCTCGTTTGATTGAAACAATATCCTATCATTCTTATCTGTAACTTTTGTACAGTATTTTGAAAGTAATTTTTCCCTGTGTTTATTCCAATGTCATATCTCCAGCGGCAAAAACAATCACCTTGGCTCAATAAACCCGAAAATTCAAGCATTCCTCTTAAGAATAAGTACCACCTCTTGGTCTTGAAGCTTAGTATAAACAAAGATCTACCGCAGTAAGGCTAATTAAAGATGCTTACAATTGTCACTTATCACAAATAGCACGCACTCCTAATTTCTCTCCTCAAAGTGTCAAACAAAGTAGTGAAACCTATTTTATTCCTCAAACATACTGTGACCTTCTCTCTTTGCATTTTTCATTCGTTTATTTTTCATCCTCTGCCCATTTGATCCCAGTTGAGCTTCGTGGCAATCTATCACTTTCAATTGCTTATATGTCTCCATCGGCTATTGGAAAAAAGTAAAAAAATAACTATCTTCTAATGCTCGCTTGGATGGTCTTCCAACTATTTTCTTGATAAAGGCCAATAAATCTCTGAGTCTTCTCTATCTATAATCTTCAGCAAAAGCATTTCTGAAAATATATTTCTTGCTTCCCGGAAATCAACTTTTATGCACCCTATTCCTAAATCTGGAGATCTATTTTGTGCTGCTTATTAGCGTCCAACTATCTATCCTTTGCTGCTAATTGTCACTTCGTCCGGCTTTTGCCAAAGTTCTGGAGTGCCATATTTAGGATTTAATCACCGTAAAATATAGTCATCTACTTTGTCGCAAGTAGCGCGGATTCCGCAAAAGTCACTCTACATCATGAATTACATTGCCAAATCTTGTGATGGCCAATTTAATGATCACGCATATATATTGACATTGCCAAGGCATTTTACAGTGTGGACTGTCCTGTCCAAATTCCAGCAACTTGAGTTTTCTTCGTTGATTATACTATGGATTGAGTCATTATCTTCATGATCGCTCCGTTCGTTTTCGATATAAGTCATGCCTGTTAACACATTTCAAAGTCAAAACTGGAGTTCCTCAAAGATCTATCTGTTATTTTTATTCTACGCGATACTTTTCGTTTTCTCTACCACTTCTTTTATGTGAGTGTCTTTTTCGTCTTCTTTTCTTTTCTTCTTCTTTTATTTTCTTCTTCTTTTCTTTTCTTCTTTTCTTCTTTTCTTCTTTTCTTCTTTTATGTGACGCTGATGACCTTAAACTATTTGCAGCTGTAAAACCATTCCAAGACTGCTGTCTCCTTCAATCGAATCTGTTCATACTTGAAAACTGTTGTCAAACTAGCAAGTTTGTGCTAAATATTACTAAATGTCAGGTAACGGTAGTATCTCAAAATGCTAAAACGCTGGTTTATAGTTCTATAATCAATGACCACGTACTGCAATCGCATACACGTGTCAATGATCTTGGTGTTATATTTGACGGTAAACTAAGATTTGATCTACACATCCTGGATATTGTCAATCGTGTCTCTAAAATGTTCGGCTCTATTCTTGGTCACCTCAATCTCTCACCATCCTTAAACATTTTATTCTTCTATTGACATATCTTATTAGATCATTCTTAAATTAGCATCTGTAATCTGATCTTCGCAGCATTAATGTGAGCGTAAAACATTCGAATCAGACTTGGCATAATGCTCTAGAGCTTGGTCTTTTGCCTCAATCCATTTCACCTTTCAAAGTAGCTTTAACCAACAAAATCGTCATTATGTGTCTGGAGTTTTCTTTATGTTGATTGTAAAAAAATAAATAATATAAAGAACCTCAGCTTTCACTGGCAATTCTCAGCCCTTTTTCTCAGTTCTGGCATGAAAAGATCCTTATCGTATGGTAAGTAAACTGCCGACATCAGGTAGTGTTTTGTACCATCTCCTGTCACAAAACACAGTGGTTGTACCTCTCTCCTAAAGCTTTGGGATCCAAATTTCATTAGGCTCTATTTTGGTGACAAATACGTTGAAAACCATGAAAATAACTAGAAGACATTACAAATCGCGCCAAAGCAGATTCATCACCAGACTTCGTTCTTATTAAGTGGCGATTTCTGTAAAATATTTGGTTCACGGTTCCTTAAAGGAGACAAAGCCTCAGAAGTGCTGGATCACAGCCATCTTAGCTGTAATAAGCTTGGGAAAGGATATCTTTAGTAAATTTGGCTCTAGATTAAACTCCAGAGATCCTTAAATCGGTTGAGAAAATTCAGTCCACTGTGAATTGGGTGGATTTCATCACAATATTGCCGCGAATAATGTTACAGCCTTCAAAGCGAGGTGATGTTATGGTCAACTTAAGTAGTGTTTTGGTGTTTCACTTAAGACACTTGGCCACGTCATTTCCGAGTCTTCACTCCAGGTACTCTTCTTTTTTAAGCGATATCCAGTATGGTTGACTTAAAGATAATTGTTGGTTTTCAGGTTTTCCCTTGGAATCCAATGCCACCATCCTCTTTCTTCGTCTTGCACACTTCACCCTTCCTCTTCCTGAAGCTTTGAGTGCTCCGCTTTTTCTTTTCAGAAGAATCAGTCACCATTTGCCGCTCTAGTGATTTGTAATCTTATGGCGCCATCACCTTTCTTTCTGTTTGCTTTCTGTTCAGTAGCTTAGCGACTGCTTTTTTCCGGTAATTTTCGAGCCCTTATTTAGCAGCTGCTTTTGTAAAAATGCTTAGCAAATCCTTGGGGTTGCCGCCATTTCACTGTGTCGCTGCACTGCTGAGTACATCCTTCCTGCTCACGGTAGCCACCAAAGTGAGACAGCTTCAGGGTCCGCAATTTTTCGATCGCCTGAATCTGCGCTGGGCTCTGAGTCTCTAATATGAGAACTTAAAAACGCAATCCCATTGTTTGACTTATAAAAAATTCATTAATAAGTTACAAATCTACTACTACTACCGCTATATCGCAACGATATTTAAACATTTTTTTCCAATTTTCAATGTTTAAGGCTACATGAAATTGAAAATAAACAAGCTTTTCTTCTTTGAAGGAATATTTTCGTAGCAATTTCAGTAAATCATACTTACTTTTCATGGCTTGTCAGCATAAGCTGCCAATTGGTTTTTTTTCTCTCAACTAGTCATCAAGGGGCCACTTATTGTCAAGCTTTGAATAAAATATAATATTTTATCAAAAAGTTTCCGTGATTCATAAAATCCATGCTTTTAAATTTACCTTGAGAAGCAGGTCTTCCTGTAATGAATTTTTAGACGAATTCGCCTATTGTTTCTTTTTTCTTAACTGAAATTTTACTCGCTGAAGCGAATAGATGACTCATCGCTCTAACGGTTTTTGTTGGATTAACAAGAAATGCTACTATAAAACAGTTTACGAGTTTAAGATCGAAATTGATTCAAATGTGTAATGAGAACAATATTTAAAGCATGAGATCGATTTCATATTCAGTTGCCGACACTTTGTCATTTTAAAATCGGTAGCTAGAAGTCTATTTACAGCAAAACAAAGATAATTTTGATTATCTATCTAAAATATCAAATTGCCCACCGAAAATTAAACTCCGCCTAATGGATAAACGGTCGTAACAGTGAATTTTCGGTGAATTATGCATTATAATCGAAAATGATAGCCTGCAGCTGCAAACTGTGTTTGTTACTGATTTCGTTCACTTGAAAAGTACACATTGTACAAAACGTTAGCGCTTATTCAAATAATTGTCGCCGTGTTTTCACATGCAATGAATTTACCATTTTTGCACAAAATCAACGTTAGCTTATACATATGCACGACACGTCCTGGTCAACAGGCCGCTTGTTATTTTATTTATCATCACAAAGCACGTTATCTCACTCCTTTCGTACACCAAATCCGCCTCATACGCGTCCAAACAACGCTAAAATTTCGCTAAATTTCCCACTGTACACGTTTACTTTTCGATTACGTGCATTTCATTATTTAGATTCATATCCTGTGTGCCGTAATTTATTTCGGATATTGTGATTACAATGCGCGACATTGACAGCACGGGACAGTATCCGTAGGCAGCCAGTTGCCAGTTTAAACGGGACAACATGCAATCCGAGGTCAGAAAAAGGAGTGACCTCGTGCAAATCTGTTCGAAACGGACGAGTCCTCGTTGACCGGGTGACCTGAATACCTGGATGGAGACCTTCGTCGTCGCCTGTCCGTATACATGCTTTCATATCCTGGGACGTGTTTGCTATTTACCCGAAGCAGATGATGATAAATTTGTATAATTATGATTCCGGTACGATTTGAATGAATAGTTGACAAGGCTTCAACAACTGACAATGGAATAACGTTGGCTATCAGCTCGAACCCAAATGAGCGTAGACACAATTGTGTCTGAAAATCGATGGTGGATTGGTAACGATGTCGCGTGCGGTTTTAGTGTTTTATTTAAGCCAGGATGCAATTACTCCGCGAATTTCGATCATATCGTAATTGTATTGAACTGGATATGTCATATTATGTAGACATCGAGCGGGTATTGTTATTGTCAGAAAATTTGAAGTGTCGCTTTGAGGCCATTGAAGTCGGTTCAGACTTAAATTTGCTTTGGCTTCGAAGGCAAAATCGCAGCACCAAAAAGGCTTTCTTTTGAACAGCTTTAGAGTTTATTGCCACAATTTCATTCAATTTTCTTTTTTATTGCCACAATTCCATTCAATTTCAATCCCTTTTGGAATCGCCATTAACCGTAAGCGACAGAGCTGTAGAAGAAGGGAAAACAGGTAACGCTTTGGTATTTACAAAGTCGACATTTTGGTCGAATTTGAAGTTTTACAGGCCAACTTTTTCCATAGTAGTGCACCGTTTGGGATGAAGTACGAGGGTGGGTCATTAGTTCTTTCCCGCGAAGTTCTTTTTTCAATAATTGCTGTGAACCAGGCCGAAGCTGTAGGGTTGGTGATCAAAAATATCGAAGCGCACCTAATGCAGAGTAGCCAACGCAAAATGACTCTTGAGGTTGGTTTTCCTCTTCTTTTTGCTTTGATGGTTTCTTTCAGCCGCTCTAAAATTGAAGGGTGGTACTCTTCGGCTATGGAGTTGTTTTTTCCTCCGGATTGAGTTGCTTCGTCGACAATAGTTCAAAAACTCGATTGAAATAAAACCTTTTATTTAGCTTGTAGTCTCTGAATAGAGTTGTAAAGGTTCAAAGTTGCGAATTCCAACCAATGGGGCAGCCTTCAATGTTAAGCTCACAGCTGATCCTCACAGTTAGTTTAAGTGAGAGCTCGATGTATAATTTTTGGAACTAAGTCGAGTCCGTGAGAATCTTGTAGCCTGCTTAGTCACAAGACTAGGTTTTAAGCCCTAATCACTAAACTATTATCCAACTGAGCTCCAAAAATTATGCTCAAAAGGAAGATTTCACGGCGACTCTTTAGGCGGACTAATGCAATCAATAGATCAATAAATGTATAACAGCGCAAATTGAATTTTCGCGTCTATAGATCTGTTAATGTGTTGTCAGTCAGTTGTTTCAGGCCCTCCAAGTAATAAGGTGAATATTAATGAAAGTACTTCAAAGCATGAAACCGCATTTGTGCAACATCAAAATGTGTTGGCTTTTATGCAATATTAAAATAATAACATACTATGATGCTGCATCGCCACTTTAAGTGCTTTGCCATATATCTCCTTATGAAATTGGGGTCGTCTCATCAAATCAAATGCCAGGTGATGCGGAACGTCCCATAAATTTTTATGCACGGAAGGTTCAACCAGTGGGAAGAAAGTGCGCGTGAATTATTAAGAACACATTAAAGATTAATGCGGAGGTTAGAAAATTATATTTATCAAAAAAGAAAACGAAAATTTACAACTATGGTTAATCTCAAGCTACTGGTAGAATTATTCAATAAAAACGGCAACTCCAATTTATCTTTTACCAAGACTGTTACAATAGAGCGCTTTTCGAAATGATTAAGTTTTCTAACAGTCGTTTACCTGAAACTGGAGTAAATGGAAGCACCATCACGAATCCAAATATGATCAGTCAAAAGAAAATTCATTAGTTACGACGAAAGACCGAAATCCGAAACAAATTGGCCGACTGACTGAATATTAAATGAATTAAAGTCAAAGTTTTACCCAGGCCTTGCTGCGGTTGTAAAAAAGTCTAGCTCTTCTGCCCTTCCACTTTCTCTCCCAGTGCTACGTCAAATGGCCCTTAAATCTACGGGAAAAAAGGCACAGCATCCCCTTCCTCTTTCTAATTTAGATAATATGGCAGAATTTACATCAATAGTGTGCCACAAGCTGGAGCTTAAAAGGTTTAAGAAAATCTTTGAGGCGTTTATAACGTGAGGAAGGTTTCAATTGTTTACTCACAAAAAATACAGTGATGTTTATCGTCCAGGTTGCCCCTGCAGCTGACGTAAAGGTAATCTTCAGCATAAAATTTTGCTGCGATAACGGAAAATCGTAATTCAGTGTTTAAACTGCCAACGCTTTGGACACACCACATCCAGCAGTGACCTTGGCACACGTTGTATTAAGTTCGACGAAACACACGCAAACATAGAACGCGAGGTACCAAAGGGGGTGATGATGAACTACCCAGCAAGCTATAGAGGCTACTAAATAGAAGAGCATCGCATTGCTGTCAAAGTGGAGAAAGTATGCAAAAGTCAGTTCGTGGCTGCAACGCTAGGCAATACTCTCCAGTCTGGTGTTTTGTATGTCAGCCACTGATGCGCAAAACCCACTATCCTCCCAACTCAAGCAACTCATTTTACTCCATTGAACCAATGCCAACGGAAGAATGCCAAAAACTCTTTGTCTGTAATCTTGCCTTGAAGAATGAAATCAAGGATTCCATCCCAATCTTCAGAAAGGTCGCATCTCAATCAGAAAAACGAGTTGCCTTATCGATAGCACTTTGTTTACCTGGTAATGCGTTCTCTTAAGTTTGTAGTCCTAAACAAAGCTATTTTAGTTCTCATTCACAAAAGAAACTTCGGTCAGTAATATCTGAACCAGGAAAGTCCTGATATTATTTTCCTGTCCGAGACTAATCTCAAGTCTCGTCGTTGTGTAGCCAGCGATGTGATTACAATATGATCTTTGAGGACACCTCAGATAATTCAAATGCCAAAAGGAGGGAAACAGTACTCTTTCTCAAGGAGTAGATCAAAACACTAAGGCGTTTGAGCATAGAACTTACGGTAATTGAATCGATTTGCATTCGCTTTTAAATAGGAAATTACCAAGTCAGATTTGTAGGCATCTATGCCCACCACCAATTCAGAAGCTCTGAATTGGTTCAAGATCTCGACATAATCCTAACAAGAGCATCTTCACTTGGCCAAGTGATTCTCGGGGGTGAAATCAATAATCGTTTGCAGTCCTGTGAGTAGGGAAATGAAGGGATAATGTTTGGAGACGGAAAATCAAGCACTGGCAACTAAATACGTCAGGTATAATTAAACCGGAACAAACCTTTCTTCGCTTTTCGTTGGTTACTAACCTTTTCCTCATGTCTCCAAGCTTCCTCCCGCAGCTCGGCAAGTTCACGATACTGAATCCGACCATCAGCTGATTCCAGCGGAAGCATACCCTTGACTTCTTGACCGCTGATTCAGATCTGTTAATTCCCCAAAACAAGGTCGATTGGGACTTAGTTTGTATATGTTGCTGAACCTCAAATCCAAAATTTCCGTTCCGACAGTTCGTGAAATGACGAGATCCTTGATTTGCTTAATCATATTCTTTTCTCATCCATAGATAGTTTACGATATCATTCAGCTCAATATTAGGTGGAAATCTTTAAGACGAGTCTACCACAAATATCTAAAATCCAATCAATACTCGTGTATAGAGTTTTTCATCAAGAGCGCCCCATTTATCTATTTAAATATAATAAAAACGATTTCAGCTACGAATTTTTTTTTTATTGCATTTAAGTTAAAAATCAATCAATGTCATACAATACCACATCATTCAAATGACCACTCTGGAAACTGTTCCAACTGTGGATCCGCCTAACCCAATTTTCCATGACTTTTCCGCGCAGTGCAGTGATTTCACGATCGATATTGGATCTGAGCATCTCTAAAGTTTATGAAGCATAGAACAATGCTTCAGCATAGAACAATGACTTGACGTAACCTCAAAGAAAAAAATCTAATGGGATCAAGTCACACGAGTGAGGCGGCCAGTTGAAAGGACCATTTCTTGAAATGATTCGGTTTTCAAATTCCGACCTCAATAAGCCGATTGTTTGACAATAAGTGTGATTGTTTGACTCTTTGACATGTGACGCCATCTCTTTGAAACAGCATCCCAACCAGGTTGTTTTGACCAATGACCGTGACTGGGTTGCCAAGATCATTAAAAAAATACCCGGGCCAATGACACCACCAGCATGAAAACCGCACCAAACAGTCAATTTTGGCGGATATAATGGCATTTTATGAATGGCTTCGGGATGCTTACTCGAACAAATTATTGACGAATCTGTTAAGCCAAAAATGTGCTTCGTCGCTCAGTATGATTTTGCGGTAAAAATCAGAGACGAAAATTGGTAAAAAATTTGCATCTCTAAACGTTGCTGAAGCGTATATCTATCCATGATTAAAAAAGGCAAAACTTCAACTATTTAAACGTTAAAAAAAATTTGGAAGAAACTGTCATGGCATGATAAGGAAATGTCCCTAATGGAAAACCCAGTACACGCTGAGAAATGACCGAAATCAATATATTAGCATCTTAATATTGTTATACTAACAGCATTTTCCCTAATACATAATTTTAACAGCTCAATATTGTATGTTAGGAAGTTACAGTATTATATTTGCAGTTTAACATTACATATTAAGCTGTTAACTTTTTATATTCAGAACATCTGTAAATATAAATGTTTTAACATCTTAACATAAATATATTACTATGCTAATATAAATGTATTAAGCAAGGGTGGTGAAATTGTTGGTCATAAAACAAAGTACATTGCTTGTATTGTTAGTTAGGATGTTCATATTTAATGCGGCAATAGCACACTGGAATAACCTAATGCTGCGCGATCATCGAAGTTAAGCAGTGTTGGGCGCGGTTAGTACTTAGATGGGGGACCTCTTGGGACTATGGAAAAATCGTATCGACGGCGTGTTAATATTAGTCATTGGTATACCAATATACTATAGTAAGACGATAATATAACTTATTGCCATGTTACTATAATATATTGGCCTACTAATGTAATATTGTAACAGAAAAATTCACCACACGCATGTCAATATATAACATTTTAAGAATGCTATGTGCGGGCAATATAATGTTATTGCTAGGTCAATATAATAATGTTAAGAAATGTTTTTAATATAAATATATTAGCTGCAAAATATATTAAGGGTAGAACAATGATTTTTCAGCGTGTAGGAACATTTCCTCTTTAATTCAAGGCATCAACATTTTTATCATGTCAACAGGAAATCATGTAACAGGAAATTTGTAGAGCGTCTTCGAAAAGAATTACTTCGAATGGTACCATGCTTTCCGATGATAAGTCTATTTCAGATATTTTTAACCTATCTTGGAGAAAAGCATAGTTCTGACACCTATTTCACTATATTCTGTCGCGGTTTGTAGAAATTTTGTTAGTACAATCGAACATAGAACACAATATAAACATAAAAAAAAATCTCCATCGTCCTCTAAAAGAGAGAACGATGGAGATTGGGCAACGACCACAATTCTTGAGTTAGTTTAGATTGTTAGTTTGGATTGTTAGTTTAGCTGTTAGTTTTAGTTAAGTAGTTACAACAAGACAACACGAGTAATCACCGAGCGACACGAACTTAAATGGATATCTACCGGAGATACATGCAAACAGTCTGGAACATGAAAACACTCTGTAGCAAAGCACACGAAAACAATCAACACCAAGTCACGACAAACAATGATACGCACAACATCACCATAATTACCAACAATGAAATCCCGATCGCGTCATGGCCAAAACACAGCGATATCTGTGCGATATCGCGAATTGAATTGTTCCGACACAAATTAGCCGACAAGGCAGAGCAACGTATGGGTCGAGTCGTCAATGTCGACGACACCAGACCTAGGCCAACAATTGACTTACATACGATGAATACCGAGCGGATACACGAATTGCCGATTCCCGAATTCAAAGCCACGGATCGAAAGGCGATGAAAGTAAATGTAGAAATATCAACATAATTGACCCGAGATGCGGAGGATGACCGACATGCACGAAAGAAAACTGAGGTCCGGAAGATATCAGCGTACGCGTCAGGAAATATTCACACCCGAAAACTTCGACACGCACAAATCATCGCACGAAAAAAACACGGCAGACGAATCCACGGCCGTAAGCTAATATTAGCTAATACGAACAAATCAAAGATTACCGGGAGGATCGCGCACATATTTTCTCACGGAATGTGGGGTTTTGAAATGCAAATTAGCCACCTACCTGGTATTTGATGCCGAAAATCCTGGAGCACCACCCGAATTCAATGTACACAACAGCGAATTTAATATACACAAGATGACGAGTGTTGACATTCGGAAACATCAACTGGGAGAAATGTCAGTGGAGATGTTCCAAGTCAGACTGTTCCAAGTTGGGGATGTGTGGTGAATTCGAAACCCAACACTCAGATGAGTGAAATTGAATTCGGGTGAGTGCACCAAACGGATTTTGAAAATCCCGCTGCCGCCAGGAAAATTTTCCTGTGGGCAGGATTGAGGAAAAAGGGTCTCTTTTGCTGTGAATTGGGTGAGAATCAATTTGATAAGTTGTTTTCTTTTGGCTTTTTGCATATTTGGACGCGGAATCGGAGAAAATATAACCACTGGCGGTAATCTGGAGAATTTGGAAGCGGCAGCATTAGTAATAACAAAACGTTTGTGGTACTGAAAAAAAATCTGCGAGGGAAGATTTCAGTTTCAGTGGTCGAAATAGCTGTTTTGTGAAGTGCGAATCGAACGTGGAGGACAAGTTACGAGGGACGTTTGCGAAATTGAATTTCCACTCGATTGCGAGGATCAACCTACGAAAAGGGCCCCATCGCGGGAGTAAATGCATCGCGGTGATCCAGAATAAACCCAAAATCGGCAGGTTAGATAGCTAGTAAGTTAAAATTGTGGATTAAATTTAGTAGAATTTTACAAGAAAGAAGAAATTTTGAGAAGATTACCATTTTATGGTAACGCGTTGGAAAATAATGTAGCATTATTATCATTTAGTTGCAATAAAGTGTGTGAACGTGAATTGTGCGGGGTTTGTAGTTATCGATAGCGAATCGGTGTTGTACATAAGAGGCCGTCATCCTCTTCTCGCTTCAGGGCGACGGTAGCGAGGCAGTGTTTCGGGTTAGAAGCGAGTGGCGCCCACCCGCGACCCCTTTTTCTTCGCGAGCGAAAGCCGCCCGAAAACTGCCGCCCTTGTAAAGGGTTCTAGAGCGCGTTGCGGTGAGTAACGGTGACAATTCGTTAATATCTTCGTCTCTAATTTTTGCTAGTAAAATCATTTGATGATGCTGCAAATCCTTCTATAGACCGCCACTTTCACAGAAGTTTTGTGAACAAAGAAGCTCTTCTCACGTTGACATTGACTTTTTCTTGGAAAAGTTTTCAGGAGAAGATAAAATTTATCATTTCACTATAAAAAAAACTTCCTTCTTTGAACACCTTTGTGTTCTCTTTAACTCTTGTCTCAGCATTGGAACTTTTCCCTACTGCTTGGAAGCGTACGAAAATATTTCCTGCTCTCAAACCATCAGGATCATATGATGTCCTCAACGATTGCCTAGTAGATCTGCTTTCAAATTTGAGAAAATTACTCGACAGGTTACTTCAAGAAACAGTTAACTCATTCAAGTGATGAGAGCCAAATTATTCCTGGTCGGCCTTAAAGCCAAACATTCCACAGTGGACGCGCTGATGATTTTGCAGAGAGTAGTCGTTTATAGCATCCAGAACTGTAGAAGGTCTTTGACTCTGTGTAGATTGAAGGTCTCCTGTACAAAATTATCAATTTAGTGTCAAACAAAATTTTCTCAGTGTCAGAAGGGGATTCGTCATCTGCAATGGGGCTTTCTCTGACGAACTTCCAATTGAATTAGATGTACCTCAAAGCTCCATTCTTGGACCAATTCTCTTCAACGTTTTCTCTGCAGACATTAAATATTTTAAAATAATATTTAAAACGATGCTCTCAAAAATTCTCTTTTGGAGCTCTTAGTATAATCTGCATTTTGTATTAGTGGTGTTACAACAATACGCAAGAAAGCACCACTACGCAAGAAAGATATTCAATAGTGTATTCTCTTTGTTGCACAATAACCACCAGATTTTAGGGCCTGATGCTGAGTTTCACAGATTTTTCGAAAGTATTTTTGTTTAGATATTTTCTCTCTGATAAATATCAACATGAAAAACAAGAAATTTAACAAAAACTTTTTTTGAAATTCTCATTGAAGAAAAGCCCAGACTCCAAAATTACAAGTTTTTATCAAAGTCCATGCATGTATAAAATAATATGTTCTTTAATATTGTCAATTCAATAAATTTATATTCAAATATGCGTGCTATTTCAGTGAGTGTAGAACCAGTTTCATTACGGGAATGAATTCCTCTCCAATGTTGCCGTAGTGTGTCTGCATAGTCGCTTGGCCTCTTGCGCAGACTTAGTCCCATCCCGTTATTTATTTGGGTCTCGCCAAATTTTCCGTGAATCGTCACTTGATAAGGGCAAAAAAACCTGTCTGTGTTTATTGTTTTCGATAAATTCCTGTTTCTTTACGTATTAGCTTCTTGGTTTATCTTATTTTTTTATGAATATTTCTTGATATTGTACCGTAGTATGAGATTTTTGTGTCAAGTCATAGTTTCGAAACCTGATCAGAATTTAGCTTGAATGTTTTTAGTTAATGTTTCCAATAGAACGTCTTGTAAACTGACTGAACAATAGTTACATGCATTTTCTGTAGAAATTTTAGTTTCCGAATTTTTACTGATGTTTTGTTCCTCCTTGCTTCCACTCTCTCAATCACTCTATCAGCATGCACAGTCTGTGTGCATCATTTTCCCCTCGAGTATTTCATAGTGTTTCCCAGACAACTTATGTTCGAAGAACGAGCATTTTAATTCTTTGTTTTTATTCACCGTATTTGCTTAATCTAAATTTCTCATACGAATATTTGATTATTTATAGATTTCGTGTGACTAATCTAAAACGCAAATAAAATGGATGCAGAATCGGAAGGAGTACCACCGAGAGAACCGGTCGCGCAAGAAATGGATCTAGCTTCTCGCAGACGTCTTTTTACATCACAACCATCAACGATTGCGACACGGAAACAACAAGCGGTCTGCGTTCGACGGGCCCATAAAAGCTATGGCAGCAAAAAGAATCCAAATATAGTTCTAGATGGTTTGAATATGACTGTCCCGAAAGGTGCCATGTAAGTAATTCAACCTGTTTCGAATTCAACATAAAGTTATTTGTGTGATATGTGGAATGGAGTAGACGATATATTCTATCTAGATTGTTGCTTAAATAAATATAAGTTTTGCCACTCCATCGTTGAGATTCACACGATTGATGACAATCTACAGTGGCTCACAGCTTATTTGATACAGTGCTTCTGTAAAAAATTAAGTTGCGATAACTCAAAACATAATAACAATATCACAAAAATTTGAACGCCATTTTGAAGAAAAATGTTTGTTACTTATTAAATTTCATGTCACAGCTTGTTTGATACAGTTTGATTAAACATTAAAATTGTTGTGAATTATGAGGTTTCCAGTTGATTTCAATACTTCGTATGATAGCCTTTAGCCTTAAGCAGAGCCTGGAGCCTATTCGGCATTGAGTCAACGAGTTTTTTTTTTATGTCATGAGTAATTTTTTGCCATTCCTCTAGCAGTGCTTTCTTCAGGTCTTGTTTATTAGAAATCTTGTGTTTTCTAATGTTGTTATCCAACAAAGTCCACAGATTCTCAATGACGTTCATATCTGGTGACTGTGCCGGCGGAGACATCAAATGAGGGCAATCCCAAATTGGCAAGGACTGCACAAATCCCGACTTGTGCTTTGGATCATTGTCTTGGTTCAATCGAAATTGGTTGCTAACACCCACTTTTTCACTGCTTTGCAGCAAATCGTTTTTGAGTACATCAAGGTATTTTGTTTGGTCCATTGTTTCCTCAATAAACTTTAAATTTCTGACTCCGGCTGTGGCCATGCAGGCCCAAACTATCACATTACCACCACCATGCTTCACAGTAGCTTTGAGGTTCTCCTTGTTTAGCTCAGTGTTTGCCTGCCGCCAGACATATGACATTCCGTCGGAGCCAAAAATGTTAAACTTGGACTCGTCTGCAAAAATAATTGTATTCCAGAACGCGGATGGCTTTCCCACATGCTCTTTTGCAAAGGCAAATCGGCTTATTGTATTTTTTTTGGAAATGAATGGCTTCCTACGAGCTACTCGCCCGTTGAAATCATGGTCGCGAAGCACTCGTTGGACGGTTTCAGCACTACATGACTTCTTTAATTCACGATGAACCTCAGTAACCAATTTTGGAGCGGAAATCTTTGTGTTTGCTTTCACTTTCCTTACAATGTATCGTTCATCGGATACGGTGAAAATATTGTTTGGCGCATTTCTCATCTTATTTTGTACCCGATTTTCGTGTACGAAGCGCTCAATTGTGTGCTGCACTGTAGAGACACTCAAATTCACACTTTCAGCAATTTTTCGACTACTTTGTCCTTTTTTAAAGTGGTTTAATTCCAATTCGCGCTGTTCAATTCTGGTGCGATGATCCATTTTACAATTTTGGCTCATTCTGGCACTTGAGCTTACAAGATCTTGCTAAAAATTACCAAAGCCAATGTCTAAACACAATCAAAAATTCAAGAAACAAAAACAAGACAGATTAACGGCGCGACAAATGGAAGTTTATTCGCATTGAAGTGTCTGTATCAAATAAGCTGTGAGCTGCAATTTCTCTGTGCCAGTGGTATTTCTCTTTTACCGGACCCCTAGGAATATTGCTGGAACATTTTTTGTTAGCATTCTATTCGTTGAACATGCATCTAGTCAAATACGTTTAAATTTTTGGATAGGGTTCTTTATTTCAAAGTTACAGTGATTTGCCTTTTTAAATAGTCACTGTATCAAATAAGCTGTGAGCCACTGTACATATGTAGGAGATTCGTGCTTGAATTGTTTTACATTACGATAATTAAATTCTGATTGAATAGCTTGGTTAAAATTTGGTAGCTCGAACTTATAAAACCAATGCATTTAAATGAGAGCAAATTTTGGTTCTATTTGCCTGTATGTGCAATTAACATTCGCGAATTCTAATCCTGGTGGTAACAGCCTCTGCAGTGATCCGTCTCTGTGTCCAGATGGTGTAAAACTTCAGAAAACGTAATAATTCATTTGTTATTTGACGAAGGCCATTACCATTTGTGTTGGCTGGAATCCCGCTTTTGAAACCCACAGTGACATACTCGAGTCAATACAAAAGCAATTTTTACTCTTTGCCTTGAGAGAACTGTACAATCTTTATGATTTTAATAGCCTACCCACATATGAGTTTCGACTGGGTCATTTAAACTTATCGACACTAGCCTGTAGAAAAATGGTGATATCGGCCTAAATTCCTGAATAGTATAATTTTGATAAATATCCCTGTAAGGAATCGTTTCCTAAAAGAATATCCACATTCGAGCACATATGCAGCTAATGAGTCGATAAATATATGCTGCAGTATATTCAACAGCATAAGCAATTTATATTCCAATACAATTTCCAAATTATCGTTCAAATCCGCTCTTTTGCATGCCATCCGTACTCCCTAACCCCAAGCTATAAACAATATATTAATATTTTATTTATTGATTGTTATTTATTAATTTATTTGCTACTTATTTAATTTGTTTTTGTTTTTACTTTTTACTTTACTTTGCTTTTCTATTTTTATTTGATATTGTACATGTGATTTTGTACCTTGTTTGGAGTTGCACTTCTCAGCATGCAAAGCTCTTCTCTGTAAAGCTCCAAAAAGGTTATGCCAATTTATCGTGGTGAATGAGATGAATTCTTTAATTCATCATTCTTTAATTCATCATTATCTTATTAACATTTTTTTACATAGTGACTCAAAGATGCAAATAATTTACATTTCTATTTGCCAAGCACGCAACATTCATTAACCGATATGAGTCATTTTCACAACAAAGCTAGTTTTCATCGGTCAGTTTTGCAAAATTGGCGTCTTCTGGCAGAAACAATTTCCATAGCAAACACTAACAACCAAATGAGTTGTTAAATTCTTGAAAGAAAACGCATAACTTAATGCTTGTGAAATATTTCGTATCGTCATTCTAGCAAATATTTAACAATTTAAAAAAATTTGTTCTGAGAAAAATAGAACACTGCGTACCCACTTAGTACCTAGATATTGTGTACTTGTGTTTACAGAATCTATACTCACGTCATACATACTTTTGTCCATACGTTTCAATATTTTTTTAAATAATTGTTTAAAGTCCTTGCATGATGTATGTGTAAGCAAATACACAGGTGTAATTATTTATTTTTGTCTATTGCTTCAAAGCGGATAGTGAATTTGCAGATTGTTTACAGTTTTCTGTACATAACACGTGTATGTTAGATTTTTGACGGTTTGATTTTGCGATTGAAGCAAATGACTACATTCTGCGAAGTCTATTTGCTCATTGTAAATAGGTGTTTGTCGAAAATGTCATATAAGATTCTAATAGCTAATCGAATATTTTCAGATATGTAGTTTTGTATGTTTTAAATTTGCATGTTACTTAATCAATTCGTTATTTGGCAGTGACGAAAGCCTCAAACTATTTTTCTGATTTATTATGGCTTCATTTTGAATGAAATTGGATTAATATTTGAGTAGGAATTCGATTTTTTTTTTCAAAAAAAAGTTATAGACTTGTATGTAAGTGAGGGCTTAAAGGCAGAATTCACGCTCTTAGATATATTGAAAATAACTATTGAATTCATTTTACTGTAAGACGCGAAATGAAAAAGGAGGTGTACACGCTGAGAAAACAACGAAATTAGAAATAATTCATTATTAAAATTTCGTAAGATTTCGTTGCCTTTACATAACTTCTTCAAGTCGATTTTGAATATAATGCACTAAATTTGTATTATAATCTCGGTTGATTCAATCTTCGCTTCCACTAACTTCTCTTTTAGTAGGGTTCAGATTTTTTTTGCATAGATATTGTATTGGTTTTAGGTCAGATGCCTGGGAAGGTGTATGTAATTTTTGAGGTATATGAGTCCTGGTTTCACAATAAGTGCACAATGCTTGAGGTCATCAGATTTTTCACGCTCAATTTCGCAATACTTTTACGGATATTTCTTTGAAGTATTACTAGATTAAATAGCTTATCTGTTGGTGAGTCGATAAATTCTAAGTTTCCTTCTATAGTGTTAACAAATTAAAACTATTAAACCAAATTAAATATTAAAGCTATTAAAATCACTCGCCGTCAATGGGTTAAAGATATCTTAATTCCACTGCACTAGTCCAAATAAACATCTATGTCCTCTGAAAAACACGCACCCCTGAGATCCCTTAATTTTTTTGCTGGAAAAATGAAGAAAGAAGAAGAAAATTTCGGCTAAACGAAATACTAATACTAATTTTCTTCGAAAATCAGTAAAAAGAATAAAATACTATTAAATTCTGAAGTTATACTGAAGTTTACTGAAGTTTACTGCCATACAGCCGTTGTAGAGTTTTAATAGGAGAAGCTCGTCAAGGAAAACTTTTCGTGACTGAAGTGAGGGAATTTGTGGGAATTAATAGGCTGTAGTCACAAAAGGGATTATTAAATTTGAAGAATAGGGAACGAGTGAAACTGCATTGAACCGGCTCAACTTCATCAAGTAAAGTGAAGGTAAATAATCCCACGACAACCCTCGTACGGGTCTAGGGGTTGAAGCTGATAGAAAGCATCATTACAATTTTTCAATTAATATGAATAAGAGTGTGGCAGCCCCGGATCTAGAGGGGGACAAGCCGGGGTCCGTGCCCTGGGCGGCAGATTCAGTGGGCGGTAGATTCAGAGAGCGTCAGATTCAGAGAGCGGCAGATTCAGCGGACGGCAAAAAACAAGCTTAACAGACGAATACACTACTCAGCCTTATCGCAACTTTGCGATGACTGAGATGCGCAGTATAGTAAAATAATATAAAAATAAAAATATAAATTGTGTATTTCGGACAACTAAATGATTCATAGTGTGGTAGTGAGGCTTATTGTAGGTAAGTATCACTAAAAACACAAAGCAATTTAAATATAAATATAAAAAACACAGATAAAATGCATTTCGCTGCGCTGAAAGCGATTAAGGAAGCGAGCTGGTTTCCGTGATCACCCTCCGCACAAGGCAGCTCCATAGTGGCGAAGTGAACCTAACAGCGATATATCCTACTTCCATCGCATCATCATCATAAAGATATTATTACCTTCGACGCGCAAAGTGTCCAGCGATCTTTTGGCATATCTGACCCACAGTTCAGCTGTGTAAAAGCAATATGCCTGGAAAACCCTTACTTAACTTGCTTCATACAACAGGAAAATCTGCGAGCCAATATATTATCTCTGATTGGCAAAGCCCTGATATGCCCTATAGTACTTTAAGCTCATAAATTATTCTCTTCGGGACACGTAGGCATAGATAAGACAACAATCGCACTCGCCCGGTGCCCGCGAAACTCGCGGTCACGGCGGCTGGTTCAGTGGCAGTGTGCAAGTGAAACGCACTTACATTTGAGGGCAGTTAGCGTCCTTTGGAAAGAGATGCCGCTATATTTAGACAGATCATGCGCATTGCTATGGATTCTGTATTGGATTCTGTATTCGTAGTTCCCACAAAACCCCTAGTGACCTCATCACACAATGTCCTCAACCTGGTCAAGAGAACTCCTTGAATTTAGTTTTCCTGCTCTCCAAACATAATTCAACTCTTAAGTTTCAATGGCAACACTTAAAAAAGGGACAAATATCATATTCATCAAAGACAATACAGAATAAAATTATTGACAGAATGGCAAAACAATTAGGAATAGCATTCAAAACGAAATCAAAGAAGCCAAATACTACACAAGAATGTTCGATTGCACTCCAGATGTCTCGCATACAGAACAAATGAGCAAGGTCATTCGCTATGTAAAAAGACTAGTGATGTGTGTAAAATAAAAGAAAGTTTCATTGATTTCATAGAAGTTGCTGGAAAGACAGGGAAGTACATTGGTCAACAGATTATGGAAAAATTGACAGTTGATGGTTTAGATATTAGACAATGTCGTGGCCAATCTTATGATAATGGGTCTAATATGACTGCCACCTATAACAGAGTGCTAGTCAGGATTTTTTCATTCTGGTTCATCATGCCCGGAAGCAATACACCTAATTGAAGTAATTCAGAAAGTATAATGCTTTTCTTCGCTTATACTACTCGGTGAGATACTATGGAAAAATATGTTAAAAAATGGTCGGCGAAACATGTCGCTGTGAAAGGAAGTGGTGAAATCCTTGGAAGAAGTTGAGCAAACTTCCCATGCTCCAGAAACAAAGTACGAAACAGGCCATCTTTTAAGTGCTGAAAAGAATTTTAAATTTATTCTTAACTTGACGATTTGGGCAAATATTCTCCGCGAAATCAAAAGTAAAAAAGTAAATATTGAAATTCAAAAGGAAGATATAATACTCGCGCGTTCCAATAAATGGCCCTATGAAAACTTTGCGAAAATTCTGAGAAAATTCATTTGAATATTGGTTAGAAGAATCTAAAGAAGTTGCTGGAAAATTGGCGTTCAACCTATTCTGCCAAATAAACAAATTCTGATGTGCAAAAAACAATTTGATGAGATGTTTGATGAATCGCAAAGACTCCAACATATTCAACTCTTTGCTAAGGCAACAATGTTGGAATTTGATCGAATCTTATCAGAAATTAAAAAAGGGGTTGATAGTGCTACCACGTTTAATTTGAATTTTGCATTTCTCAATGGTACTGAAATTTTGAATATGCCAACCAAAGAACTGCAAAAGCATGGAGTAGATCTTGGAAGAAAACACGAGCAAGATTTAAACACAGCTAAATTCTGCTAGGAACTCTACGTTTTTGAAGAGTAAACTCCACTTTTATTTGGATATATAAAAAATGCTAGCGCTTTTAATCTCTTGTAACAGATCTATGTGCATCATTTGCAGGATGATTTTCTTAATACTGGTATTGCCCTGAAAGTTTACACTACGCTTACTGCTACATCCGCACGCTGCGAGCGAAGTTTTGGCAAACTTTAATTTATTAAAAATTATCTACAATCGTCGACGAGTCAGGAACGTTTGTCGAGTCTCGCAATATTAGCAATACAAAATCGAACTGATCATGGGATTAATTATGACAAAGCCATTGATTTGCTTGGAGAACAAAAGCCTCGAAGATTAAATCTATAACTTCAATGTGCAACATAATAATTACTTTTAATCTCACATTTTATGTCAGACCCTATCCTGTATTTTTCAAAGTTCATGTATTTTTGGAAAAAACATATGTATGCTTAACAGAGAAAGAGCAGCGTTAGACCCGTCGTTGTGGCGTTCTATGGGGGAGACTTGTGTCCATCAGTGCGCGTCTTATGGCTGAAATGATGATGACGATAAAGGTAAAAATATTGGTCAGTGGGGGCGGCATTTTTCAGTTTTTGCCCCGCCTCGAAAAAATTCAAGATCCGGGGCTGGAGTGTGGAGTGATAAGTTTCACGACTCCCTTTGCCCATGATATAAATCATGAACTCAAAGCTTGGTGCGCGGACCATCGTCCGAGCCTGGATTCGAACCAGGGACTTCACACGCAAGAAGTCGAAATCACGCCAAGATCCTTGAAACTATCAACGGCATTGAGAGAAGAACCGAGATTAGAGTAGGAGAATAGTAGGAGAAATTATTTGTGGGTAAAGGACGTTAGATGACACTTCGTAATATTCAGAGTAAAAAAACTCGCAGCGCGCTAAAAAAAACTAAAATCCTCAAGTAATTTGACTTCAAAACCGTCCAGTCACTCTGAAAATTTAGAGGTCGTCAGCAAAAACATACTGGGTTAGTTAAAATAAAAATCGATTACCTAAAACGTTTTTGAACGAAATGCTTAAAGAAAAAATCCAAGAAACGCTGATCTGATTTTATTGACGAAGTTCAGCTCTTTAGCTTCTTATGAAAACATAAAAGAACGTCTCAAAAATTGGAACCTGGTGAATGATCCGGAATTTTTCTAAAAAGATCTCAATTTACTGCTTGAAAGACGAGAGACGAATTATTGCTTCTAATGGGGCAGTTATGTACAATCTTTCATCCAGATTGAGCCAGTAGTACCATAGCTGGAGCTTCACATAAGTGAAGTGTCTTAAGGGGTTAGTCCACTGTTAAACTGCTCAAAATGAACTTTTTTTTTAAACAGCTACCAACAAAAAACTATTCAAGATATCGATTTGAAATTTTACGTACATCTTTATTGAAGCTAAGAGTTGACATTTTCATTAGAAAAAATTAGTAGAAAACAAAATGGCGGCCACCCCAATGGATCGATTCATATCGATATCTTGAATAGTTTTTCTTTGGTAGCTGTTTAAAAAAAAAGTTCATTTGGAGCAGTTTAACAGTGGACTAACCCCTTAAACTATCAGGGTGGTGGAGCATGAGTTCAAAGTAGTGCAATCCTGCAGCTGCCTTGGGTTTATAGAGGCTGCCAATAACAATATGGAGCAAGCAATACGCAGGCGGCTGTTCAAATCTAAACCTGGAAGCAGAAATAAACACAAAGATAAAGCTCGGTAGCCTACGGTGAGCTGGGATAGTGTTGATTAGGACGGTTTGAGCGTAGGGATGCTTGACTGGATGGTAGAGATGCTTAATCGCGATCGGAATCGATGGGAAAACTTGTTGAATGGGGCCAGCACTGGATCTTGATCGTAGAGTGTAGTCATCGTACATCATTGGAAATTATATTCATTCTCTAAATCAATTCCCTAAATATGCATTCAACATATCCTTTATTCAAGAATCAGCCTTGAAAATAATTAGTCCTATTTCAAAGTAATTTAACTACAACTCCAACATTGTCCTTGAATTTTTTCCCATGTTGGTGGCAACTATGGATTATTTTTCTATCTCTCTATCGATTATAAAGTAAAGTAACCCCACGACGACTCTAATCGGGCCAAGGAGTTCCTATTATATCACTAGAATTTAATTCTTGTTCTTTTTGATTTGTATCTTGTGAATATCACCCTCTAACGTGTATTTTTAAGTCCCAGCGAAAGTCTCCAGGCGATTGTAGAGTCTCATAGCTTATATACGAAGTCTTTTGTCATTGCTTTGGCAATAGAAATATATCCATTATGCACTCAAAACAATCACAATTTGAAATATTATGTGCTCCAATTTCCTAAAGCTTCAACAAACATGACTATGATTTACAGGTAACCAGGTTCAACCGCCTTTAACCTCAATATGACACAAGCATGATTACAAAGTGTGCTTCATGTTTAAGATATCAAAGAAATAAGTCTCCCCACTTTCTTACTTCCCGCGGCAAAAGGAAATCAAAGCTATAACGCTACCATAAAACAAAATGAAATAATTCTTACGGTGCTGTAATTAACTCACTCTGATGTCATCATGCGGTTTGTTACGACCTAAGTTCCATTTAAGTTTCATCCGTGTGCTCGCATTTCAGGTCGAGAGAATGACTTATGTTTAATGGCAAGATGTCATGCAAATAACTAAGAAAGTGCCAATGGGGATTCCCCTACTGAAGATTCCTCGCTCGATATACATATTTCTTTGTTTGCCGGCATTGTGACGCCGCACCATCCGGTTTTAATTGTATATTCTCGGTAGCCAGAAAGTGGTATCATAGCAATCCAATATTTACCTTTGTGATACCGTGTTGATATTTGCCAGGAGCTTTGGAAATAAGGTCATCGTAGCTCGTTAAAACTCGAAATCATTCGCTAAATACACATATCAATTCAGTGTATGGTAATATTGAGAATGGTAGGACGTTACTTCGTTAAGTGGGGTTTGCAAATTTTATGTTGTCCAGTTACTTTATTTTCAACGTGTGGAACGCATTTATTCACCCTTTTAATTTTGCCAGAGAAAACGATCTAAAGTGGCACTTCATGACTATGAACATTTCCCAATAAAAAAAATCGTCAAAATAACCTTTTTTATCAAAATGAGCAGTTTTTAATGCGAGCTACTGCTCTCTTTATGGCCCAGCCCCAGCAATTAAGCATTTTAGCTTTAAGTTTCGATCACGCAACTATCGAAATGTATTTTTGGCATGTTTTCAAGTTTTGTATCTTTTCCAGCACAGTTTAATCGCAATTGCAGCTCATTGCTTCTGTTAATTTAATGAACGGAAATCGAAAAATACCAAAAGCCGTTATTAACACAATAATAAATTGAAATGAATGTTTATCGGACATGCTACTGTCATCGAAAAATAATAATAAAAAAAAAACATTAAAAATTCCACACAATGATTCAGTGTTTTAATGAAATTATGAAATTAACCAATTCGAGCGAACAATTAAATAATTGTCTGGCCGATGGTCACGGCATACGAGCTCAATTGTGCATTCATTGTTGAATTCATTTATTTCAATAATATTTGCATATGATCAATATTAAAATGCATTTTGAATCCTGTGAGAGCAGTTATTTCAGTGGACCCGTTCACAATGGTTGGGATTACTGTTAAACATTTTGACCGTTGTGTGAAAGTTTAGTGGGATAGCGGGATATGCAGACCGACGTGTGAAATGTGAATGTAAGCACTCAGCGTCAAAATGATCGTTGAAATGAATGTGTAGACCAATTGTGCAATTGATTTCATTTGTGTTGAATGAAAACAGGCTTTTACTATTATAGTTAGGTGTGATCGATAGTTTTCATGTTGTAGGTTTTGTACTTAGTAAGTAGTTAGGAAGGTTTATTACGAAATGTTTTGAAAAGTCAAAAATTTTATCAGGCTCATATCTAGATTATTATTGGTCCCGAACCAATAGTTATCGTGATATTTCAGAAAACTGACTTTCGTTACTTTTAACCTTGAATAACTTATTTTGAGCTCATTTTATTAACTCAATGAATGTTGCCATTTTGATTCAATGAAATCACTTTTTTGGTGTAGTTTTGGTTTAAAAAAACTCCTTTTTTTTTATTTGAAAGGATTTTCAATTTACGTTATGTACTTATTTGTGTAAAGGCGTGTACACATATATGGAACGAACGGCCAATGATAGTTTGACTAAATGTTAGTTCTCAATGCTTGGCGATGGCTGTGTCTTCTACACAGGTCGTGATTCGGGCTAATGGCTTGGGACTGAGGTGTTGGATGTGGTCCTGGTGGAACTATTGTCGAACGTCCGGGGCGAGCACACTAGATCGAAGTCCCAAGGCAAATACATCGCCAACGCTTTCATGTTACCGGCGGCGGACCGAACGGCAACCAAGGTCAACGCCAAGGTTAGTTCTTTGTACCCACTAAGCTAATTTGGGCTAACGAATGCCATGGCCCTATATGTACGCAGCTTAGCTTGAGCACTTCAAAAAGCAAAAATGATCACATGCAGAAATATTCTTTCTTTCCCCTTTCTATTCGACAAAGTAATTTAGGCCAATATTAATTAAGGAAATATGTTGTGAATTATTCTTTACCTGATAAGTGGGGGTAAAGAGGACGAGCTCCGTTTCATCTATTAATCAGCGAGATAAGCCAAATGATATAGTACATTCCACTATGGTTTCGTTTTTCTTTATATTTTCCTCTTTTCTGGGATGAAAGGACGTTTACGCTTGAATTTTTTTTTCTCTCTCAATTTCATTTAAATTTTTGAATCGCTAGATTGTTTTACTAAAATTTTTATTTTATTTTATTTTATTTATTTGTTTTGTTTGAAATTCGGATATAAATCTAAAATTTTTATTTTAAAATTCATGTACACTTGGTTCAGATACTTAAATTGTGTATAAAAACTATCTCTCTCTTTTTAAATGAATAAATGCGGGCATTTTTACATGATTTCATACTAATAATATTGTTAATGTAAATTTGACCAGTAGTTTTGTTCCGGATACTTTTTTAGTTTGCCTGTTTTGGTATGATAGCATACTTTCGTCTCTGCATTCCATTCTAAATAGACCCTCAAAAACTTGGTTCTAAAAATATATTGCATTGGCAATTAGTCGACAAAGCTCATGAGGTCCAACAAGGTTGTGATTGATCCTGTCTAAACAAGGCAGTATTTTCCAAATTTTTAGACACTTAAAAAATATATGCAATGTACATTAGATACTTTACCGACGTATACACAAAAACTATACGTGGTGTGACTCCAGGCGACTGGTCAAATTTAGCGCACAGTGTGGGATAAGTTGGATAGTAAAGAGTTTTTCCCTGTATTTCTTCACTGAATTTCAGTATGAATTTATTTGAATGTATATATTTTTTGCTTATTCTCATAGTTTTGATCGTATTTCTTTGTGCTCTTCATCAAAAATGCAGGAACAATGGTTTCTCCTGACTAAAAGTATAATTTTTTAAGGAAATCAGTCCAAGTTTGGCACAGTTTGAGCATTCGCAAGTGCCCCCAAATAGCTGAATGGAAAATATTTCATCAGCTATAATAATTTTATCCGATTTTATGAAGCATAGTTGGTTAAATAACTTGCTAGTGACGAAGATCTGGGCTGATATTGGTTGATCATTTAGTTTAATACGAGTTTCAACGTAGTTAGATTTTGGTAGTTTCTGCTTTTGTGCTTGGTTTTTCATGCTTAGTGGTTGCGAAATTTAATTTCTGTGATCGTCTGCAATTCTCGCAAACCTCTCATTGTTGATAGCGCTAAAGAATTGTAGGCATGATCAAAATTTAGAAAAATTTTGAAACTCTACCCGCCAAGTGTAATCAACCACCCAAGACGCAATATTTTAATTTAAAGACCAATATTTATCACGTTTTACAGAAATTTTTATTAATTTTTATATTTTAATTTTAGTCTGCTTCAGATGAAAATTAGCTTACTAATTTTTGAAAGACGGAAGCTTTTGATGACTACTTTATTAGCTCTTTAACGGTTCCTGTTACCCCAAGCAACCATTGTTAAAATGTCACCGTATAATGATTCAAATATACGAGCATGATTGATGTTTCCGCGAGGACCAGCAAACAAATAAAAGAAGTACGCGATCCTAAGGGGGCTGTTATCAGCAAACCTGTAGTTTAGTTTGAAAATTTTGAAGAGCAGGTCGCTAATCAATGGAAGAAAGAGAGAGGGTGAAAGTACATTGCCTTGTGGGTCTTCGACATTAATGATATTCGAAATAATTCCATCAATAAATGCATTTTTTTTGCGTCTTGACCAAGAGCTGGTTAGGGTAGGCAGCATTGAAAACAACAACATTTGAAGAAGGATTATTGTTCTTTTCAATGCTACCTGCCCCAAAAAGCTCTTAAGCGAGACGTCAAAAACGCACCTAATGATATCTCGATGGGAGTGGTTGTGAGAGAAACTTGCAATCTATATTATGAGATGGCGGTCAAGGCTAAATGCGTCGAAGTTGACGGCATACCAGACTTTGTTAAAGGACTATCTAGAGCAATGACTTTGGCTGGAGGCAATGATTTTAGTTTGTGGTGATATATGCCATAAATTTTGCAGTGAAACGACCAGAATAAAAACCGTACTGTTTATCAATGATTAGCTTATGGAAACCCAAGATAGCTCATTAATTGGGGGTTAATAAGTGATTCAAAAACCTTTGGTTGAATGTAAAGGGGGTGGGTAAACGTAAGTTTCCATTTTGTTGGAAACATGTTGTTTGAAAATAATTTGCGCATAATCGCATGACAACCTTTGTTAGGTCTCAAGTTTAAAGAAGGTAGATTGGTCCATCCAAAAATCACAATCAACGCATACGAGTGTTAAGTAATTAGCTCACTTTACCACTGATTTCGCTCAGGTACTTATTCAGAACTGTTGAGCTCAAAATTCGGTGTTCGGTCCTTCATCTTAATCTGGATTCAAACCAGGGACAATAAAGAATAGAAGCCAGTGTTTCACCAATTACACTACACGATCCTTTTAGTTTCCGCATATAATAAAAAGGAGGCACTGCAATTCAAAAGTATGGGTGAGGTACTACCAGGTCCGGCAGATTTAGAGAAATGTCGACCTGTGCAAGTATTTTGAAAAATAGCCTGGTGCAAAAGTGTAAAGGCCTTTGATCTGAATTCCGCTAAGAGATTGAAGGTGGACTGGACGTAGTTTGGGGCACGAAAGAGTTTGCACCAAACATTTCAGCAAATGGATCCGATTTGTCCATTATATATTTCGTTACGATTCAAAAGTGGCGGTGCGGAAGAAGAAGTGAAATCATTTTTCATGGCTTTTACAAGTAACCAAAAGTTTCCAGCCCGCTGATTTTCGCCTGACTGGGTAATTCCACTTAGTACTCAACACACTAAGTGTCAAATATGTCAATTCGTAGATGAGCGCCTTGAATTTTCACTTTAAGTATGAAAGAATACTTTTATTTTTCAACTTACGAGCTTCAAGAATTTGTAATAAAAATTTAACTAACAAACTTCATGATTTTGTAATAATAAAATAATTTAAAGGTTAATTAATTTTTTTTTGATAAAATTTTGCAAGTACGCGTATAATTTATTTCAGTTAACGCTATTCCTTCTACCGAACCGTAAACAAAAGCTTACTATTATTCTTTGTATCTCTCTTCCGCCTAAGAGAAAAAAAATCACCAAACTTCCGTCCATGAGTATTATACTTCCATATTTATGTATAAAAAGTACGTAGGAAGTAACTTCCCATAATACACACACGTATGATCATTGCTTAAACTGCAAAATGAAAATAACTGCTGCAAATAAGCTCAGTTGAGAATCTGATTTATTCGCATGACTCGGTTCTGCTTCTATTGTCGTCGCACTATTGTCTGCGAAATGGGCCAAGGTCGAAGACGGTGTGACTTAGTGATTTGTTTCTTAATTGCCATTACTTTGGAGGATGATTCGCGACTCAGTGCTGACCTATTAATCTATGCCTAGCGCAAAACCAAGTTTTTATTGTAACACATTAAATGCTAATTTATCTTGCTAAATGCTAATTTATATCACATAGGAACGTACTTTACTACACTCGAACTTTTAAATATTTTTATATTTTTTTATTTTATCGCTGACTGTATGCACAGTCCATGCCTCACTGCTACACCCATGCATTAAAAATGTATAAGTTAATTGAATTTATCGCAAACATCGCAATGAACAATTAACTTGGAACGCAATGTTTCGGGTTGGTGGTGGTGATTAAAAACCGAATTTTACGAGGGTTGAACAACAAACGGCACTTATGTATTATTTCATTGCGGATGTTTTATATTCGTTGGTTTGTTACGGTTTCTTAATCTGCGATGCAAACGTGAATACGTTGCGTGGATGAAACTGAAATGGCTCGACGGACGTTATGGAGTTTTTCCATTCGTTTGTGTGGCCTTATAATTTTCGTATTTTTTCAAGGTGAATACTTAAAGTTTAAGTGTTTTCTAGCTTTGTTGGCAAGTTTTAGTGGAGCATGTGCATGGTTTTTTTTATTGGTAGAATCTTAGTTATTAACTCAAGTTTGCATTCAAGTACTATTAAAAGTTCATAAATCTGTTTTCATTTCATAGTCGAATTTTTTGCACATGAATATGAGCCGTAGTATGAACGAAACAGTGTTGCAAAGTATCTAACACCCAATCTGTAAACACATTTAAATTTGATTTATTTATTTTTACCTTACCTACACAATGAGATGCGGTTGCGAATTTAATGCTATTCTGTTTCGTAGTAAGGTTGATGTTGTACATATGTATCTACCTCACTTGCGCAATATCATGACCTTTCAATTCGTTTCTTTTTCGGATGATTATTGTGCGCGAGTGCGATCTATTGAAATTAGTAATCTGATTAAAAAGAAAATCCGTGCAGCAATGAATCAATGAATCATCATTAGGCTGGATGCATTTTGGTTGTGCAGTCACAATTTATTGTTGAATAAGCAGAACCTTTTAATAGCGATTATAAACTATTTTCCAGATTGCGCTTTGCATGATTTGTAAGATAGTGGACTTTAGGCAAAATATCCTCTCAGATGTATCTGCAATGACGGATTCACTTTTAGATATGATGTGAAGATAATTAGTTGGAATTTTAGTTTCATATATTTAGCAATAGTTTTTTGAATTGAATTGATGCTGAATTTAAAGTTGAATTGAATTAATGCACTGTTTTGATTGCTTTGAACTAGCTTGTCAAGGATCATTGGATGTCGCTAGCCTATTTATCCTTTCACAGTCAACTCTCGTCGATTTTAGCGCCTAATTTCAATTAAGGGGCTACCCCCACTTGTAGCGGAAAAATTGGTCGTTTTCATGAATTTTTTTCAATAAAACTATGAAATTTTTTTAACTACTATTATATTATCTTAAAGTACATACATTGAGCACCATTCAGTAATTTTTTTATTGAAAAATATTACATCGTTAAATTACAAATGGCCGTCAAAACAATGGCTATTTAATTTTCACTTTTTGCGATGAGCAACATTGTGTCGAACTGGATCATCTGAAGCAAAAACTAGATATGGATTTAGTCAAATAACAGTATAAGCTAGTGTTTGATTGAAGGATTTAAAACAATATCCATTTTTTACAAAATGGCGGACAGTCAAAGTTAATGGTTCGATTTTCTATAAAAAAAACGGTCGTTTTTTTGCTATAAAAAGGCCATTTTTATCAAAAAGAAAAACCGAACGATCAAACACTACATTTTTATGTATTGAATAAGCCTTTCAAGTTTCAAAAAGATCGACTCTGTAGTTTTCGAGTAATTTTGTTCACCGACTTCAAAAATGTCATTTCGAGAAAAACGTGTTTATAAGTATAAGTAACGGTAGTATAAGTAACAGATCGATGTTCGGATCGACTTGAAATTTGAAGGACGTATTCTCAGATAGTTATACTTAACAAAAATGCAACAACAAAAAAATAATAATTTCAAAGTTACATGTGGGGATAGCCCCTTAAAAACAAGATTTCCGCTAACCATTTCAGCATGAAAAAATGTAGAAAAATGTAAATAATTGTAGATACTCTTAAATGCAAAAGAGTTTTTCTGTGTTTTTCTTATTTTATTTTTTTTATTTTATTTTGTTCACCAAACAAGGTACAAGATTAGATATAAAATAACAAATTAAAAATTAAATGGAAAAGTAAAGTCAAGTAAAAAGTATAAACAAACAAGTTAAATAAGTAACAAACAAATGAAAAAAGTAACAAATAGATTACTAAATAACAATCAATAAATAAAAACATTGAAATATAAGCTATGGCTTAAGGGTTAGGGGTATGGATGGCATGCAAAAGAGAGGATTTGAAGGATGATTTGGAAATCGTAGGGGAATATAAATAACTAATGCTGTTGAATATTCTGCAGCATCTATTTATTGGCTCATTTGCTCCATATGTCGTCGAATGTGAATATTCTTTTAGGAAACGATTGGACCTGGTGTTCCTCATAGGGATATTTATCGAAATTTTCCTATTCAGGAATTCTACATTAATAGTGCCTCTAATGACGTCGAATGTGAAGCAGGCCGATATCATCATTCTTCTGGAGGCTAGTGTCGATAGGTTTAAATGACCCAGTCGAAACTCATAAGGGGGTAGGCTATTAAAATCATAAGGGTTGTACAGTTCTCTCAAGGCGAAAAGTAAAAATTGTTTTTGTATTGACTCGAGTCTGTCACTGTGGGTTTCAAAAGCGGGATTCCAGCTAATGCAAGCGTATTCGAGAATAGGACGCACAAGTGAAGTGTATAAGGATCTTGTGACCCACAGACTACCGAATTCTTTGGCACGTCTTTTGATGAAACCTAGCTGTTTGTTCGCACGAGAAAGCATTTTATCAAAGTGTAAGGTGAAGCGGAGTTTTTCATCTAAGATAACACCGAGGTCAGCAATGTTATCAACTCGGGTTAGCATATTATTGCCGAGGAAGTATGTATTGTGTGTGACCGTGCATTTCCTGGAAAAACTAATAACTTGGCATTTGTTGATATTGAGAGAGAGCTTGTTTAAATTGCACCACTGATCAAGTGAATCAAGCTTGGATTGGAGAAAGGGGGCATCCGATTTCGATTCAATAGTCTGATAAAGTTTGAGATCGTCTGCATAGAGTAAATGAGGTATGCCTGCTAGGACGTCAGATAAGTCGGAAATAAATATATTAAAAAGAAGTGGGCCAAGATGGCTACCTTGGGGTACACCAGAAGTAGCACTTACGTTTTTCGATAAAAATCCTTGAAATTTTACACATTGTGTTCGATCGCGAAGGTAGGAGGTCAGCCAGCTGAGTAAAGACCCGGCAATACCGAATTTCTGAAGCTTTAGAATCAAGGTAGAATGGTCAACTTTGTCAAACGCTTTACTGAAGTCAGTGTAGACTGCGTCAATTTGGTATCCTTTTTCCATTTTGCATAGAACGTCAGAGATTAGAATTGTCAAATTCGTGGTAGTTGAGCGACCTTTTCTAAAGCCATGTTGTTGCTCGTTCAAACGGGAATCAACAAGCGGAGAAAGTTTATCGTATACCACCTTTTCGAAAAGTTTCGGAATCGAAGACAAAATGGAAATGCCCCTATAATTTCGGATACAACGTCGATCACCATTTTTGAATATGGGTGTGACATACGAAAGCTTCCAACAGAATGGGAAAATTCCCGACGAAAGTGATCTATTAAAGAAAATATGCAAGGGATCTATAAGCTGCTCTACACACTTGCGCAAGAAGATCGGAGGAAGAAGATCAGGCCCAGGACCTTTGTTGCAGTCGAGATCCAAAATAGCTTTACGTATTTCATCCCGGGAAATTTCTAAATGGTTCACAAAAGCTGTTGAAGCTGAATCAGCGGAAGAAAGGTGTGAGTTAGATGGGTCTGGTGCATTGAAAATTTCTTGGAAACTATCAGCGAATAGGTCACATATCTCTTTAGGAGAGGAAGACGTTATATTATTAAGAAACATGGACGATGGGTAGCCAGTAGTTTTTCGCTTCAAATTAACAAAATCAAAGAATTTTTTCGGGTCGTGGACTATATTTTCGCCGGTTGTTCTAATGTAAGTTTTATAAGCCTCATGAGACTTTGCTAAAAATTGCTTAGCAACTTCATTATATTCTTCCTGAATAGCAGGAAAAACATCGGTATTTTCTTTAATAAGCTTATAAAGTTTGTTCCTACGATTTCGCATATGCCTAAGGTCCCTATCCAGCCATGGCTCAGACAATTTATCCTTTTTTTTTATCTTTGGAACATATCTTTCAACGGCGTCAAATATTTTATTGTAAAAAGACGAAATGGTTGTCTCGAGATCTTGTGTTGAAAAAGTAGTCGACCAATCAGTAGTATCAAGAACATGTTTAATGCTTTCGTAATCAGCATTACGGAAGTCAAATACAATTGAGTTATTGTAAGTTTTTAAGCAGGTGGAATCTGGAGTGGAAAGTTCGACTGACAGTGCTGTATGGTGTAAACTGTTGCAAAAAAGATGCTCTGCGTCACTAGTTGGACTAACCACTACTTCGTCATAGGCATTTGTGAAAACAAGATCTAACCAATTACCATTTTGGTTAGGAGTTTGGGAAACCTGCTGCAAATCATTACCATAAAAGGCACTCGCAAGATTGAAATCGTTGGTGTCTACAAGGTTTACGGGGAGAAGGTAAGAGTCATTATCATCCGGAACAAAGCAAAGATTCGGACGATTGAAATCACCTAACACTATTATTTTATCTTTTTCGCTAAGTGATATCGCTAGTGAAGATATTGTGTCACAAAAATTGCTGTAGATGGATTCGTCAGATCTAGGGGGGATGTAGACAACAGCGATGTAAATTGAGTTGTTATTTGTGGAGATCCGAACAATTATACATTGGAAGAAAACATTTGGGGTGGTATCTACAAGCTCACTTGAAAGTGTGTTGCTAACAGCAAGTAAGACACCACCTCCTCGCGACTGACCCGTAGAACAATAATCACGGTCGCTTCTGTAAATAGTCCAACTACTATCAAGAATCTCCTCATTCTTATGAGAGGCATTAAGCCAAGTTTCGGTAATGGCGAGTAAATTAAAATGGCACGATTTGGCGTCAAGGTATAATTTACTTAGTTTGCCTCTCATACCACCACAATTGTGGTAAAAAAGTTTGAGGCTTTTCTGAGATCGGTTAGGAAAAATGCCTAAAAGGGTTGCCTGATCTTCGAAGAGATTCAGATGTCATATTACTACCATTAGAAGAATAATTTATATTGCTCGTAGAAGGAGCTAAGTTTACGGCGGCCTGACTGGAAACCTTGGAGGAATGTTTATTAACAACGTTGGTACACCTGCTTGAGGGAGAAGATGCCGTGTTAACTGCTGGGGGTATCAGTGCATTACTATTATTATGAGTAAAAGCATTGGAACAGTTAGATAAGGAAGAATTATCTGTTGTCATTGAAAATTGGGACTGAGTACGTGATGAGCGAGTTTTATGGGTGGAAGGAAATTGGGTAAAGGTGTGACTAGGGATACAATATTTTCTTACAATTTTTTGTTTTTTCTTAAACCTAGTTTTGTCGGTGATGTTTCTCCAGGGGCTAAATGTCACTCCTTTCCAATTGATGGAGCTGTTGTTTCCACTCAAGCAAGTAAAAAGCCAGGCATATTTTGATGGGATGAAGAGCTTACACCGTCTTGAGGATATATGTTTACGCTGGGATAAAAATTTCACTTCGTAGTCGTTTATATGAAAATCAGCTTCGAGAATCTTTCCCAGCCATTCGTCGTCAGCAGAATAAGGAATCCCTTTCACAAAGAATGCACTTTTGTTTACTGAAGTCGTTAATTTGGAGGACGTGCTCTTAGTGTGAAGAATATCGTTCGTTTTTTTTATTTTTTGTAGACGATTCTGCCAATCGTTTTGGGACCAAAAAGTACCGAACTTGTAAATTGGGGTTTCACCGTTGAGGTTAGAAAATTTTTGCTGAGTAGATGGAGTTGTACCCTCAGCTAGATTCCTTATTGGTGATGTTGCTTTGTCCTGTGTCCTCGTATTCATAGCCGTTGTGTTATTATTTATTTCCAACGTTGTATTAAGGAGCTCCTGATGGAGTGTTATCTCGTTCGCGTTCGTGTTATCTTCGTCTGCATCATTTCTTGAGGTTTTGCAATGACGGTCTAAATCCTCCAATTTTCTGCTGATATCAGCTAATTTTAGTTGTTGCTCAGAAAAAGCGTCTGTGAGTCTGTCAGTTTGCATTTTTAACGTTCGTGAAAATTGTTCAAAATTTTCAAGCGTACCTTTGTTGTTTGCTTGGCAAGTATCATTAGCGTTATTGAAAGTGGACAAATTCGATGCAATGGAACCCATTTTATCAATTAGAGTATCCATTTTCTTCCCAAGCGTGTCAAAAGACTTTCCGTGGCTAATACTGTTCGATTTAGAAAAGGTAGACGCCAGACCATCGAAATGGTTTGATATTTCCGACAGGAATTCTTCATTTGCTCGCGCTTGTGCAAGTTGCTTGGATATGATATTGTCTTTTTCCGAATTAAGTGTCCCAATATAGCTAATTAAGTTGTCGTACATAATTTTTAAGAGTCTTTCAATATTTTGGCAATCTGTACAGATAAAATGACTCTCGAGATACGGGTGGAACCAATCTCTGGGAGCACCCATGCAGGCACCGTGCAACTTCCTATTGCAGAAAGCTTTGCATATCACGAATTTCATCGTGTTGTCGAAGGCAAAGCAATTTTCGAGGCTGCACTTGAAGCTCATGATTAATTGATGAATTGGTCGATTCGATGCTCAGAAGTATCCAATATGATAAGTGCCCGAAAGTATGCAATTAGTTAGACTTGGTATCACAGACAAAAACCAATTGGTTGGAAGGTAAGTGGAATATATTTATATATATATTTATCAAAAATGCGGGTTAAAATTCGGCGCCGTGTGGATTCGATCGTCGTGTGGATTTGATCGTCGGATCGCTAAGCGGTTACTAATGTAACGCTGCTACCAAAACTGATAAGTTATGGGATTATAATGTCAATTTAACTTTTCAATAGCTCGGCCAGTGAGGTTAAATTAAAAATGTTATGTGTGTTTATTATATAGCATATGTATTTGATTTGTAATTGTTTCAAATTGTTTCAAATTGAAAGTGCTATTTTATCATTTAAATTGTTTTTACTTGAAATCAAAGCGATTTATTTTTCCCGATATGTTGAAACTTACAAAAAGCTGAAGTACTGACGTGGAATCGAACTCGCGCTCTAGTGGTCCAGAGCTTGCAACAATGTCACTGAGCTATGACCAGTTGGATTTTATTGTTGGTAAAATAACATAAAAACCAAATTTAGAAGTAGGATTAGTTACTAAAACAAATGTTCTGTTAACATATGTGAAATTTACTTCTTTTTTCGCACTTCCCGTTATAGTTGTTTCGATTTATACACTTTCACTTATGAGGAACATGAAAAAAGGGAAATATGATGATAGAAATAAACTAAATGACCTTTACTGAATTGTCCAAGGTATATATACAACAGAAAACCGGGTCGACCCCTCAGAGTTTTACTGTTGACGCGATTTAGAGGACGACGCGACGTTACGCGACCTTGTTTTCTAACTGGTTCCTCACAGGGAAAAGAAGAAGGGTAAAAATTGTATTGCCAAGAAAGAAGGCACCCACGTTAGCACCGCACATAAAATCAGCGCGTCGGCACAGAGTAAATACACAGATAAATAAACACTATAATGGATTATGGTTTAAAAATATACGGAAATTTAATTTAATTCCGACGGGAACTACTTCACGCACGTCTGACGTTACAAACTGATGATGATACTTGGAGCTCTTCAGAAGTAAGTGCTGTCTGTTATGATTTATTCTTTACAAGCGAAGGTTTCAAAGTCTGAGGTGTAACTCTTGCCACTTGGCACTGAAAATTGTTAAAGCAAAGCTTACTAAGTTTTTAGCTTTGATTCGGAATTTTAAGTGAAAATTGATAAGATTTAAAATTTCATTTTTTCAGCTCTATTTTCTATCTCAGTTCCATTTTTGACGAAAAATGATAAATATTTTGTTGAATTTACTACGATCTGTTATCATTTATGTTTGCAACAATATTTCCCAAATTTCAGAGCATCGACAGCGCTGCTAAATAGTCCAGCGAAATTTAACATGGTGCTTCGGAAAAATTAGAGGAAAGCTTAGAGGAAATTAGGGGTTGTGGTTGGAACTTTTCAGAGCACAATTTTCCACCTATCCTGGAGTATGGTAGATAAGTTTTTTTACATGTTTTTTTTATGGGCCTCTTAAACATAAAAAAACAAACTCACAAATATCCCAAGTCGTAATCAAAATCTTATAATATAAACATGCCGTTGTGAAAGAGAATACTGTTAGTTATAAACGTTTAAATCAATATATCTCAAAAATGGTTATGGTTACAAGAAAAAGTTATAAAATGTTAAGCTACATGACCGTTACTGAGATATTTAGGAAAGGTCACGTTTGCTGACCTTTGACCCGGTATAAAAACTAATGCAGTACTCGGTTCGATGGGGACTTTTGACATTTTGTTCAACACGCCAGTACCAAGGTTCACACCAAAACTCAGTTTTCCTTTAATTTTTCCGAAATTTCGCCTTTTTTATGTCGAATTTCACTGGACTAAAAAGGATATTGTTTTTGACCTCCTCAAATACGTGATTTCACAACAGGTGGCTGTTGGGTGCCATCGCGATATTTCATATTATGACATACACGCCGGGTGAAGTGCAGAGCGTGGAGCAATGTGGCCTCGAGCTGGCGGAACAGAAGGTGCTTTTTGTAATGGTGCTTAGGATTCTCTATAAATCCTTGATCCATTGATTGAGAATTGGACAGAAAGTAGAGTATTTGGATGTTGTCCAAATGGAGGTAGGGAGGGTAACCAGTGAAGTTATCGAGACAGAGCAGCATTCTGCAGTTTTGCTGACCATGTCGTCTGTCCTACGCATGCAACATTTCCTCGAAAATCTCACCCGTCATCCATGCCGTCAAATTAGCCTTGTTCTTCACGGGAATCTACTTGTTCTTGAACGCACGAGGTTTCTTGGAATTGCCGATAACTAGAAGAGGTGATTTCTCGCTCCTGCTCATTTTTACTACAACCAGAAGAGTGATTTTTTGCGTACTTCTTTTCCTCCAGTGCACCGCTCTTCACTGAAAGCCATGGTCTTGTTCTAAAACAGCTCCCAGAAGGGTCAAATTTCGTCCAGCTCGAAAACGTCAAAAAACGCCACGGAAAACTGCCCGAGCAAGAGAGCGGAGAACCTGTTGTTGCCAATCAACAAGAGATTGCAAATTAACTGCTCCAGCTTCGCCCTCCGTTGTCTTGAACGTGATGCCGTGGCGTTATTTGAAATTGTCCAGCCAACCATCGCTCGCCATGCATTTCCGGAGTTTCAGTTTAATTGCCTTCTCCTACATCATTTGAAAGTAAATATTTTCTGGAGAAAATACCATATTTTTTAGTCGAATGGATATTGGATTGGTCCATGCCAGACAATTTTTGTTGTTGTTATTTCGGAAAAACTATTTTTTGCTGAACCTTTATTGAAAAATCGTTGCAGGCTGGACGATTAGCCATACACCAGATACTTGATCCTAACGCTAACTAAGACGTGTGGGCAAAGATCAGGGCCAGCCCATGAACGGAGCTTAGACCATTGCATTGATCAGAATCAGATCACTTTTGTAGAGATTGTTGAAGCTGAAATTCAGAAGAACCAGGCGAATGATTTTCAAATGTTGGACAATTTTTCACTTTTTAACCATAGGAAGGCACACAAATTATGCTGAAGATATGTTAAAAATACTTTCGCTGACCAGAAAATACACTTTCAATTATTATGTTTCTAAGTAACAATTAGTGTCTAAGGTATTCGAATATATTTCTAGAGATCTACAAACCATTGATCCAACTACAAGCTCGTTAAATGCCATTTGCCATTTGTCACTTACAAGCCTCATATTCTTCGTATCCAAATGTACTTTGTGTCTTCTGACGTAGCTGAGTGAGATAGTTTTGAAAAAAAAAGACATCAACCACAAATAATGAATAAGATCGTTCAAAACGTTCGGTAAAATGTGACATGTAGGGATATTTTGTTGGTGAAAATTTCAAAATGTAAAAAAAATCAATAAATTGTAAAAGGTTGTATCTTAGAAACTATAGAGTCTACAGAGACAGTTCTGATCTCTCTTAGTTTAAACATTTACTAAATACATTTTATCATTAAATAAGTTCTCTATGGTATAAATTGACAAAAACTAAAATAAAATTGAAAATTTCTCAATATTTTTTTTTAAAAAAAAGGTCACAAACTTGGGTTATTCACTCCGGCAACATAATAAACAAGTACGCAAAAAATCAGAACTACCGGATTTGGCGCAACGCACCTATCCTTATATGCGACAAAGCTACTTCATATAAACATTTCAATTTTGGCTCCCAAAGAAAAGAAAATTTTCTGCAGTACTCTGTCTTGTACTTATGTATACTTTGACTAAACTTCTATGACACACATCCATGTCCAACTTCAAGTGATGTTACTTCAAAAGCTTAACGTGGTACTTGCCGCCATACTTAACCCAAGTGGCATGCTAACTCTCAAATAAACACAATCTAACTTAATTGCACATTATCGTGCTAATGTTATGGTTTTTTCCCCGAGGAAATGACCACAATCGAGGTCTTGGAACAAATCATGACTTATTCCGTCACCACTCAATTTGCACGATTATTATAGTTACGCGAGCTTTATAGCCCCCCAAGCTAATGTGGGTGAATGAATGAATATTTACGTTTGTTTGTACGATACCGGGAGTATGTTTCCGAGCACTGTTACCGGTCAGTTCTTGTTTTGAACAATTATAGAAAATTTCGATGGTAATAAGAGATGGTTACTTTTTTTTGCGGTTATTTGCCGGAATCACGATTATCTTCCGGTAGCCTGGTTAAAATTATATAAGTTTTCATTTTTGTTTAGAAGATGTGTATAGTTGATTGTTTTGGATATGTAGTTGTTTGGTTTGATTCAGATTCATTTGAATTTTGTTTATTAAATTCAATTATATTTTAGAAAATTACACAAGCTTGAGTTTAATTTGATTTGAATTATTTATCAAAGTATATTGGTACCATTGGTGTATCATAATAAAAACAATTCTTAATTACTGTGTTGACCAACAGTGATTAGTATTATTGATAATATATTCAATTTATTGTAAAGTTTTTCCTGCAATTGTCAAACGTTTTTTTGACGGTCAATTATCGTACGATTAAAATTATCTGTTCAGCTTTTCTCGCAAATCTATGTATGTACGTCTTTGTAATATGGGTCAGCAAAAATTTTAAACAAATTCAAATTAGAAATCGAACATGCTGTAATTTCTCGATGCCCCATTCACTCTTTATCCGCATAACATAAAACCATTGAAAAATTATCCAATCTATTTACCGGACAATAGCTGTACAAATTCATAGGTATAAAAATGATAAATGCAAACCGTGCACTAATTGGACATTCAGTATATGCTCGCATATACTTGCACTCGCCAACTAATCTAGTTAGCTTTTGAGTATCGTTGCACCAAAACCATTCAATTGCCTAATTGCCATCGTATCTAACCGTATCCGCCAAAGGATTACCACGGAGTCATGTTTTCACGGCTAGTTTCACCAGATTACGCCGCATTAGCATATTTCAATTCTTCGTTCACCCTTCTTCTATTATTGGGTGGGTTTTGTGTGGCTCATCTAGTGGCTGGCTCCGACCGCTTTCGATTCCGAACCGTCGTCGTCATCGTTATACGGAAAATTATGATAATTAACATTCTCGCTGGGAATGAATTAAACACCAGTAACGGCTAACACAACGCATATTTTGTGATCGAACATTATCCTGGATGCAGGCTGTACAACAGGGGTGGGCAAACGGTCTATCGCGATCGACCGGTCGATCGCAAACAGTTCGACAGTCGATCACAGACATTTTTAATAATTTACTAAGTTAATTTAAATGTGAGCTAAAAATTTAGTAGACGATTTATTCAGTACATTTTGGAATGGGCCTTGGGTAAATAGATCCAATCGGACAGCCCACGCAGTTTCAGTTCACACAAAAGCTCGCAGAGCCTTGGTGGCGGAGAAGCCAACAGGAAAATCCGAGATAGCTATGCTCTCGATTTGTGCAATTTATAGATTTATATCATTTAAGTAAAACTGCTTCACTAAATCTCGTATACGTATACGGTTGTTTCATTTCCTTAAATCTCTCTGTTCTATACACCTTGACTGCATTTGCATTCATCTCCCTGCTACCGAGATAGTAAATTGTCACACAAAGCGCAAGAAAGGTTCATCTCAATTTTAGATAAAATAAAATTAAAATTAAAATCTTTTCACGCCAAGTAGTTTGTGTAGTTCATTCTTTCGAGCTAAATAGTGACAGTTGGTGTTTGCATTTTTAAAATTGAATTGTGTAAATGTCTTTTCAATAATAAAATCGTTCAAAAATTGAAATTCTTGACATCTTATCCGTCAAAAATGATAAGTGTCCCCGCTTTTCTGCATTTTCAAAATGTTTGCTCGAAAGAATGACCAGATAATGGAGACATGTCAAAATTAAGCTTCACGATTAACTCAGTATTAGCCTAAAAAATCAACTGCTCCTACCAAATTTGCGTGAAATGTTTGGGACATGTGCCAAAGCTATTTGCATTTTCAAAGCGAAAGCATGTTCCAAGCAATTTTTCATGCTTAAAAGTGAGTACAACTCTTGCTTATTTTCAAGCTTAATTTTCGCCGAAATAAATTTCACGTCAAAATTTGCATGAAAATTTAACGTGAAATCGAAAACAGTACTAAGCTTAAGATGGCTTAGCTCAAGAAGATTTTTGCAAAGATTTCTAAATCTTTTGCCTGAAATTATTGCATTTTTGGACACATTGGGAGAAAAACATGAACAATTGGAAGATCAAGTATGGGTAAAGATATTAGCATTTCTTACGGATTTTATGGGCCGTTACAACTTGCTAAATTTACAATTACAAAGAAAAGGAAAACATTGTTGACTTGTTGAATTCGGTAAATGTTTTTTAAGTAAAATTGAAACCTTTTGCTTCACAATTTAATAGGCAAAATTTTAAAATATTTTCCATATTTTGAAAAACATATTAAACTTACTGGTGAATCTAGCTGAAAGCTGAAAGACATTCTTCAGTTCGCGAAAGATTCCGGGGCCTTTGATGGCCGCTTGGACTGATTTTTTTTCTCCTGCCGCATTTATCTGGTAGCACTATGTACCATTAGGTCTATGTGTGGCCTTGTGCCAACTGGTACAACCTAACCTAAACTACTGGTGCATGTAATATTGAAATGTTTTGTCCTAAACTGGAAAATTTTAAACAAGAATTCGAGAGACGATTTGCAAATCTCAATAACCTTTAACCGATTTTTGAATTTACTTCATTTCCTTTTAGAGAATTTGACAACGAGGGTATTTCATCAAATCTAGCATTGTGCTTCAGTGCTTACAAGCCTAACTCTACAATATTTTTTGATGAAATGGAGAGTCACTCATATACATCAAAAATTAATCCAAAATATTTATTAGTAAAGTACATTGCACAAAGTAGTAATACAATGTATTTAATATATTAATATCAATAAAGATCTTAATTTAATTTTTATTTGTTTTTAATTTAACCCATGTTTCGAAGTCGATCGCGCTTAAATTAAAAAAAATTAATGTCGATCATACCAGTATTAACTTTGCCCACCTCTGCTGTACAATGTACGAGCATTTTGAATTATTCGCTAATTTCTCGACGGGCTAATTAACGGTACTTGTTTGAATTTAACGGAGGAAAATTAATTTATGTAAATCAAAGCAAGAGTTATAAATCAGTAACGGCGTTTGAATGAGGGGGTTTTGTGAGCCTGAAAACTATTTGAGTGTATATTGATTTCAATGAATGCATTTTTATGTTTTCAACTTATCATCGTTCTTATTGTCGCTCCGTCAAACGACTGCAAATTTGACGCAGCAACGTGTGAATCTGGCTAAATTTACCATAAAAATAGCTGCTCTAGCTACACATCATCAAAATGCCCATATCTTGCAAAGCACATAGTAAACCTGTCGACCTTATCTTAATCTTGATAATGATTCACCACAATAATGGCGAAATTAAGCCTCAATCTGATAATGAAACTCGTGAAATGCAACAAAACTACAATTTAGTCGGAACAGCTTCCACCTGTGCTGTCTTCATGGTACTGCTTTTAATTTGTCTTCCCGAAGATAATTCATGGCACCGTGCAACTACATTGTTAAGATAATTAGGTCTTAGACTTGCTCTGGTGCAGACAGTTCTCGTCGTCGTCGTCGAGAAACAGCAAGAGTCCTCTTGACTCGACGACACAATCGTCGGCCACCTTCATCCGTCTGCAGCAGTTTTTCTCGGCAAGAAAGCAGTAAAGTGTCTTGTCTGATGCTTTTACAATAATTATCAGACTGGTAATTGAGTCGCCTGTTAGTTTACCTGCTCTGTGCAGTTGCATTGTCTGTTTTATCAGATAGACAGTCGAAACTAGTTGTCTGTGTTCTCAATGCTGCTGACTAGAGACAATTTAATTTCCTTGGAAGGTTCAAGTCTTGAAAATCATTATAGTGACTCCTTGGAGCTCGTTGTTTTGCTGACGTTTTTCCAACATTAGGACTAAACACAATTGTATTGCATGAGGGGCAAGAATAGTCTTGAAAAAGGTTTGAACGAAGCGAAAATTAAAAAAACAGATAAGCCAATCTTTTGTGTTTGTCTAAACGACAATTCTAATTCACTGTATTCTGTTAAATAAGATTGGATTGTCATTATAAAATTTGTTTTTGAAATCCAGTTCACTCATGAAAAAGCTGAAGTTAGATTAGACTAAAAACATTGATTGAAACAAAAAAAAAAGTTAGTAAATTGATTGAAATAAAGAAAAAAAAACAAAAATTTTGATGTATTGTTACTTCATATAATCTAGCTAAAGCTATTTTTAGGGTTTGTTGCAAGCTGCGAGCTTGTATAACCAAGAAACAACAGAAACAAGGCTGGGCCAATTTCTTTTAGTGGGCTATCTCTGGCCAGACGCCAAATTAAAGATGATGCTAAAGAACGAGATTCCAGTCAGCCTAGATGCAGGACATAGATTCCCTGTTTTTATGCGCATTCAGGGGGAAACCATTCGACTCCTCAACACATAACTCTCTACGGTGGATGGAATTAATCTCTCTTCATCAGCAATCAAGAGGGACTGCCGGTCTTGGATGCCTAAAAGAGCATTAACTGTGGATCTACCAAAGCAACAAGCAAAAGAGCTTCCGATCGAAAAGTCTTGTGTCAGCCAAGCTTGGTTCAAAGCTAGGGGCTCAAGCCACTACGCAAGGGATGCATCAAGTATCTGAAGACAGTGTCTTGGAAGGAATTAGATGTGGAATCCCTCTTTGCTGATGGAGTCAGCGTTGGGACTACTTCCGATTTGGGTGAATGTCTTGACCTCTGGACACTGGAAACAGAAGAGGCAGCTATTGTGTCTGATGAGGAGGACTTCAGCCTAACCCTTATTAATAAGTGTGAAAGTATTTCACGTTAAGCTTTACTATTCCAAAGTTGCATCAGATCCTCCGTGTGTCTAAGACAAAGGAGGAGCTAATCTTATTACAATAGCTATGGGTTGTTTACAACCAAGTTTGTACTGTTTGTAGGCAATGAACCAAAAGATATTGGCTGATAAATCTCGACGGCTTACTGAAACCACGATTCTGTATTCTTGGTAAGCATATAGTTAATGACCCTGTCCTCCAAAATATCCAAAATCTATCAGAGATAATGCTACTTTATTTCTTGCTACAGAGTACATGATCATGGGAGCTATCTTGTCCTCTTCTAGAAGCAGTCCGTCAAACGGAGTAAGCTGTCAGCCTGCTACCGTTTATTAGGATCTCCAGCTTGCATTTTTTGTGGGTCATTTACTCATTTGAACCGTTTAAATTACCGGGGTCCTTAAATCACCCCACCAGGATCGGGGTAACGCTCCCATGGCTGAGAGATATATACAAGATGAAGCAAAAGTAATGTTATAATGTGAATTTGTTGCTATTTTGCTAGAAAATAAAAGAATGGGCTCGGTTCTCGCGGAAAATTTGTTTGAAAGTGTAGAATTGATGACATTAAGCTCAAAAAATAATATCGGTCGAGTGACCTCCTCCTCAGTTGCTTCACATTTTTGCTCGTTTTACTCGTGAAATATTTAGCTCTATGTCGGTGATTCCTTATTCAATGTTGGCTTTAAAGATCTCCATGTTTTGAGGTTTTTTATGCTTAATGAGAAAGAGAGATAAAAACTCAAAGAAAGAAGTCTGGCTCCGTCAGATCTGGCGTTGTGGTCGGCTGTTTCAAATTAACTAAACGGCCCGGAAATATGTGTCTTAAAGTCTCCATTGTGGTCCAAGCTGTGTGAGCGGTTGCTAGGTCCTCCTGGAATCAACTATGCTAAAGAGCCAATAAACCAAGGTTTGGCAATAAAATCGTTTAAAATCTGTCTATAGCGCTCACCAGTTATAGGTACGGTGGTGCCGTCAGCTTCCTCAAAAACATAAGACTATTCCGAAATTCACGCTTTCGTCCTCATCTTCAGTTTGTTATGACAGATTCTGACGCCAGCAGAATAGCTGAGCTACTCTAACAGTTTGAAGCAGATCAGGACGAGATGTCTGAAAACTATGGTTTCGCTTCGTAACATTGGCTCAAAGCACCATCAAGGCGACGAAAAGTCAAATCAGAACGGAATTTCGTCAACTGTTATACAGGAGGGCAATGACAAAGCGTAGATAATTGAATTCGGACAGGCTTGACTTGATCTGACGTCACATTCTGTTAAAATAAGCTGAAGGCGAAGGCGAGAGTTCAATTCGGAAAGGTCCATAAGGGCCAATCACTGTGAAAATGTCGCACCAACAGCCAATTTGAGCAGACGCAATGACTCTTCTTGCATTTTATGTCGAAATTCTATGCCCCAGGAATTCAAATTTTGTTTGTTCACATAACCGTTTTGGTGGAAATTAGCATCGTTGCTCATTATGCACGGTTTGCATTCTGTAAGGAAACATCTTCAGGTTTTTCGCCTAAAATTGGACGTTTACAATTCTCCTGATGCCAAATTTTATGCACTGTTGTCTCGTTCATATGTGTCGATTCTTTCAGACGTCCTTTGCCACAGCAGCGATATTCACCGTCGAACAAAAAATACAGGACGGGTCACTTCTAGCGACATCTCTAGTGGACCCAGTTTTCACGAAACACTCAGCCAAATGCTTAGTTGTTTGCACACATGGTGCAGCACAACGAAGAAAATGACGACGAAATTCACGCTGTGTTAAAGTAATAGACCCGAAATTGGTCAACTAAGCAATAACAATAATTCTACATTCTTCAGGTATGTATCACTCCATTGGTTGTTGCAGAGCCAATTTAAACGAGCGATGCTGTGCTTTGCAAGCACAGAGTTTGCTGGCCGATGGTGCTCGTTACAAGTTTTGACGAGCGATTTCTTGCTGTGCTAGCACACAGTTTTTTATTCGTAGCAGACTAAATCGAACTTTCTACCAAAAAATTTCTGAGCCTCAAATTATTTCTGAGAAAATGACAGAAAAATCGCTGCCGTGCTCGATGGCCAACTATATCACTAATGTTCGCTGTTCCGTTCTGTCCTTCACTTCTCTTTCCTAAAAGCTCGTGTGGATCCAGCAAAAAAAAACGCTCATCAGCATAATTGTCAAAGCACAATGAAATTTGACGCCATTTGCAAAACGTATGGCACATTTGAATTATGACATTACTTTTCTTCTTGCTGACTTTTTAGACAATATGGGGGCATTCAATAACATTTAGCCTTATGTGGTAAAGACTGCGGCTGATAGCTTGTATCGTGCAGGTTTTTAAGAATGGAGTGGTAGTATGTTCCTTGGGGAAGGCATATGTATGACGATGCGTCAGCACGGTCACATTTCAAGGCGGAGTCCTCTATTCTCTGTTGCGGAACATTACGGTAAATATTTCTTTGATTTTCATGGAAAGTTTATTTGAATGTGCGAAATTGATGACATTGAGCTCAAAACATTATTTTGGTCAAATGATCATCTCCTCAGTTGCTGCACATTTGTGCTCGTTTTAGGGCATTTTAAATTGTTACTTGCCTGATATGTTACTCCGAATTGGCGATTTATTCTTCAATGCTCAAAACTGAAGTTTGCAGCCTCCCATTATGACATGGCTTTATACTACTTTGGTTGAATCGACATTACTACATGGGATGCTGTTTTGGTGGCAAAGTCAATCTACCAACGGGTGCTAAAGAAAGTACGCAAGATTTCTGCAGTTTTGGGAACAGGAGCATTCTGCACTACTCCTATTAAGGCACTTCTCGCATTTCTTCATTGGTTACCAGCCAAACTACAAATCTTACAGCAAGCTAACCTGGCTCCTCTAAGACTGTAATTTGCATCAATGTGTGGCATAAGTTGCATCGACTTTGGCAGGATCTGGCTGCACTAGAATATTATTTGAAGGAGCTTCCACTTCAACGGACGTTGGCTACATCGCTGATGTCGTGCTCAGATAATCTGAATGGAAAGCTGGCTCTATCCCTCGACGACGCTAAGACGTCTTGGACCGAACAAGCATCCTGCCCGAAAGCAAAACAGTCCTGGGTTTCCATGAATGTTCGTCACGCCAGGCAGCCCTTAGGTCTAACCCGTAGTGCTTTGGATTGTGCTTTGAGCTTGCTTGGTTCAACGATTTTATCGAAGCTATAGCTCAGAGGAATCCGTCCACCATCTCTTGCGCCAATATCCGGTTTTGGCGAGGAGAAAAGTGGAATCACTTGGTGCACCCTTTCTCTCAAATTTAACCAACTTGTCGCTGGTCGACCTAAAGGGGATAGCGCAGTATACAAAAGGAAACAGATAACCAGACTTTAATGACTAAAGCTATATGCGTCTGTCGGCATGTATCTGTCGATGGACAGCCACTTCAACCTACCGCAAAAAAAAATAGTTCTAAAATGTGTTTTTCATCAAAATGATTTGCAAAGCAGACACAGAGAATAATATTTTTGTATATCGTATATAAGAATATAATACTTTACCCAATACCCAATCTTATCTAAGGTTTGAGAGATGAGTTGAAATGAAGTACATAAGTCATTGCAATAACATTCATCGAAGTTTTTTTCAAATTTTTCCCACAAAATATTAGTTAAAATTTATTTCAGAATCGATTTGTATCTCTAACATAGAAATCGTTTGAAATTTTTGGGTTCATCAGAATGATAACTAAATTTCGACCAGTAAATATCAGATACAATCAAACTGAAAAGTCATTCCGTTAATGATTTCGCCACACCCTAATGCAACTTTTTTTCTAAATCATCGAGGAAAACAATACAGGGAGTCAGTAAAATAAAATAAACAAACAAAACAAAACAAAAATCACTAGATACCACTAGCTCTATGTCTTCAGTATAATATCAACAACAAAAAGTGGACAACTTATTAATGACTTGCCATATATTTGTGCAAATCTAATAAGCACTAAATAATTACTAGTCGTTTATTGAATCGACCGAGAAAAACAAAAAAAAAAATCCTAGTGCTGAATGGGCATTAGGTGACCGCACACATAAACGTACATACAAATATGTTCGCTCTCATTTTGACGAAATTGATTTTTGTTCGATGCTCGTAGAGTGATTAGTGAATTAATGGGAAAAGTCACTCGTATCTAAATCTATTTTTTTCGAGTCAATCAAATAATAGGTTTAGATTTGATTTACTTAAGAATAAGGCATATTGTTGAGAGTAATGTATTAATCAAAGCAAGTAATTTGTATTATTATGTTTGTTTTTTGAATATCTGTTAGTTTAACATTACAACAACACGCTGCTGTTAGTATGTATATCATACAGTGTAATTTATTTCACATTGAAAGATACTAAGGTATGATGACTCGATTGACTGATGCAAAGCGTTTTCGAATGACTTTTGTTTTGCACGTTGCTCATTAAAATGCTTCTTAAGCGCAATATAGCGGAATAAGTGTCAAGGGCAAAGTTTCCGTTTCCGAATTTACGAAATCATCTCTAGTAGCAGGTTTTAATTATCTATTTCTTTCCAATTAGTATAATGAACACATTTCGTATCTACGTTGCGTTCTTACCTTAATTACAAGTTATATTTTTGTGAATAAGATACACCTACTTACAAATGCACTTGCTATAACAAGAATCATGTTTTCGTTTTTTTAGTAATGGGCTATACGTTTGATTCTTGTGTAACTTGGTGTATTGTATTTTGTGCGATCTGTGGTTCGAATAGGATTGTATACATAGTTATAATTACGCTGCAGATTTCAAGCTAAGTTAGTTGAACACGTGCTGTGCGAAGGAAAACTCACAATTTAAATTTGAAGAAATAAACAGAATAAATTCATTGAAAAAATTGAACCATTCACACATTTTCTGCATAATCCATTCTCATTTGATTCTTTCTATTTAACTAACTTTGACATTTTGAAATCTTATTTTATTTTTCGTTGATTCAACAAGATAATCTACGAACTCTTAGCACTTAATAAGCTGGATTTGAACTTTCCAAAAATCAAAATTTTGTATATTTAAAGAATGAAGAAAAATGTAGTTTTTCGTTGGGTTTTTTTTAGAAAGTCTGCAACAATGCTGCAGAGAGGAAAAAAAAACATTTTAATTAATTGACAATTTGGTTTAATGTTTTAATTTGTTAATGATGGAGGAATTAAACCTGACGATGGAGGAATTAATCTTGGGCATACATGGAACCAATGTGATACCACATTGTGATATTTAGTGGATATCCAACTTACATTAGTCAGAAAAGAGATAAATGTGATCCAATGGACTTCATCCAGCAAGGGTCGAGCGTTCGCACTGGAGTTGAAGTATTGTTTCCTCTTCCTGCTCGCAGCTACAGCTCCGGTAAAAATTGTTGAAAGAAGCACGCAACCACGCTGCATGCCAGTCAAAAAGAAAATGTCCAGTAAATATAGCGACCGCTGTGCGGTAGAACCCCCTTCCTAGTTGGAGAAGTTTCTTAGGGCGACCAATGTCAAAAGTTCGCCAAAACTGTCAAGCGATTGGCAAAAATTCTTAATGGATGCTTCTTCCACCCAGGACTTCAAAGTGTCCTTTAAGTATGTTTGCCTAGTAGTCAGTTTAACTAAAGCCATCTGTTTAGCTGAATGCCAATCAGAAAACTGTAGTACCCGCCTTTGGAAGTTTATCCGCTTCACAGTTCTCTTTGTTATCTCTAAGTTCTGGCACCAAAAGCAACTGCACCATCGAATGTCTTGGCATCTCATTAAGATATGTACGACATTCGAAGGAAATATGCAATGAGGTGTTCCTATCTTTGTGCAAGGGTTTGTTCTTGTACCTTAGGCTTTGTTTTTTTTTCGTCTACTGAAATCTAAGCTGTATTCCTAAAAGAGTTGAAAAGAGGGCACAATTTACTAATTCCTTACAAGATAAAACTTACCCATCTTTAAAATAATCGCTCAATTGAGAAATAGGATTCTTAGGTGAAGTTGGGGCTACGTTTGTACTTGACAGTTTTATTTTACTAGATTTTGTTTTAGTATCGAAATTCACACATAAGAAAATCAGTGCAGACTCAAAAAGTAATATGGTCAACATTTTTGAATCTCAGGTATTTTCTTATTGCATTATTTTGCGGAATCATTGCGTTTTAATAAATTTAATACTATTACACAACTAAACTAAAGTAAATTGAAGACAAATTAGAAAAGGACAAAAGCGTATATTAAAAAGCGTATAATATATAAAAGGACAAAAGCGTATAAAAGTCTGACAAAAGCGTATAATAGCTCAAAAAAACAATAAGAGCCTGGTACTTACCTTTGTACTGATCAGATTTGAAATTTACCAGTAGTTTCGTGGGCCGAATGAGGAAGGTATCATTCATACTCACTTTAGGAGTCTGGATCACCTTCCAAAAATCAGATTGAAGAAGCTGTAGGCAAGATCATTCTCTTCTTATTTACCATATGCTGATTTGAAATGGTCGTGTTGAAGATCACTCTACTTTTGACTTTATAGTCATGTATTGCTTCCTTAACCTTATCAGTTTTGTTGGAGTCTCTTAGTCTCTCACATAGTCATCTTTCTGTCTCTCTCTCTCAGTCTCTCACATAATCGTGCACACTTTCAGCTTGCTTAAATTTTAATAAGCAATTTTAAATTCGATGAAAATGGGGGCTCTCAGCCTATCAATACAAAAAAAGACAGTACTCTAGACTATAGACAGTACTCAGAAACGTTTATAGCTCTATAATTGGTTTACGCTCTATGACGAAATAGATCAGTCGAAAATGGCAACCTCTAAGCATAGTACCACTGCTTCATCTTCCAAAATTAGCAGGTAAGCTCCATGAGGTAGTTTTTTGCTTTCATGGTTGATAGTTTGGCGAGTAATGAGGAGCCAAACAATGTGTGAGTCAGGCGGACAATTTTTAGAATGGCTGGTGGTAGCAGCTTTCACCCCTTATCAGTCAATGTGAGTAGCTCCTGCAATATTGAGCAATATCATATGTTTTCAATCAACCATATTCCAGCGCCCAGTGTGGGTGTTCCCTGTACATATTGTTCACAACATTTTTACTTTCCGGAAATAGTTTTTGCGTTGCAAACTGATTTCACTATTTGATGAAATTCACTGTGAGCTTCTGTATATGTCGGAGTTTTTTTGAGAATGTTTTAAGTTTTTCAGAGAGCAGTTATCGTAAAATAAGCCGTTCTAACCGATTCCCCAAGTCGTTTCAGCTGAAGCCCTTTGAATGGTGACAGACATCATTTTTTTAAATTTCAGGTCATAGCCTTGTGAACGGTTATTAGTTGCAGTATTAGCAAGAATTTGGTTTGTAACACTAAATAGTGGTCTTAGTCAACATTTGCTCTCGAATATCTTCGCGTTTTCAACAACAAACTGTCCTTGTACAAATGTACAAAATACAAGGCATTCATTACATAGCCTGGGCTAAAGTTTATGCAGAGTAGATGCGAATTTTGTCAGCTCCCAAAAATACAGTACTTATGTACAGTACTTTTTCATTCACATAAAAATAAATAAAAATTTAGAAGACAACTCAATAAACTAACATGCAACAAAACAACACCAGATTTTATTTGGAAAGTTATTTAAGGCCCATTTTGTGAGGGTAAATTCTTCATTTTGATAATTGCTGCTAAGTATTTTTGTACGAATAGTAAATTGTTGTTTGTTGAAGAAACGGAGAAAATCGATTTCCTCTTGCTTCCAAAACATTACTTTATTAAAAGAGCTGTATGTTTATAAAATCGCAATTGCGTATAGTAAAAAATAAAGAAAATTTAAACTTGATGTCAGCTGGTCTATACTGATTAATTTCTTACTATTAACAATCTTCAGTGAATGCGTCCTTCTGTTTAAAATGGAACCGGATTGCGCAAATGAAACAACAGTGGTTAATCTTTTTAATGGTCTTCAGCTCTCTCTCTGTGAATTTCCTATTATGACTTGAATTGTTTTGAACGACGGCGACTTGAATGGTTTTCCACAGAGCCGCAATTTGAGTTTGAGAAATAGAAAAAAGTTGCATGGGGCCATATCTGACGAACATGGTGCTTGTAAGCCCATATTGACCTTATTTATGGTTATATGTACTACCGTACAAAGTTTGGTGTGTAAGCCGGTCCATTATCGTGGTGCGAAAACAATGAATTATCCTTCCATATTTCATTCAATGAATATTCCGAGGAATTATGAGTACACTTTGTAAATCGAAGGACACAAACATCATCACCTTGATTTTAAAACGTCATGCCAAATGTGGAGCATGAATCCAGTCGATATAATCGCATGAAGCTCGTCAGCTAGGCGGCTTTAGATATGCGGTGTTTGTCAAATACCGAGCACCTAGTTTGGCAAACTTCGCATGTGTGGTTGGGTTGCTCGCCTAGTGCTTGCCCTAGGCCAAGCACAAACATTCGGGTGCTCGCTATTCCCGTAGTTTGTGGAACTTTCAACCAAATCAAAGTAAACGAGCAATGTGTTTGGGTATTTTCGGATCCCCGCTTTAGACATTCGGTATTTGTTGCGGTTGTTGATAAATACTGAAAAGTGTCAAACTGTGTGGCGCGAGTAAAAATTTTCAAATCTGGCACGGTGAGCAACATATTTTTTGCGTAATGTTGTTTTGAAGGTCAAATATTTTTGTGGCGATAATTAATCGTAAAGTTACAGCTAATCGTTCCACTGCCGGAATTGCTTTTCTAAACTTTGTATCTTCCTTAGCAATCATTGCTTCAACTTTTTGAAGAAGGTAGTGGAAGTCTGCGGAAGACATCTTGCAAAAATTTTCGAACTGTCCACTTGGTTCTCTCAATAAGTTCACAAGTAAGTATGTTGCATTGTACCTTCAAAAAAGAATATTTTACATAATATGCGGTACACAGTTTTCATTAATGTTGACAATTAATGAGCCTGCAGTAATGAGTAGGCATCTTTTTGAAATGTTGGATACTTCCACGCGGGAGTCGTGGTCGCGTTGAAATATGGAGGAAAAAAATACAGCTTTAGAGATCAAACATTTGATTCCTACTGTCAAGCACGGTGGAGCGAATGTTATGGGTTGGGGAGCCTTAGCAGCATTTGGGGTCGAAAGATTGACTTTTGTTGAAACTACTATATGCCGCTTTGTTTACAAGAACCCGTCGGAACAATATTTGAAGCCATCAGTTGAGAAGTTATGTATATCAGCCGCCGTTCATATAAATGATTCAATTTTAAACAGAAAGTATTTACGCCAAATGTTTTCAGAAGAAATGCCACAATATTTTTTAATGTATTTAAAGTCAAATGCCATCAGGACAAAGTCACCAGCAGAATCATAGCGAAAGCCTGTAAATCTGAGCCTTAAACATTAATTATCCAATCGTATTATGTAATCGTTTTGAATATTACTTACTGACTAGTGAACACCCTGGGCTTAGTGCTTGAAGGAATTGCATTGATTTCGTTAGGCATTGCTTACTTCTTATGCAGAATATTTATATTATTTATATCCAATACAGTACAATTTTAATAATTTTGTCTTACCGAATTCAGAATTTCTCCAACGAATCGAAAATATATTCTCGCACATTTAATGAAAATCATCAATTATTAATAAATATCTTGAAACCCATTTTTCCCCACACCCAAGAATATCACGGAACGAAAATTCAGTTGAATGAACCATGAAAATACATATGTAAGTGTCAAGCCCACTGTTCAATTTGTCAGCATGACAATAGCTATGGATTCAGAAAGATTACTTGAGTTTTAATACATTATTTAAATTACATTAGTTAAACAAGCATTTATTACCGACTACATTTTATGGGCTTTTCGAAAAGAAGCTGGCAGAATATCAATTTCCGGTTCGTGACTCACGTTGCTTGTGATCCGACAAAGGCACTAACTTGGAGCTGGATGAACATGAAACCCGTTGTGCAATTATGATTCATCATTGATGTTTATCCTGTTGCACTAGATTTTCAAACTTGATTTCGAAATGAAAACAACAACATTGATCTATGCGAAACTTAAGAACATGTTGTTTTCCGTTAATTTATCATTTTAAAATGAAAGTCAAGGCACGTAGGGCACTAAAAACTGACGAACTAATCGACGCTTTCAAATAACATACGAACGTGTATCTGACTGGTTTTCCAAGATTGTAGTTTTTTTCCGTATTGACCGGAAAGTTGTTATTATAAATTTTATATATTGTAGTATAAGTCAATGCTGTCTGGGAGGTCACGTCCAATGCCCGGAGTAATTTGGCTGCAAGGTTGCTAATATGTTTGCTTGCTTCCAGTAATGTATATGTAGTCTTGCCTTGTAAGTTTTTCATTAATAATTTCAAGGTAGAAGATGCAACTAATTTATCTGCTTGCTTTATTTCGCCTTACCTTTCCGGCTCTGGTCTGGTTGGGGCTCGTTTTCTTTGCCATAATATCGATTTGTTGGTCGTTCGTGAGTGCATGAAACATCAACACATGTAGAGGCGATGTACGATGCAAGCATAGGTACGGAAATTATAATGTAACTTCGAATCAGACTCACTCGGTGTAGAACCGCCCACGGACAAGTTGAAATATAAAAGTAAAATAAAACGGATGCCCTTGAAGCTCTACTGAGGCCAATGACAGTCTGAAGTCGTACTGGTGAGACTGAGAATAGGTATTTCCAAAATATTGACGTTTTTCTAGCATTTGCTCTGATTTTTTTTCTATGATGATGCCAAGGCCCAGGGGATGCCTTACTATGCTATAGCACAGTCTTCACGGAAGGAAATTTAAGGAAAGGGAGAGGGGAAAGTTTGAGTTTGCAGGAGATAGTGATGCATCATTCGCTTGAAAAACCAGTAGATGGTAGGCTGTTCCATGATCGTATAGACCTAGATAAGAAAGAATCGTGAAATTTGACGGTACGACAGGCACTGATCGAAAAAATATGAGAGTGAGCGCGTTAGGAGGCTCGGGTGTTGCGCGTAGAAGGTGCTCTACAAGGAAGCAGACTTCATATTTCATCATATGGAACAAAGACCATAATAATAGCGATAAAGAATGAGAAATGCAGCCCACATTACGTCGGTGCTTAAAGGTAATACGTGTGGCAATAGTTTGATCATCAATAAGCTTGAAAGCTTTGCGTTGGACTTTGTCTAGTTCCGCTAAAACAGTGCGGCCTGCCCCAGCCCATACATGGGAGTTATACTAAAGTCTTGGTCTTACGAGAGTCTTGTAGATGTGCACTGTGTCTGATGGTGTAAAGTATTTCTTGCCTCTCTGAAGGAAACCTAGGCATTTCATGGCATTTTTCGCAATTTGATTCGGTCCAGCTTAGTTTGGTGAAGATGTTACATCCTAATAGGTTTAGCGAAGGTGATTCACAAATACTCAAACCATCAACGGATATAGTGTGGCTAGTAAGAGAAGGGTAAGGCTTGAGCAGAAAACGATAGCATTGGGTTTCGGACGCATTAAACACAACACGGTTTGCTGAGCCCCAAGTGATAATGTTTAATAGGTTCCTGTTTAGCGATGCGAACATGCTATCTCTACTAACAAAAGTAGAATTTTCGCGAGAGTCGGCCACTCTGTCAAAAGAGTATGTAAGTCATCGGCAAAACCATGAATCGGATTGAAAGTCGAGGAAAGGAGGTTTTTTGTAAATAAAAAGAAAAGAGAGTGTGATGAAAGAACAGTACCTTGCGGAACCCCGGCATTGGTGGTGTGGATACAGGATTTAAGTCCATCAAGAACAACTTGAAAGGAACGATCTACGAGAAAACTTTTAATCCACTTGGCAAGGACGGAGTGAAGACCACATGCACGAAGCTTGACTAATAGGACTTTGTCAAAAGCCTTCGATATATCAAGAGAAATGACCATTGCTTCGCCAAAGCTATGGAGACTACGGTTCCATCTCTCAGTGACAAATGTAAGTAAGTCATCAGTGGAGCGTCCAGAATGGAAATCATACTGGTGGTCGTTGATAAGATGGTTCAACTCAAAATATTGCATTAATTTTGAGTTCACGTGTGATTCAAATACCTTAGACAGAACCGAAACGATTGCAATAGGTCGATAGTTAGAGCAGTCAAATATAACAGCTAAAATAGTTTTCGCAGAGGTTTAGCTAAGGCGGAGGTGCAGCACTTTAGTACGAGGGGCGAAATACCATCAGGATCGTCAGATTTGGAAACGTAAAGCTTGGCGCGTATTTTCAATACCTCTTTTGTGCGGAAAGCACACATTGGAAGGCTAGGAGGACTCAGTGATGAAGGTGTCAAGTAAGAGTTTATAGCGAAAATCTCAGCAAAAGGATTAGTTTTATCCAGTGCGTTACCACAATGAAGAAGAGGTGGCACAGAAAAACTGGAGAAGTTGTTCTTAATCCTTTTTACAAAGCGACTAGAAGCCTTTGCTTCTTTTCTAGTTTGCAAGGACCTTCTGTTTAATATTTTATTTGAACTGGAAACTAACTCCTCTGATAGTGGTTGTATAATTATTGCGAGCAGTTTTGTAAAGTTTTTTTGATTCCTCAGACGAAGATAGCTTGTAAGTTCGGATTGCCGTTATGAAATGATGATCCTTCAGCCTGGTGAAAGTGAATCCTCTAGACTATTATATTCATTTCATCAGCTTTTCTACCTTTAGTGCACCTACTTCAATTATTGGCATATATGTATTTCGTATCTGGTTAGTATTTATCGGTGAATAAAAATAATAATAATCACCTGGATATTTTTCTTCGTTAGAACGTTCGCTGCGTTATTTGCACAAATAAGGGGTTTAATACCAATTTTTTTTATGCATAACAAACAGCCATTTATATTTTCATCAATTGAAAAAGGAAAAAGGGAGAAATAAGAAGCATACAGTGGCTCATAGCTTAAATGATGTAAGTACTTGATACGAAGAAAATCTTTTAAAGCTCCCAGAGTATGAAAAACTCATGTATGAATAAAAATTGGAAAAATATTTCGATTCGTGGTCTTAATTTTTATTCCGAATGAAAAATAAATTAAAATGAATGAATCTAGTTATAACGGTTTTGTTTTTTTATATAAATATTTTTCATACTATGTAGAATTACTCTTTTATTTTAAAACCACCTGGAAACGGGCTCGCATTGAATGTGCCAGATTTTGGGTACTCGGGTGAATTACCGTCCCATTCATGTGTTCTTTTAAAGTCGTCCTTGTTATAAATCCGATGTTTTTTTATTTCTTTCTCTAATTTGGACCAAAACTGTTCAATAAAACTTTAACCCGACGACTAGTCAAGAGGTTTAATTTGATTTGGGCAGTTCCAAATCAATCAGGTTTGCACTAGTTCAGAGGTGTATTTTGGATAGTTGTCCTCATTAAAGCGAAAAGTGTCCTTTAGATTGAATTTTTCAGTACTCTATAGTAGATTCGCCTGCAAGATGAAATTTATGTAGGTTACTATCGATGAGCATCAAATTTCCTATCCCAGAGGACGACATGCATCCCCAAACCATTACATGGCTACCGCCGTGTTTAACAGTGCTGCTTAAATTTTGTGGCTGCAGCTGCACACATAACGTCTTCCATCAGATCCGAAAATGTTAAATTTACTCTCTTCCTCGAAAATAACGGTGTCCCAAAACGTTAAATTCTTCACCAAATGCTCTCGAGCAAATCTGACTGTACTTACCCGTTTTTTTTTAGCACTGATGTATAGCTTGCCTCTGGATGTTCTTCCGTTATGATTTCAATTTCTTCAAGTTTTCATTATAGTGTCAGGATTACACTTCTTATCTAGGTACACACCAGTTTCGTTGACCCATTTTAATCTAAAATAATTTTTTGTTCGTTTTTATTATAATTTATTTATTCGTTATTCTTATGCTTTCGCAGTGAGGCATCTGTTAAGCTGTCAGGTGATTTTCTGAGTCTGAATGAATTCGATTTTGTTGTTGTTGTTGAGTGAAGTAATTTTGTGTTGGTTTTTCATTGGAAATAAAAAATGAAAACACGAGTCCAAATATTTTCCCAATTTTTATACATGGACTTTTCATATTCGTAGAATTTTTAAAGGTTTTCCTCGTATCAAGTACTCACATCTTTTAAGCTGGAAGCTGCTATATGTCTTTTGAACTTTAGTTTGCAAATAAATTTACAATTATGTTTCTTCCGGCTGAGATATTTCCACAATTCAAAAATGCAAATATTTAACCAATAAAAAAATAATTCAAAACAAAACTGGCACCGCCAATAAGCCCATATATGATTCTCACTATTCAAATAAAAGCAACATGTCTCCGAAGCATTACCACATCAACACAAATCCACAATTTACCATTCTCTTTTGAAACGAATAGCTAAAGTAAGCCTCATTTGTTTTGTATTTCAGATATGGTCTGTTGGGGGCTTCTGGCTGCGGAAAAACAACATTGCTGGCGTGCATTGTGGGTCGGCGTCGTTTGAATTCGGGTGAACTATGGGTTTTGGGCGGTCATCCGGGATCAAGAGGCTCTGGTGTACCTGGACCACGAATCGGATATATGCCCCAGGTAAATTGTCCGAAACTGCAATCTATTTAACGGTTTCATTAGTAATGTATGTTTTGTTTGTGTGAATGAAGAACACAAAATAGGATTGCAATCGCAATGGTATTAAAGTTCGAATCGATGCTATGCATGCAGGGAGGTTTATATTTGGGACATATATATGTGTTTAATCCGTTCAAACTTTGCTGTTTCATTACCTAGCTGTTCGGAAATTTGCAAAAAAAAAAAGAAATTTATTGAAAACTCGTATTAATTACCGGTGTGAAAATTGTTGAGAATATTTTTCAGCATTTTCAAAGAAAGGATGAATTTTAAAAATATATGGAATCAAAATAATTTATCAGATATAAGTACACCTTTGCATGAACTACCATGTACAAAAACTGACTCTACATGCATGCACGTCCATTTTAAAATATTTCTCATCTATCTATTTTCGTTTCTGTGAAAATAAAGTATGCACATAATTCTATCCCACGAAAGAATTGTGCGGCATGCAACCAAAAATTTATTTCAATTTTCTTTTGATAATAGGAAGTTGCACTCTACGGTGAATTCACAATGCGAGAAACGCTATCGTACTTTGCAATGATTGCTGGAATGGACCCAAAGAAAATCGGTGATAGAACAGATTTCCTTTTGGAACTACTTCAATTGCCCAGCAGATCGAAATTCGTAAAGAATTTAAGTGGCGGTCAGCAGAGAAGAATGAGCTTGGCTGCAGCTCTTGTACACGAGCCGGAACTGTTAATTTTAGATGAACCGACCGTAGGTGTTGATCCTGTTCTACGACAAAGGTAAGTTTTTTCAGACAAAAGAAGATTTTCTTTGGGAGGAAAGTACTAACTTTGAATTCGATTGTATTATTGTAAGATTGAGTTACGACTGTTGGACATGACTAAACATCAGTCACGTGTTTTTGTATCTTTTTCGAGTTCTGGTTAACCCTCCCCAGACACACTACAATTCGAGCACCTCCCTAGACACACCTGGGTCTATGGAGTCCTGCCGTTTTTTTACCACACTTCGAATCGTTTTAAAATCTGAAAAAATTCATGAAGGTAGATCGATATCTATAGAAAAAGAGCGTGCATTAGGTGATGGATATATATGAATTTTTATTATTGTTATTCAATGGAAATCGACACAAAACACGAGAAATACACGTATTCACTTAAAACATCATAGCTTTTTGTTAAATAAGTTAAAGAAAATTCTACTGTACGAAATGTTTCTTGACATATAGTAGATGAAAGAAAAAAAAAGGACATAATGAAACTCCGAAAAAAGTATAATTATTATGGCAAGAGAAAAAGTACAATTTTTTTGGAGTCGAAAATTCGTTTGAAATTACAATTTTTGGTTTGAAAGTAATGTAACTCAAAGTTTTATACGTTTTTGTGTTATTTATTATTACTTACACTTATTCTTATTAAAATAAATAAAGTAACTGAACAAAATTACAAAATGCATTCATTGCATACATGAAGCGTGTCTTCTTCGCAAATTTTTATTTCTTCGCTCGTTAAACTAAGTGCTAACGTTTCAATAAATTTATATCTTCCCAATGCAGTGTTTGCTTCATTAAAACTGCACAAAATGTTACAATTAACTACCGCTTGATCTAATATACCGAAGAAAAGCTTCGAAGAAAATGCACACTTTTATACTTCCGTAGACACACATGGGTCTTTGGTGTCCGCAGCCAACTTTGACAGCTCAGCAATTCACGAAGAAAGGAGCACCGAGCGTGACGTTCACTACGCCAGTTCTGGATCCAAGTACAATTTTTTAAGTGGAGGTTAGAACCCGAAATATTGACGTACCTGTGCGCCCTGACGATTTTCAAAAACGGCCGGACACCAAAGACCCAGGTGTGTCTAGCGGGGGTTAAGTTGTTAGCATTGAAAACAACAATAAAATTCAACCTCAGTGATCTTATTGAGGCGAATTATCTGAGCAGCAAAACCTTTTGAGTGAAAGCTCGTGAGTTCACAATAGAGTAGGAAATGGAGAAAAAAATGTTTGTAGCAGTTGATGGGACCCTCAGAAGAGATATATATATATAGGAAAATGAAAACAGCAGTATGGATTGAAGTAATCTGCCTGAATCTGAGCGTTAGTAGTAGTGAAGGAAAACTATGGGCAAATTTGACAGTCTTCTACTCCGTGTGTACGCAAATTTGATAAATTCCAACCAAAAGCTCGTAGGACTTAGGTAGCGAAGAGACCAAAGGAAATATCTGAAGTAGTAATTTTCTCGATTTGTTCTATTTATAGATTTTATCTTTGTAGTGAAATTACATTACTAAAGTGCATATATTTATATGCTTGTTTCATTTCCTTAAATCTGTCTGTTCTGAGATGGGACCACTATCTAAAGCGGTTTCGCCAACCAATGACTTTTTCACAGACTAACAATTTGATGAAATTTAAACATAAATTTTAAATCATTTACATCGCAACGTTAGATAATTACCTGCTGAATCAGCTTTACACGTCATAATAAAGTTTTAACAACATTAGCTAGTAAAAAAAACTTACTGTGAAGTCAGGAACTTATGTATGTGAATGCAGTAAACTTGGTTTAAATCGTTTGTTTGCGAGTCGGCTGAATGTGATCTGATATAAAATGTAAAAATCGCGACTACTATTTAAATCTACATAGAAACTTAGTTTTGCTTCTTATTATGTAAAGTAAACATTAGAAAATAATAGTCAAAATAGAATGATTTTAATTTAAAAATGTTTTAATGAAAACATACGATATTTAGCCACTATTCCATTTCTCGTTTGGCGAATCGGGGATTTCTATAGGAGGGGAATATTTTGTTTACTATCAAATTGGCAAAGAAGAAGACTCTTTGGCAATCTGATGGTTAACAATTTTCTCTCCTCCTATAGAAAATTTCGGGTCGCCGAACGATAAATTTTTAAATGACGTTTATAAATCCTCGCAGCTGGTGAATTATATTCCGAGGTTAAAACTTTCCAACGTTCTGAAAAGATGATAATTTGATCGCAAATTGTCGGGAGAATAAGCAAATTTTTCCAGCCAATTTCATTTAAGATGTTTCTGTTGAGCGCCGCTCTATGTAGCCGTGCAATTCCCTTAATGAAAAGGACTGTTTTCCTGTTTACGAGAACTGTTAACGTCATGACTACTAATGAAGTCACAGCTGCTGAGAGTGCAAGGTTCAAACAGATGCTATTACTGATAACTGTTATATATTCTGGAGCTAGTGCCAGTTGCACTTTGAATCCTTTCCTCTCAGTGAGCGTTCGCGCTCTCCTTTTCCTCTCCAGTTTATTCTAGTCTCTTGGTCATTCCCTCGTAGATCTACTACTTTAGGATCCTAATGCTCATAGGTTTAAGTAGATATCGTTTTCTCTCTACTCTTGGAATCTTAAGATATTAAGGGTGCTGTTGGAATGTCTGTTTATTGTGTCGAATGCATTTCTCTATTGTTTCTATTCGTAAGTCCTTGTGTATGTCAGCGTTTCTGATGTACCAGGGTGCCCTTGTTAATTTCTTCAAGGCCAGGTTTTGGCAAGTTTGTAACTGTTTCTTGTTTATCCTGTTTGTTTGGTAAAAGATGGTGCTTCCATATGTGATGGTTGGTCTAACGATCTGCTTATAGATAAGGGCTCTGTTCTTAATATTAAGCTTATTTGATACAAGTAATGAGTACAGCTGGTTTAGTATTCCGCTAGCAATTATTTGTTTGTTTTGCATGTGCGTATTCCACGAAAGTCTTGTGCCAAAAGTGAGTCCTAAGTATTTGGCTGTCGTTTCCCATTCTATGGGTTTGTTGTCTACTGTGAGTTGGCTTGGGTTTTGTTTTCGTCGTCTTGTCGCAAAGATTGCTTGCGTTTTTCCCGCATTGATACGAATCTTCTACTTCCGGAAGTAATCCATGAGTTTATCTATGTAAAGTTGGAGGTTTAGTGAAGCAATTTTACTACAAAGATAAAACCTATGAATCGTAATAAAGTAGCCGGTACTATAGAGAAGAGAAATCTTAACAGAAAAAGGAATTCACGTTGGCAGCCTTCCTAGACATTGAGGGGGCTTCCAATAATGTCTCCATTGGAAGTAGCATTGATGTTTTGATTTGATATGGAGTGGCTGGATGTAACTCTAAAGACATAGGCATCGGATTTGGTCAAAAACAGGGAAACTTAGACCACCTTTTTGGATACCAAAGCGGAGAGAATAGTAGGAACGCGAATACTACAAAGGGGGATAATATCACTCCTTTTCTGAATCCTGACATTAAATGATACACTCGAAAATTTAAGGGCCAGTAGTTTTGAGGCAGTGACGTATGCCAATGACATTGTGGTACTTGTGAGGAATGCCTGCCCAAAGACTTTTTCGGACCTTATCCAATCGGTCGTTGGACCAGATCCAAACCTGTACCAGAAAAGCAGGTTCTAGGGCCTAAAGCTGAACTGCGGAGGCTCATGTGAAGTACCGAATAGGTAAGGCTCATGCAGCACTTTCCCTTGCTTGGGAACGCATTAAGCACAAACTTTGTCAGCAATTTGTATAGCCCAAGTCAGCAATTATTCCTTCGTCAGACCCATACGCGACGTTCAATGCATGAGCAACAGTGAACTGAAAAACGGCTGCCCACTAAATCACTAGGAAGTTCTTGATTCGCATCTTTGGCTGATGTCGTTGGCCGGCCACATTTCGATTCATCTTCAAACTTCTTTATACAACGCCACACATTGCTGATGTCCTTACCAGCGTCCCCATAAATATGCTTCAAGCGAATACGGATTATGCCACAAATTTTATGACGATTCTTTTTTTTTTAGCTACATACACATGGTTCTCATCAATCAATCTAAAAAAGAAATGATTTCATAAGTTGAATACCGTTCCTTCTATAATATCAGAAATAGTCCAGAAGCTGTAAAAGAAACAACATTTGAAGCACTCGAGGCGTTATTTTCCAAGCAATCCTTGTACATACTTTAATTGCAAAATATCTTGCCTTTGTCAATTTTGAGCTCGTGATTGTTGCATCAGATCAATGTCGACAGGTTCTTCAAATTACAGTAACTTCGTAGTAAAGTGACAAAATAAGACTTTTACATAATACTTTGTAGGACATAAAAAAGGCCTTGTATGTTGCAAACTGAACAGATCTATAAAGCTAACAATGTCCAGTTTAGCCTCCTTGATTCACAGGATGGCTTTGAGATCTAACAGGTCAGCATTTTTCTGAGCGGAGTCCACACGATTTTCTTGTGTAACCCTGCATTCGACATTTCCTGGGTCCACCAGTTTAGTTTGCTGGTCTTGTCACAATAGTGTTTAAATAAAGTAAACAAACAGAGTTTTTGGGAATTACATTGAAAATCACTTAACAAATATAAGTATAGGATAAACGCATACGTCAAGAATTCCAGCGAGTCTTTTCGTTGTTGTTCTTATCTGGCCTTCTGACGCCTATGTGCTGAACTTCCAGAGTGACACATCATTGAAGTATTCTGTAAATAATTAATTTTGTAATAAGTTTTAAATCAACCATCATTTACCATCCATAATAATTATTAACTTCTGGCCAGAAAACCTTAACTAGAGCTTTTAACTATATGCCAATTTCTTATACAATTTCATTATCTATTTTTAGTATATGGGATCATTTGGTAGAAATTGCAACCAAAAACAATCAAACTGTGATAATAACGACCCACTATATTGATGAAACTCGCCAAGCGAATGTGGTAAGTTTACTGTTTATTTTTCTTTTTTTTCTCTCTCAAATTGAATCACAACAAACAAAACAATGGAGAGCGATACGTTTAAATTCAGGAAACTATCTTGACAAAAATAATGAGCAACATAGCCCAAATCAAATCGAATCAAATCATTTCACACTTGTACTGTTTCGTGTTGTTTTTATTTTCCTTCGATCGTTCGAGAAGAAAAACAGAAAATTTTTGAGAATTTCGAATTCGCTGAGGTGAACTCAAGCAAAATATTTCCATTAAGGATCTTTACACTTTCGGCACATCCCGACATCATTCACTAGATTTATATATGTACATGTCTGTAACTTGTCCCATACATAATGATTTCATATAAGTGCACATATATGTTTTTCGGCTTTTGGCTTTCCAGTATTCCGACCGTCCTCTAAAAAAGGATAAATTGGCGGCTGTGAAAAAAAGGACAAATACAAAATAGCAGATGTCAATCAGTTACTGCCTTCTGATTGTGCCCGAGAACGTTGAAAGGTTCGAATCCAGTGTGGTAGTGTTGGGTTTCATCGAAACGAACTGAGCGAGAATAAACGGTTACTTTGCTCATCCATGGGGAATTGTTAAAAATGACTGTAATTCCCAGTGAATCGAATAAGACACTTTCTGAAATTGATGTTTTTATGGGGGTATTTCATTTTCATATGAAACGATGACAAACTGTTGAAAAAAACTTTGGTCATCTATCTTGTCGGCGGAATGTGTCAGTTTGGGGGGAGACAAAGGTTTCAGATTCAAGTCAAAAGTTGTTTGGGCATTTTTTTTAAAGATTCACGGTGGTATTGTGTAATCTCGGGGGCAAAATTAAGTTCATAATTGAATGGGATGAGTGGCTCCAGATCGTTTATTTGAAATTATGGGAAGTCAGTTTCACTTTTCAGACATTATGAATGTGGCGTTTGATATTAGTATTAGTTAGATGCTTGAAATTTGTGAAAATGTGATATTCTGAGCTAAAATTTTCCAGTAAATTATATCTATTTCGGTCACAGCAAAATAATAAGTACATCATAAATAAGTAAATAACGTAAAATTACCATTTTATTGGTACCTGATACCCTTAACGATCCAGTTTTGATGCGTAGTTAAACAAAAAATTCAAATATTTTTTTAATAGAAAATAGAAGCTTGTTAACGCATTGCAAGATTCATGTAAAAGCAGCTAGCTAACACTTTCAAGTTCATTTTCAGTTCCCGTCTTTCTTGGGATTTGAGCTAAATTAATTCTAATTTTTTTCTTCAATAACTTTAATTAAAGTACGAACTACGGCAAAATTAAGTTAAAAATACAATACCGCTGTAATTTGCTTATATATTTTAACTCAACAAAGGTTGACATAATTTCAATTTGGTCGTATAATTACCGCTTCGCAGTGAGAATAAAGATGTAGATTATGATTGAGATTCGGACAGAGAAAAACTTCGGCTCCAAGTGGTTTGTTTTGATGGTTTTATGGTTTCCCTTTTGTTTTTTATTTACTGTGTATGTTGAACTTTGGTTTGAATCTTGATTGGCCCAAATTAATCTCTGAGTCTGATCAAAGTGAAACTGATCAGTTAAACTTATTTTGTTTACTGAGTCGCTCTTTTTAAAAAGCCATAATTAGCTAGCGTTGTTGGAGTTTAACGTGCTAGCTGTCTCTAGCTGGTTGTTTTTTCAGGTAGAGTTGAATAGAAAACAAATTTTTCGCAGATTTATTGAATATAATATCAATGATTGTTTTATTCACCTCATCACTCAGTTTAATGCCTTTCGCCAACTTGAGATACTGCACACATATTATGACTATGCAATGATAAGCTTGAATAAAGATTTTCGGGAGAGCACAGAATCATAGCAACAATTCGATGGACATCTTAATGGCTCAGATATTTGCCCGACTCCTTTTGATTTCAATACTCATGAGCCAATAATCCATAATAATGAAGCCACAAGAGCCCCTTGTTTCTTTGAACAGCTTTAGTTTTGAAATCGTCTTTACTTCTCAGACACCGTAAGTACTTCAGTCAAGTACTTTCTAAAGGTCGTCGCATTCATCTTCTTCCAGGGGCTCCTGTGCTCGGGTGATCATTTATTTTTGATTGAAAAGAGATCTTGAAACAAATTCATAGTTCATAAGATGATAAAGATTTTCAGATGAAGACTACGAAGCAAATCATTAAAAATTAAGAAAGGCTTAGATCTTTTAAATATTTTTTTGAGAGATTCACAGGTACCATTATGAAGCCGGGCTGCTTTGCAATTAACTATTTTCATGTGAAATGGAGTAACATTAACGCTAAACTAAGATTGTCTTGGAACTATTTTACTATTTTTTAGAACATTTAAATGAATTTTAAACCAAAGAGTTGGCTGGAAATTATCGGCGCCCAGCGTGGGCAAATATGAGAAAAATGACTCCAAATATGAGAGAAAAATTTAGGTCAGAAAAATTTTAGGTTAAGGTCAATCAAATGAGTACAAATGTTACAAAGACGAATTGCTGCAAGAGTGGTCAATAAGGTGAAAATACCCAATGATTTCTAAATTGATGGCTGTGCATGGAGTCATTGGAATATGTTAGTGTGAGCAATAATTGAAGTGTGATGAATGAAAGCCTATTTTTGGCAAATATGCGTTAAAATAATTTAATTTATTGATGTGCAGTAATAAATGCTTGAAAATGAAAATACAATGCATATGAGTCAGAAACACAAATAAAATTTCTTGGCAATCATTAAAGAGCCAATTTGAATATGTTTCGGCCATTATATGGAGATTTCATGTCAAATGGTTTCAAAAGACCTTAAGTTTATAAAAGATAAGTTATTTTTCCATTATTGTTGTAACGTGTTTATAATCATTGAATGCACATTATATAAAAACAAGAATTTAAAAAAAAAATACGACCATCAAAATGCTTTTTTTTTTTAAAAAAATTCAACCGCACAGGAGCCACTAAAAACATTAATTGTCAAAGAAAAGTAGAGGAATCGTGCAGATTTTGAGCGTACATTTCTCTGTGACACGATGATGTTATCGACGACGCCTTCATCGAAGATTACAGGGATGGAAAATTGTTTGGGATTGTCATGCGAAAAATTTCCACTTATCGGAAAATTTAAACATTATTTATTTTCATTGTAGATGTTTTTGATATGAATATCGAATGGTATCATCTATTAGTGCAGAAATAGCAAAAATACTTTGTGCTGGCAACTCCTAGTTAGCAGCACAATCAAAAGTATGCTACATATGCTTCACATTATAGCCAATCCACCTTGTGAATTATATTTCGTGGAAGTTACAGGGATACGAAGGTTACCACTTGCAAAAGTTTTCCGATTTTTAAAATTCAAATACTTGTTCCTTATTGACACTACCAGATCATTGCCATTTTAAAATTTAATATAAACATCTTTTACTAAGAAAATGATAAAAAATACAAAAACTACCATAGCTGGCAACCCTATCATTGTTTTTCAACCAAATTCCTACCAAACTTTACACACTGTAAATGATTTCATTGGAAGTTATAGGGCAAAAACCTTTATTTTTCAGAGCAAATTTTCAAGATTCAAGAGATTAAAATTACCATAGCTGGCAGCTACAATCTCGTTTTTCAATCGAATTTCTTTTAAACGTGACCTAAAGTAAAGTTCAGCTACTATGCGAATTTCAATAAAATCTGGTGACTGGATCCGAATTTATAAGGAAAAAACCAGTATTCTTTCGTAGTGATTTGTCAAGTAGGCACCATTGGCACAGAGTTGCCCTTATTTCAAAATTATCTTGGTCCTGTTTAAGGCCAACACATCCTGTGGATTTGAAATGAGTTCCCATGGACATAAGTTTCGGATGCTAGCAATATAAATGTATCAAGGAGAGGTTACTGTTTTTATCGTATATAAAGTTTCAAAAAATTTTCTTTGGCTGTCTAGATAAAGCAAAAAATAAATAAATACGATTGCTTTTTGCTAAAAAGCGGAAATTTTCAGGAGGTTCGATGATTAGAAGGTTCTCACTTTCATAAGAACGCAATGGCAGCTAGATAGATGACCGTTGAGCAGCTGCAGCAGCTTATCAGTGCTCTCCGACTACCTACACCAGCGCCGTCAAACGGATCACTTGGAATTTTCGCAAATTGAACCACCGGCTACGATGGTACTCGTTCAAGAACGAAATTGGACGAACTTGTAGACAAGATTAGTATCTACAAATAAGAACACATCGATGGCCAGCAGCAATCTTAGGAATGTCACTACTATTAGTAGGCATAGCGGCTGCGTGCTGGCAAGGAATCAAAAGTGAAATGATGACCTGGAAGAAAGCTATAACTCTAATTAAAAATATATTCGCATCAACTAGGCCAGCATACCATGTATACATGGAGCTATTCTGCCAGAAACCAGAGCGGAATTACTCCACAGATCTTTTCATTTGCGAGGAGCGAGCAGTACTCTTTAAGCTGCCAAAGGACATCAGCGATATTTTTAAAGCAATTCAATTATTTTCAGCTGCAGATCAACCAAACCGAATGCAGTTTCTGTTATCCCAGTATAAAATTCTCAGGCCACATCTTGGCCGATCGAGGAATATCCGTGGACAGGAAAAGTCATCGTTTTAAAAGATAGGCCAGAACCAACAAAGCTCAAGCAACTCATCATCTTCTTGCAGACTTGTCATGATTCTGCCAGTTCATCGTTGGATTTTCTGATAAAGTAAGACCACTAGCTAGCCTGACTAAGAATGATGCACAATAGAAATGGATAGAAGAGTAACAAGTAGCAAACGACCAGCTTCAGATGTGACTTACCACAGCGCCAACTTCGCGATAGGCTGACGGAATAAAACCGGTCGTATTGCGAATAGATACAAGCGGTTTCGCTCTCGGAGCGGCATTCCCGTAAGGAGAGGGTCTTAAAGATAACTCTTCATTAATACTTGGAGTATACTATATATCAGCACTATGAAAGTTCAACGCCAAAATCGATCACGCTGACTAACCTGTCCAGGACCAAGACCAACGGCCAAGCCATTCGTTGGGTCGGATTCGCTTAGTGTGTACGAAGAGCCAACCTTGGCCTTGCCCTTGGCTGCTATTCGCTCTGCTGGCGGTAACTTCAAAGCGTTGGCGATGTATTGGCTTTGGGACTCCGTTGTAGTGTGGACGGTTGGTCGAGTTGGCTATCATTAAAATACCGAGTAGTATATTGAGCTAGTCTGTGTTTGTTTGTATATTGTCGAATATAGCGTATGGTGTCGAAATGCGTTCTACTACCATAAATGAGTTCTACTTTACAGCACCATGTTAATCGCTGTCAATCACTAGGTGTACAATGACACTCAACCCGAACCGCATCCAATACCTTGGCTCCAAGCCATTGGTCCCAATCTGTTCCTGTGTAGACGGCAGGACCAACGCCATGGCCAACGACCAACATTCGATCAAACTGTCAGTGGCCATTCGTTGGTTGTATGCGTACGCGCCTTTAGAGGTTCTACATCGACGAGGGTCGAACAAAAAAGAAAACTGCTTCATCAACCAAAAAAACTGCTCATCATCGAGGCGATCATGTGTCCATATCGAGCGCACTGCATACGCCCACATCCACCACACTGCTTACACTCTGATGCGTATGCGTAAACATCTATAAAACGCGAGATATCTGGCACTAGAATTCAATCTATTGATCAGCGTTCTCAGGAGTATTCGATGGTCCCAGAAACCTTCTGGTTAAATAGTTTCTTTTATATTATAACATTTAATATATTTAATAAACTGTTTTCGCCTAAAATTGTTTATTATGCCTTGTAAATTTCATAATGATTTTATATGTTGATTTAGTCGGTGCTAGACATTTACTTTGCACCTCTTCATAGATTCTTCCAGCTAAATTTGGTTGATTTAATGTTTGTGACATCCTTTTCACCTAATTCAAAATTGTATTTGTTTTTTCAAAATTGTAATAAATTTGACTGAATTCGAAGCAGGTGTTTGGCTCTTCAAAAGAATTTATTGTCAGACATAAAACTTACATAAAAAAAACTTCGAAACAAAAAGAACATTACTCTAGTTTCATAACTTTTATACAACTTTTTTTTAATGCGGTCTAAAACGATGTTTGATTTGACTTAGTCTCAGTCAGATTGATTGATTTGTGTTTCGGGTTAGACATCAGTTCAGTCCATCAATCTGCTTGAAAATGAGGCGGAAACCTTCTCTCCTATGCACAGAAAATCAACACCATTTTTTATACCAGGCGTGCATCATCAAGCACCATAAAAACTGACCGCAAATTGAACACGTCTGATTAGTCATATGATTTAACTGATCGAATACCAGGCACATAAATCTCACTCATCTTGTCTCATCTTCATTTTGATGTCAGTTTTGCATTTTAACTCGTTCGATTTTCGATTCGATCGTAGGATAAAATCGAATGGCAGATCGTAAACTTGAAAAGAGTCCACCGTTGTTTTATTCAAAGCCACTTCCGTTAACTAGTCAGTCACCTTAAAATAAGTCTAAGAAAAATGTTTAAACACATTCTCATTTATTCAACTATTATCTTGCAATATCCAATGTGTTCCAGCGGGACTCTAAAACAAATTTCATGAAAGGAAACACAAAGAATAAAATAACTAAAAATAAACGTTCAAGATTCCCGACGGGCATCAAATTTATTTCAGGAAAATATGCGATAAATTTTTATAAGTGGACTAGTGAGAAAATTCGATAAAACATGAGAGGGTTGAGAGCGCCCTCGGGCAAGAAATATGAAGTCACGAAAAGCAGAATATTTTGCAAGTGCAAGTGAGTTCATCTTATCCATGCTTTTCTTATACATATCTCGAATCATCTTTGGATTCTAAGTGAAATACATACTCGTACGGTACTGCTTGTAAACGAAAACGAGTAAAGGCGAGAAAAATTACCAGGCGATTCCCACAATGATTTACGGCTACATCCGGGCACGGTATTTTTCAGCGTAACAATAGATTGTCTGCTTGTTACAGTGCACTAGATTAGAAAGGGAGCGACGACAAGCAAATAGAAAATGCTAATGAAAGTATGAAAAGTTTGAGGAATTTGACTGGGGGTGTTATGATAACTGAGGATATTGCAGCACACATCATTTGCATGTATGTATGTAGCAATGAGTTTTAATGGCTTGATAACGTTAAGGAATTCGAATGTATAATGAGTGTTTAATCTGGAGCTGTACTAGCAAAAATTTAAGTCAAATAGGATTACTTGGTTAAAGATAATATCATAGTTGCAGCTTATGCGAATTAAATCTATGTTTTATGATAACACCCTTATATGTTATTTTTTAACTGCTTAACATATATCTCTGAGAATACTTTTGGTAACAAGATTTATTATAAATTTAGCTTGATCAAGGAAGTTTAGTAAAAATGTTGTACCAAAATAATTCCAATGAGAACACAGAGCTATCAAAATAGATATCGAAAAGTTAGATGGAACTCATTTGGCGTATTGTTATTGCATGAGAAAAGATACACTAGAAAACAAATAAGTTAGTCAGGGGAAGATGGCGATAGGTTTTAGGGATGAAAGTGCCATGAATGCCTCAAAGTGCTTAATTTAAAAATGCTGGCTAGTTTTTTTTATTTCTCTTCTCAAACGATTAGCTACAAAAAAAAAACACTAATCACGTTCTTCTACGCCCTACTTGACTTAACTTTATTCCACGGTTTTTCCTTATATCATAAATGCCTATATTATAAGATAAAAAGATGTTTTTTTTTACTTCTACCTAGCTCATAAATTCACCACGGTCATAAGGGTCACGACGGTCATCAACGGGCTGAGTGTTTCAATGTCATCAACGTTTGTGGTTTCAATGTCCACAAACGGCATTCGATTCGGTCTGGCATGACGGTTTAGTCTGCGAGCTGAATCAGCTTAGTCTTCCTAGATCTGTCTATATTATTTTTAAATGAAAAGCGACAATTTAATTCAATTGAAACAATTGCAACATTCAGTTTGCTAGCCAGAATATTGAGTGAGTGGACACGGTTTCCTACCAGAGGTTAGTTCTGTATAAAAAAAAATCATTCAAAGACCATATTGACCAAGCATGTACGAGTATAAAGGCAAATAAAGCTGCATATGAATTTTTCACAGATCGTCGGCTGTATAAGTGCAATTGTCACAATTTTTCTTGTTGTGTTATTGTTTCTGTCTCGAACATATCTTGGCATTGTTAGCCATTCTTGATGATTAGTTAGTCGTTGGCAGGTGGGAAGGTTATACGTATTTTAGTGAGCTTGGTGAATTATATCTTCCGACAAAAATGAAAAAAAAAAGAATTTGCTGTAAATTTTGTTTTAAGAATGGAATAAAGTGCAGCACTACATTGAGCATGCTGATAGTTGCTTTTAGGGAACCTTTTATAAATAAAACAAGCGTTTACAATTGGTACACACGTTTCCAAAAAGTCCGTGAAGACGATGAAGATAATGATCGCCCTGGGCGTCCCAGTATATCAGCTACCGATGACAACGTTCAAAAAGCGAAGGAAATGATTATGGACAATCACCGAATTGCTATTAAAAATTTGCTGATGAAGTTGAAATACGATTTGCAATTTTATCGCATGTTTTGGGCATTACACGAGGAGCAGCAAAGATTATTCCAATATTGTTGAATTTTGACCAAAAATAGCACAGAGTTAACATTGCTCAAGAGCAGCTGAATGAAGTCAATAACAATTCAGAGCTGCTGAAACGGATCATAGCTGGTTATGAAGCATGGATGTAAAGATATGACACCGAAACTAAGATCCAATTGTGCCAATGGAAGCTTCCTGAAGAGCCAAGCGCGAAAAGAGCTCGTCAAGTTCGATTAAATATTGAGCTTCTGCTCACTATTTTCTTCAATTTCAACGGTGTAGTTTATCATGATTTCTTCCTACCAGGTCTCACTGTCAATAAAATATACTACGTGGAAGTTCTACGACTTTTACATGAAGCAACCTGAAGAAAGTGCCTAGATTGGGGCGAAACAATTCATGTCGATTGCACCACGATAATACACTTGCTCACACTTAATTACATACTTTTCCCGATATTTTTGGCAAAAAACAAAACTGCTTTGATGTCTCAACCTGCGTTTATGCCGGACATGGTCCTTTTCGACTTCTTCTTATTGGAATCTGAAAATATTCAGGGAAGAATGACATTTTAAGAGATAGAGACAGAGTCGTTGCAGGATCTAAATTCCATATCGAAAATCGCATTGCAGAAGTGCTTTGAAGATTGGAAAAAGCACTGGCACAAATGAAAGAGATTTGAAGGAATGAAAAATGAATAAATAAAATTCCGCATACACTTAAAACTTACACTTGACAATAAATTGATTATATTTAAGCTAGTAATCTAACCCATCATCGGAGCGCCCATCCAGAAAGACTTCTGGTCTTCAAACCGTGCAAAATAAAGTCTTCAAAATGGTCCTAAACAAGCCTTTGTATTTCCTTACCTGTTACCTGTAACTGAGCAGATGAAAAAAATAATCATCAGAGATACATCTAGTTCATCACTTCAAACACTGTTTTCCATCAATAATATTAAGTTTCCATACGATTTTGTATTAGATTAAGTTATGTAATTAAATAAATTTATTTGTTAAAGGTTTTTTGAAAATGTTCACTGGAGAATTTGAGTTAATGTATACAAAAAATTGCATAACCTGCAATTTTATGTTAAAATGTAGCTGTAATAATGGGTTTCTGAATCTAAATTGAGAAAAGTTTGCCCATGAAAAGAAAATTTATTAAAAATTACCTTAGATCTCTATCCGCTTAGGAACAAAGTTGTGGGCTGCCGTGGAATATACCGCATCTTACTTGGGTCCGACACAATCCACACTGTGAATTATCACACAAGCTGGCTTATCGGCCCGTTTCCCATTGAGAAAGAGGTCTGTTTTATCCATAGTTGTTTAGCCCGTTGTCAAATGACACTTTTCAATCAATTAGTGTCATTCTCTTGTTTTCCGTGAACTTAGACCTTAGGTATGTTTAAATGGTGGATTCTTCTAGTTCACTGTCGAATTAGTGACAGTGCTATTATTGTTGATTGTGCTTGAATATTAGTAACGAATAGTGTAGAAGTTCCGAAAATCTATATTCTTGGCTATGTTGTTTATATATTTTCGTAGAGCTTTATTGTTAATTGTCGATCGATGCTACTTTGTGTCGCGTTTTTCAAACTGTTGAAGTTGTTGTTACTTGAGGTGCTGTTTTGTTAGCGTCAGCCATCGCCAAGTGATTTCTTGGTATCGATGTTTTCGACTTACTACGTCCCAGTTTCGTATCAAACTTTCTTAAACTTTCGTAAGATTTAACAATAATCTTTCGTAAAATTTAATTTAATCTTTCGTTATACTAAACTCCGTAATATTTGTCGTCATTACCCTAGGTTATTTATTACACCAGTAGTTCTATCAATTAATAATGAAAACTATCTCCATCGCTCTCCATTTTCGTAGCATTATATATTTTACTAAACGGACACGTTGAAGTGAACGTATTTAACTGCACTCAACATGCTCAACCACCGCCAACCAAAATGTCCAGCATGAGTTAATTAAGAGCTTTGATTTATTTTGTCTGATTTGATTCTTTTATATTTTGCCCCTTTTTATGTGTTTCTCTTATTTTTATTACTATAATCTTTATCATTATTTTTATCTCCAATAATTGCGAACAGCCTGGCGTTGAGTATGGTTTAAGCTCGTACTAAAAATGCGATTAAACTCACTAATTGTTTTCCAAATCGTTTATTATAAATTATTATGGGAACTAGCTGGTGGTAAGCCTACTTCAAGGCAAAGCAACAAGCACAATTTTAAAGCCAATTATTTATATTATTTTGGTTTGGATGAGTGTTGACAAGTTTTTATTTATTTCAATTCTTGCTCCAAACGTATGACCAACACTCAACCATTTCCATTCAAGGTGCTCACATTGTCCTATGCGTGTCTTAGATTGCAGTCAAAATTGATCACCATTCACTTGAATTAGATTATTAGAGCGCTGTTTCTCAAGAAATTAGAAGCGCCCAGCGTGGGCTTTATTTTCCAATATATTGGACCTGATGATTATGGAAGTAAACGAAATTATTTATAGATGCCATTGAATGCCATTTTATGTTGAAATTAAACAGAAAGGTTGTGGAATTCCCAAAAAGTAGTTTTCGTACAGTGAAAACCTTTTTTAGATTGCAAGTATGAATCGGATTCTAGTAATGTATCTGTATGCTGAAGTCATAATTTGCATTATTATGGTGAGTTAAATCAATAGGCAATAATGATGTTTTGATTGTTTTTGTCATGGTTTTTCCCAAAATTTTTTCATTACTACTCAACGTTTTTGATCTCATAGCCCGTTCATACTATAGCTAATAGCCCGTTTGCATTGAGACTAAATTGCGTGATTTCGATCATCTGATCGATTTGAGACCAAATCAACCAAAAATCGACCTGCTTTACCATACATTTGTCTCGGCTTTTGACAGTCGAAAGCAACCTGATTTATGCCCATCTAGTGTAAATCAGGGACTATTGTGAATTTTCTCCCGGCTGAATTTTTCTTAGAGCGTGCTGAATTCCATCTCTGGGAAAGAAAGTAGATTTGAATGAGCTATTATTCGAATTTTGTTCTAAAATAGTGAAAATTGAGCACAAAAGGAGAACGTAAAGTGCACAAACGGAAAAGAAAATATTTAAAATATAACTTTCACGCAAAATATATTGCCCATATAAATTTGAATGACATATCTCGCTCAAAATCTAAAACACCGCCAGTGCAAACACCTCACCTGTGGTGTGTTCAATACTCTTGCTATATCAGCTATTAACTGCTATTTTAGCTGCTCGGGCTGTCCAATGTCACGAAATAGCTACTTTCGTGTGCTTGCTATCTGCTGCTCGCAGTCTGAAGGATAGCAAGAAAGTAGCTAAGGCAAAATGGAAACGTAACTTTTGATTAGAAATGGAAATGAAAAGCAGTTTTTGAGCTTTGGTGAGAAAGGAGATAAACAATAAATACCAGTTTCTATACAACTTCAGAAAGAGGACTAACGAGAAAATTATCATGTGTAAAATTTTTTGTTGTTGAATATTTTAATAATAATAAAATATGCCGCGTGTTAAGAAATTGCACGCAGCCATAAATAGACTAGTGGAACAGCATAAAAACGATATTTCGGAAACTGCGCGGACATTAAAAAAAGCTGAACAGCGTTGCTAAATTATTTAAAAGATTCTATTAAATACAACGAGAAGCACACAGGAGGTCGTCAATCAGCAGTGATCAAACAGGGAAAGTGGGCTATTTTACAAGTTGCTTCAAATTCAATGGCAACGGTGCGGGAGGTCAGCGCAAAGGCAAGTGTACGTAATGTGCAACGAATTTTCAAACGAGCCGAGCATTTACAGCGGTAAAATCGGAATTTATACAGGCATAAAAAGACGATCGTTTGCAATTTCCACGAGAGCATGTGCAGAGGTCGAGAGTCCTTTTTTTTTTTGACGAGAAACGATTTAATTTAGACGTCCCCGATGGTTTCCGGTATTATTTCCACGGTTTGCGGATGCAGTCCTCAACATTGAGTAAGTATTATATGGGCGGCGGTAATAGGATTCAATGGGAAAACAGATGCCTGGTTCGTAGCGGATCGAATGGTGGGTTGTTGTTATATTACACATACTAATTTCGGGTGGACATAACATTTTTGTATATTATAATGCTATGGTTCACAACACTAGTGTCGTGCGTTATTACAAGTGGACTTACATTCTTAGATTACAGTTGAAATTGACCACAAATCACTTGAATGAACTTTCTAGTGCGCTGTTTCGTTAGAATTTATAAGCGCCCAACGTGGGCTATTTTGGGCTATCATATGTGGGCTATCAAAATAAATGAAATTAACTATGCCTGCCATCATTGCTCTTGTTTTACGGGTCTGATGTTGTATTTGAAACCAAGAGGCTATTGACTTTATACGCAAGCTGTTAAGTAAATTTTTAAGTTTGTAAGTAAGAATCGTTTCAACTTTGGTTTCCACTGAATTTCTCACGGGTTCAAAACCTAGGCAAGAATGATATTTAAATTAGTTTTATTGTGGTTTTATGCATAAATTTAGAAACTACTATAATACTTGTTTGATCTGATCTTCGAAATGTTCAGATTTTTTTTGCATAGCTTTACTGATTCAGGTTGGATTTTCATATAAAGTATGGTCAGTTAAGTTTCATCAATAGAGAAATGTAGTTAAATCTGCATTTGTTATGGTTATATTTGTGTTTGGACGAAAAAGTTTAAGAATACTACCGAATAATGTCATTATCTTCTTACAATTGGAATTTAAGAATTAAATGTAAATTTAGGTCAATTTTAGTCAGCATTGAGATGGATTTATCTACACATCAAGATTCACAGTATTTAAATTTATGGATCGATCATAATGATCCAACGCAATAATTTCATTCAAATTAATTTAATTCATTCATGTATATGCATCAGAAAAACGATTCCTACTTCTCCAAAGTGTAGCAATCATCCAGTTACATGGTTAATTCAAACAGCAACAACTCGATAACATGGTGATTAAAACTCACAGCAACCAAAATATTATCGTCCTATTTCATCAATTTTCCGACAGGGACTAAAAACTTTCTTCGATGCCGACTATGATGAAAGTTTGAAAGGTCAAACGTATACAAAAGAAAGTTTTCCTCAGTATTTGCAGTTGGTATAAAAGTTTACCGGAAAGTTTGAAAAAAATCGGTTGCGTTTCTAACGTAAACTCTCCCAAGTGAACTCTACAAAACAGTTGCATTATTACTCGACGTTCCTTGGAGTGAAGTTCGTTTAATAGCAGTTTATTAGGTAGATATAAAACTGAATTAGTTGGTAAAAATATGTGCAATTAAATGTAGTCCAAGCTACAGCATAATATTCACACTTTAAATACCCTTTAACTTCGAAAAAGAGCACATCAAAGATTGGAAAGTGCAATTTAATGTTAAACATTTTTATATCTGAAAAATAAGTATTCAAATTTAGAGTGAAATTTTCCAATTCACAACTATCTACAATAGGAAAATTATTTGGCAGAAAAAAAGATAAAAAAATTAAAGTTGATAAAAATTATTTGTGATAATCTGACATGATGCTTCGATATAATTTATTTTGCTACGTTATTTCGATGCTCAGTAAAAATACAATTTGAGGACAACCAAAAGATACTTGCTATAAATATTCAAATCATAGACAAACATCTCGCTCCATTGATGCATGACTGTCTCGTGCGCCCAAACTTTTTCCATTATTTTTTCTGATATTGTCCGTTTAAAGCCAAGAGTCCAGTCAACTTTATTACGACGTCAAACACGCACATGTCTCTTAATTTTCCCGACCACGTCGTCGGTTGCTTTGCCAACGTTTCGCCTTGTAATGTTAATTTGCTCTCTACAGACATGGTCAGCTATTTTTACTCGTCTACAATCTTGTCATTGTCTTGTCCTTGCTAAGCTTTCTGACCAGCACTCCGGGCAAAGCAGACATTTATTTACTGAGTAGAGTCCCTGTGTATGAAAACAAGTTTTCACGCCTTCCCATCGGCTCCTAGTCTGCTGCAGTATCTCCAGCTTCACGTCCCAGCAATTTCTTTTATCGTGTCGCATGTGGGCAAGTTGTTTCGCATTATCATGATTAATCACTTTTGCCGAAAATTTACCACTACCACTACTACCATCATCATTGCGACCGTATCAAAGCGTCCGGAGGCTGAAAAGGAACATCTAATGCCAAACTGGTTTGCAACGTTATCTTTTGCTGAAACTGCTGAAACTAAAACTAAGGGCAACCGGGTCTAGTTACCATATTTCCTGGTGTTGTGTCGTATATTTTAAAACTTTCAACGAGATAGGTGTCCTGGACATTTTTCGGAAATTTATAGGAAGAGTTGTTGTCCTTACCACCGAACTCGGTAATTAGATCATAGAGGTGCTTTATGGCTGGCAACGGTGTGTTTGTTGGGAATATTTGCAATTTTCAACGCCAGATTTTTAGTGAAGTGACAAAGTAGTAGCGACAGCAAAATAAAGGGATGCTAGATAAAATCGAATTAATGAGTGCTTAGTAGTGGCGATACGAGGATGAGATATTTTCGTTGAAAGCATGTGTGACGCCGGAGCGGTGTTGTATGTCATGAATCCACTATGTCTTGTATTGAATTTCGGGAGTGGGAGTAATGACATCAGAAGCATATTTTATTATCTAACTCAATAATTATCAGCTGCTTACATGATGCTAATGTTTTTTTCTCTCTCAATTTTCCAGATTGGCCTTCTACGTGGTGGTCGTATGCTGGCTGAAGAATCACCCGACTATCTCCTTAGCAAATACGCTTGTGCATCGTTGGAAGATGTTTTTCTGAAACTGGCCATTTTCCAGAACATGGGAAAACGGCGGCGCTCCTCAATCGCTCAGGAAGTCACAGAGCAAATCAGCGTGCCGGCTATATCGAACCCTGCGTTGGATTTGAGTGACGAAGACCATACTGAAATTTCTGGTGAATTTGGTGATAATGTCTCGATGTCGTCAAAACATTTAGAAACTGTAGACACTGACATGGCCAACCCACCACTGCCGCCAGACGATGAACCACCGATGACATTTTTGGAACGAATGAGTATAATGAAAATGTATAGAGTGAAGGCGTTAGTATGGAAAAACACACTATGGATGTGGAGGAATTTCGGGTAAGATTTGGCGATTGAAATTGAAAATGATTATTTTTTGAATTGATACGTACATATATGTATGTACAAAGGTAATTTTTTTCACTCGATCATACTTATTTGGATATAATCAAGCAATAAATCGCTATATAGAGCCAGTGACATTTTTCACAATCTACGGTAGTTTCAAGAACCGGTTGTAGCCTGCATTTAGAACTTAGATTGAACTTCAAAGTATAGAACTTAGACCGTGTCTTAAGGGAATATAGAATTTTAACCAGGGCAGCTCTTTTGAATGTAATATCTATATATCGTCGCTGTTAAATCAAACCGGCATATCTGCAAAAATTGAGTTTTTGAGTTTTTGGTATCAAAAAATTCCTCTTTTTCCCGTCTATTTTTATGTCTTACCGGCATTTCGTATAGTTGAATACAAAGCCGTCTAATGGTGTTTTCCCGGTATGCATTTGTGAGGAAACACACCACACGCGAAAACTTTAAAGCGCTCTGGTGAAAAATATGCTTTTTGCATATATGCCGGTTTGATTTTACAGCGACGATATGTATGTATACTTTTAAAGGAAACTTCTTACCTTGGTCAATATCTTGATGCTTTTTTCATTAGCAATTTTGAATTTAAATTAGAAAGATCTCCCAATTCTGACTTCGACGAGTGGTTCAGGTCCCAAGAACCATTTTTGGATGAAAAAAAATTAATATTTTAATTATTTGTAGTCTTAATATTTCTCAAAAAAGCACTGAAGAGGATATTATTTTGAAAGAAAAGCCTTTTGAAATAGTAGCTGAATCGCCGAACTCAGTTATACGGTGTCCTATAAATTTGATACAAAAGTCATTTACTGTTTAAATCTGAAACAAAAATTTTTCTTTCCATAGTTCTACAAAAAAGTCCCGTTATCAGTCCACTTGCTATTACAAAAAATACACTTTGTATCATTCTTATTTAGATAGTGGACCTACGAAAGAAAGAGGCGTTCCTTAGCTAGGTAGGTAGGTGGGTTGAAGTGGCTGCCGATCTACAGAGGCCTGACGACCGACACACTAGGGCACAAGAGAGGCCCGTTGTGATGCCACAATAATTTATGTCTGTCTCCTACTCACTGAAATCAGGAAATCATCTGCTTCCTTTGACGAACCGCATGATCCCCTTAAAATTGGCGAGGGACAGTTTGAACCCTTAGCTAGCACTAAAACAAAAAGTATTACTAAATTTGCTTCACGTTGTGACCTACATAGTATACGAATTTCGTTACATGGGAAGTCATAGCGGTAAAAAGAAATTTAGCGCTACCAGTCGCAAAAGTTTGAAAATGTAGCTAATCTCGACTACGTGCCCCCTATAGCCGTTAGACAGTTTTACAAATTGTGCTTTTTGTGTTTTTTTTGGCTGTATGTTTGCTTTTGAGGGTGTTTTTTGTTTGTTTATCTTCAGTGTGTTGTCTTTTCGTGTACATTTTGTACGTTTTTGTTAGCTCAGAAGTAGTAGAGAAGCCGTAAACTTCAAAAGCAAGGTTTCAGATAATCCGCACACATTCAAAAAGAGGATACATAAACACAAATAATAGGGAAGGTATATTTTTTAGTCTATGGAAGCTTTTAATGCTTCTTATATTATTTTTAATCGTTAGCTTTCAACTCTTTGGATTTTAAACTTTATGAAACAAGTTTCAGTAAGTTTAAAGGAAGTTATCGATTAGGCGAAGTATTTGAAAACTTTTTAGGGAAAGAAATTGAAAATATTAATATATTGATCTTATCGCTTCCTACAGAACATAAAAAAGTTCGGCAATTGTTCAAAAAAAGTGTGCTGAACATTATGATATGGAATAGAACAAGAAATAGGGGAAAATGCAAAAATTAAATCTCACAACCGGATCCCTATTACTTTATTCAGCCCACGATGGGCGCTTATATTTCAACCATTATCAGCGTGGTTAAAGGACTCAAAAGAACTGTAGTGACATGTTTTGTAGGACTTATATACATATGTCTATTACTTTCATGCAAACATTTGATTGCATCTCAATGCGGCATCGTTTCAATATAATAGGCCTTCAAAATGTCAAAATGTATTTGTATAAAAGCTGTTTGGAATAGTTTTTTACTGACATTTTTACTGACGAGATAAATTTAAAACCATACAATCATGTTTATCACATTTAAATGTCATATGTTAAACTTTTCACTCATTTAAATGTCATGTGTGACACTTTTCACACATTTTTTACATTTACCTTCCGTATTGGCTAAAAAATTATGATAAACTTGAATTCGAAAAATCGAAAATATTGATGTACAGAAAAATTATGCTTAAGAATGATTGAAAATTGCTACTAGAAGCAACTCTTAAGTCCCAATCAACTCTTAGACCCCCAAACAACTCCCAGAAAATTGCACTTACTGCACATCTTCGAGATGGTGTCATCCGTTGCTTTGCTTTTTTTCATTCTAGCATTACGTTTGATCGCTCATGTGTACGAAGAATTAACAGCATAAAGAGCAAACATTCGCTAGAACTAGCTACGATATTTAACGATCAAAGTTTCTCGGCAATTTTCTTTTGAAAAAAAAATTCTGTGATATTTTTGAAAGTTTTCAACTTTGTATAAACTTCAAATTTAGCGTGTTTAAAATCTGCTCTCTTGTAAGTAACGCATTTCGTAAAAACACAAAATGAAAAGCATTAAGATGCATCTAGTGACTGTGTAATTAGCTACAGCTTAGTTGAAATGAAATGTAGCTTCTCTGATTTCAGCAACTCACTATCCCTTAAATTGAACATATTTAAAAGTTTGTTCGCAAACTAGCGAATGCTCACCAAATACTTTTGTATGTAAATATGTAAATAAGTATATGAATGTGCCTGAATGAAATCGCAAAAATATTTAATATTTTGATTTAGTAGTCTAATTCGAAACCATCTTTCCAGCGTTTTGGCTTTCATCATCGGCTTACCTGTCATACAAATTATTTTGTTCTGTTACGCTATTGGACACGACCCAACTGGACTTCCAATCGCAGTTGCTAACTATGAGTTACAGAGCTCACAAGTTGCAGAACAAATCTGTCCGACAGTCAAAGGTTGCAATTATACGTACATGAGCTGTAGATACCTGAACATGCTGAAAAATAGAACTATAACTTTGGTAAGTATATCTGATATTTTAATCGTGCCACTAGTTTCACATGCTTGAGGGTGCGTTCAAAGAACTTAAGCCCATCGATGATTTAACTAAAAAACTAAGCACTTAAATGACTGATTTAAAAAAAAATGCATTAAATTTATCATACCCATTTTAACTCGAAACGTTGGTCATTGTATTATTTTATAAAATGACATAATCTACTCTCAAAAAGATAAGACATGAACCGTTTGCTCTGCTCATATTTAAAAATCGGCTTCAATAACTTTAAATCGAGTGCCAAAAGCTACAACGGCAACGTTTATTTTCAATGAAAAGCAACATTTCGTTTTGCCTAGCATCCGGTGTTCATGTGATTAAATAACATATCAAGCAAGCACAGAGGTGCCTTTATCCTCTATAAGTATTCCTAGGGATTTTATCTAAGCCCAAGAATACATCATAACTGTGCAAACGAGATCCCCAAATCCATCATATTTCACCAAGTCTGCATGCAAGGACAGTATACAAATATATTTACGTGCAGACATTTGTATATATGTTTATGGTTGTACACGAATCGTATAAGGCCCCAACATCATTTTAGATTTCCGAAAGACTTCGCACGAGACAACTGCAAATCCTTCTAAATCCTTCCGCTAACATATACATTCATTCCTTACAGAAATACTACGAAACGGACGAAGATGCGTTTGCGGAGGTACGACGAGGCAAAGCATGGGGTGCATTGGTATTTGCATCGAACTATTCAGATTCGCTGGTGGAACGGACAGAGAACGGCCGGTATGCAGAAGATGCAACACTCGAGTCAGCACAAGTTGAAGTTCGATTGGATATGTCCAGTAAGTATCGACAGGATAAAAAAGGATTTGACGAGAGAATGCAAGTTGTGCCAGGCTGTGCATAGTAATCAACTTGGTTTTACCATTTTGATTTTAGAGTAGATTTGAAGAAGAGGACACTTGAAGGTCAGGTTTTGGTACCATTTCAAGTGTCTGCAGAATTTAGCAAATAAGAGCGCTAAAGGTTCAATAGGGCTCGATGCTATTAAAGCACAGCACAGTCCATCAAATTTTGATGTATCTATAGAAATAACATGAAATTAGGTGCTTAGGTACGCACAATATCGAATATATTTGTAAATTGATTATTTCTTATAATAATAGTCTCATATATAGTCTCCTCTGTTTGCTCTAATTTTTTGTCATATTGTTTCTGTCCTACTGATCTTGTTTCTTCCACTGAAAATAAAAGAAGAATTTTTCAACCACAAAATCCCCAACTTAGCATACTCTCCTTGCATTCGCTAATCTCAAAAACATCAAATCTCATTGAAATTTCAATTTTCGTTTCAGATCAACAAATCAGTACCATGCTCTATCGTGACATTCAGTATACTTATTTCGATTTCATCGAAGACATCCTAATAGATTGTGAAATTGATCCGAAAGTCGGACGCATTCCAATTAATTTCAACGAGCCTGTGTACGGCGACCGGACACCAAACTTTACGGACTTTGCTGCACCCGGTGTTATTCTCACCGTAATATTTTTCTTATCGGTCGCCATGACGACCGGTGCCCTGCTAATTGAACGCAACGAAGGAATGCTGGAACGATGCCTTGTTTCGGGCATTACGGGATCCGAAATCCTTTTCTCGCAGGTCACGACACAGTTCTCTTTGATGTTCTGCCAAACGCTGCTGGTACTGTTATTCAGCTTTTACATTTTCGACGTGACCAACCACGGCAGCATGGGACTAATAATCCTTTTATGCACTATCAACGGTCTTTGTGGAATGTGCTTTGGATTCGTGATTGCGTGCGCTGTGGACACCGAACGGACAGCAACCTACGTAGCTATGGGCAGTTTCCTGCCGATAGTCATGCTGTGCGGAATAATTTGGCCCATTGAGGCAATGTATCCGATCCTGAAAATTGTCTCTTTTTGCTTGCCGCTTACCTATTCGACGGAGTCGATGCGCTCCATCATGCAAAAAGGCTGGGGAATGGAGCGCCCTGACGTGTATCACGGCTATATCTCTGTTGTACTGTGGACACTTATCTTCTTGGTAGGAAGCATACTGCTGCTTAAATTCAAAAAGGGCTAGACCCCACGCGTTTCGAAACAGTAGATTTCTAAGTTTGTATAGTCGACACTATGGTAAGGTATACTTTTGTACTTATTTGGTTCTTTATACGTATGCGTCTATTAGTATTTATACATCGTACGCTATGCTCCAGCGATAAGATACTCATAAGGTGATAATGTGCAAAAATATGTAAATTAAGTCCGAACATTTTTACTTTCAATAAAATTATAAACATTAATTTTCGAGCCATTTCATTCGGCCGCACACTGTGTCAATTCACGAAACTCTTCTTCTTAAAACCACGAAGCAACCAAAAACCAATCAACATATAAATTAGGCCCATTACAACGGCTCGAGAATCGTAAAAGTGAAATTTTAATATTCCATTGCCACAGGGACATCAAACATCCAGCTTTGACAAAGAGACTCAATTCACCTCGTGGCTGTAATCAGCAAGTCAGCAAACAATTAAACTGTCTTTGAAGGCTTCCCTTTGCGAAGGCGTTGTTATTCAAAACAAAAGCTATCGCAACCCTTGAAATTCACCTTCTCGTTCTGTACCTTCTCGTTCGACCAACGGAATATTCTTATCGATTTTCCGAAATCTTTAATTGGTGCTGTAACTTTTACCGTGGTGTTTCAAAAGATTGAATTTGGTATCAAGAAAGCACCTGCAATTTTTATCATGAAGGCCATCAGCACCACGGAACAGATAAATCGGGTATTTATATTCATCGCCATTATTTTTATCACGTAGATAATCATCAATTTCAGAAACTTCGTGAATTCAACCTTCTGGTGTAAGTGAAAATGAACAATAAAAGCCGGACAGATGATGCCAGATATGGATAGAGATCAATTTTTTGTTTTGAAATTTTCGATTATTCAGAAAGAGCTTCTTTGAAGTTACTTCAATAAGTTTATTAATTTCAGATTAATTATATTAGGCAGTTTTAAGACAGAGTCATGTGTTTTTGAAAGGAGTTATTTGAGCTAACGAAGTTAATTTAAATAGCTGACAAACAATCAAAAACTTGTGTTTGGTTATGTCATCACTAACCCACGCTGGGCGCGTGGACAACTCGTTGATTTTTGGGCTTTGCTTACTGGATTACTAGGAAAATTAGTAAGAAAACTCCAACATATTTTCTTTGGCTGCGTCGTTGAGTACAGAATTTGTGATGTACCTTGCGGCTTCGATAAATTAATTTGTCAAATAATAAATAATTCATTATTCAAATTATGATGTTTAATTTGACATTTGTCTAGCAGTTTCTACGATATATGAAGATAACACGGTAGTAGACCTTACAAATGAAAATAATTTATTCCAAGAGGTAAAGATAGTATTTGAAATGAAAAGATCTTTATAATGAATAAGCACTTGTATGTATGAAGTTTTGCAAATGATAGCTATTTCAGGAGAGATACACTCCGAATAAGCATTTCAAAAATCGTCACAACGTCTACCAAACTCAATCATTCTATCACTATGGTAAGAAATTGGAAAATGTCTTCAGCACTTTGGAGAATCACGACGGTACCAAAGACGGGAAGGAGCTGCTAATAAACTTATGGAAACTCTGGCTATTCTAGCCACTGCCGACAAAATTGCCGTAGTATTATCCAGTCCTGCAGTTTGTGATTCACCTGTTTTATCTAATCAAAGCACTGAAGCAAATGTTATTCATCACCGAAACGATGAGCTGACTAAAGCGATACCTGATCAAGCTAGACCGGCAGCGACAGTTTTGATCGCAGTCTCGGCCTCCAAATAAGTCTGGTTTGCTGCAGAAAGACACTATCATCATACAAAAATAAACTTATCAAACTATGCTAGTATCACATGAAATTTTGTGACAACTTACAGAAATGCGCCTTCACATGCAATTTTCAGGGCGATAAATAGTGCCAAGAAGTCAAAAAACTAAGCTCTTTTTTTTCTACCGACTGTAGGTAAACAAACCTATTCTTTAGCCCGTGGTATTTTCCCGCTTGATAAGAACACTAAAAGATATTACCTTATTGATACAAACATTTCGGTACTTTCCGTTTCCCACTCTGGATCTCTATCTTTATACGGACTTAAACTGACGGTAGCTAACCCTATCAGCATTAACAGTTAAAGGTAAAAATCTCCTACACTGGAATTAGGGATTTGTGGAGAGCTTCTATATAACTTTTGAATGGCGGATGTTACAAAACCCACTTTAGGTGCAGACTTTTGTTCCGCCATTGTTTAGTAGTTCACTCAGCTAAAAGTATGTCAGTGGTTTCATTCACCGCACTTTTATCCAAAAGGCAGTACGCTTCAACTTAATTTTTAAGCCAAGATTTTCGAATTCAGCCTTCATGGGATCCATGTGTAATACTGTAACGCTAATATGTATAATACTGTAACGATTAAATATGATTTCACCATTCCATGCAAACATAATTTCTTGCATCAAATTATTGCTACAGGTACCCGAATAGTTTCTAAAGCTTCTCGTCTAACAGCTGATAAGCCTCCTGCGACTAAGAAAGAGTTTGCACTTTTAATGACCCAAGGCATTTGTGGGCCTTTTAAAAGTGATTGGTCTTTTCCTCTTCATATGGTGAAGAAAAAGATTGGAGAATGGCGTCCATGTCGCTATTATAGTTGGCGATTATATTCCAAACCGATATCCAATACCCATTATATAAGACATCTGAAACCATCTGCATTTTCTTTTTTTGAGCGTACTAAGGCATGCTACCAAATCCCTTTGTTCTGGAAAAGACATTCTAAAGACCACAATTTGTATACCCTGTGGATTTTTTAGGTTTATTCGTATCATCTTCGAGCTATGTAATGTAGCCTGGTCGGATTATTCACTCTGTCCTTTACGGTCATCTTTTCTGTTTTGTCTGCTAAGATGACATTCTAATATCTGCTTCCTCAGAAGCTGAACATCGCGATCAATTGTTCAAACATTTAGCAGATCATGGCCTCGTAATCGATATGGGGAAGTCTTTTTTCTTAAGCACAATATGAGATTCCAAGGGCACTTGATTTCACCAACCATCATCAAACCCTCTTCCGTTGGAATTGAGGCCATTCCAAACTTCAAGTTGCCAACAATGGTGAAAGACTTAAAAAGATTCTTAGGTATGGCTGATTTTTACCGCCGCTTTTTTCCCCACGCAGTGGATCGCAAACACCTTCTAATTCTTTTCTGTGTGGATCCAAGAAAGACAGATTAAGAAAAGTTAATTGGAATCCGGAATCAACGTCAGCTTTCAATGCCGTTAAACATTTTTCTAGTGGAAGCAACTTTTTTATTTGCCCCTAGCACATATGCAGAACTTGCTTTATTCTTTGAAGTTCCAATTTGGAGCTCCGTTGCAGCAAAAATTACTAGTAGCCTCTAGAATTCTACTTGGCGAAGCTTAATAAAGCAGAATGCGATTATAGTGCATATAATCGTGAGCTTCTCACAGCTTACCAGGTAGTGCGTTTCTTTCATTATTATCTGGAGAGTAAAACTTACACGTATTCACTACCCACACGCCTATAACAGTATCTTTAAAAAAAAAACCCTGAAAATGCCACCCAAAGTCAGCATAGACATATGAACTTTATCAGTGAGTCCGCTACTGATATTCGGCATGTCTCTGGTCACAAAAACATGGTTGCTTATACTCCTTCACGTCCTGAAGACGTTGTTCTTAGCTATGCAGCAGTAGAACATTCCCAGCAATTGGAGCCAGAGTTTATAGAACTTCAGAGAAATTCAAAATCCAAGTTCAATAGATGTCCAATTTTAGGTTCATGCATTAACACTTTTTGTGAAGACTCTGATCCGAAATCCAAACCTTACATTCCTTTTGAGATTCGGATACTATTCTCCGAGAAATTTCATTATATCGCTCATCCTAGAATATGAGCTTCGAGAATAAATATTTCAATTCACAAGCAAAAAATAGATATCAAACTTTGGATCTGTGAATGTATTCCACGTCATTCCTACAAAGTTACCAGATATGTTAAAACTCAGCTTAGCAACTTTCTTTGAGTTTCAGAACGCTTTAAGATTATTCACTTAGATATTTTATTTACACATACAGAGTTGTACAGCAATCATCGGCCGTTTTACTCGTTGGCTGGAGCACATTTGTCTCGTCAGCACTACTGCCAAAGTATGCACTGACGCTTTATTTAGGAATTGGATTTCACGTTTCGGAGTACCTCAAAACATCGTCATCGACTAAGGCAGTCAATTTGGGTCAGCTCTTTTTACTAAACTCAGCTGGTTAATGAGCTTCGTACGTACTATAGTTTACCATCCTCCAGCTAACGGTTCTCTCGAACAATGACATCGCATACTCAAGTCAACTATCATGGCTCATAACGACAACAGTTGGACACAAACACTTTCACTAATTTTTCTTGGATTACGTACATTAGACCGAGAAAATTTTTCTGATTCACCTGCTGAGCTCTTTAACGGGAAAAACCCTCGCTTTCATTCACACAAATCTTAAATTTAAATCTTAAAATCATTCAAGCGGATTTCACCACGGAGCTCTGAAATGGCATGGTGAAAATTCGCCTAGCCGACAGTAAGATCAAAAAAATCTCCATATTTAAGCACCTTGACTCATGCTCACACGTCTTCATTCGAGTCGATTCAATTCGTCCACCACTCTGTCCACCTTACGATGGTCTCTATAACTTTTTCAACCCTTTTCACCCTTTTTAGGACTGGGTGAATTTGAAGTCTTCCATTGACTGGACATCTTCTTTATCTCGGGTCGTAACTGTAACACCAAACTATCATCACCTGTTATGATCTTTTCAATCTCATTTGTCAGCTGATGGCCCACAATCAGTCGGTTGTTTCAGCTGTGAAAAAAATTTCGCCAAAACACGCCTCATGCCCAAGTCTTTAGTCAAAATGCGTTGAATTGAGTTCTAACTAATACCCGTAGCTTCAGATAATTTGCCAATGGTGTACCGACAATCTTCATTAACTTTTTCTCTGACTTTTGAAACACTTCCGACATTTTTGCTCGAATCTCCTCCACCTTTGAAACGAGAAAACCACTCAAATACTCGTGCATGACTAAGAGTTTTCCCTACGTAAGGTTTTTGAAGCATTTCAAATAATTTGGTGGCCGTTTTTCCTATTAAACACAAAATTTCAAACTAGGTCTTTTGTTCCGTAGTAAACAAATACTTTGCAAGAAAAATCACTTAGGGAAAACAAAAGCAATTGTGGATGGCAGACAGCGAGCTACTGACTGGCAGTGATATAGGAGATATGTCACATACCTCAGTCATCACTCCATCTTCCCCCATATGAGGACACTGACAGCAGTTTCGTTACTTTTGAGTCCCCCCTCGTATGCTAGCCACGTCATTTGTGTGTCATCTTTAAAAAGTTGGCTAGACTAATGTGTAAAAGCGATTCGATGGTAATAAAAACTAATAAAAAGAAAATCAATTTTAATCATAATACCTAAGTCCCGCTTTCGCTTTTTGCTTGCATCTGATGTTCATTCAACCATTCGCCTGCAGTTCATATACTTTGGCATATTTCCTCACCTCCAATCCAATTTTATCGACCTCTGTCATCCGTCCAAGAAAAACTGAATAACAATTTCCGCAGACAATATCAATAAAAGTTTATCTCTTCTCGCTTTGTCAGTGGCGCACTTGACAACTGATTGAGCTTTTATAGCTGGCGCCTATAGCTATTCACTGTCTCACACCTGGCGTCACCGTACAATTCTCGATATCGTAACGCCTTGCCATAACATCCAGACTCGTCTTCATCATTTCTGTTTCACATTTTTTCCGTTGGTTGAATTGGAGCACTCGTCCTTACGGTTTGTCTGTAAATAATGTTCGTGGCAGGACAAATAAGCAGGCAAGCCTAGGGCATAGAGAGCTTCACTTCACTTTAGGCTATGAAGTAGGTATATTCATAAGTTGGTATTCAATGGTGTTGCTCCTAGACGGGAACTGATCAGAAAAATACATTTGTTCCTACAAACTGTGATACATTGGAAATATTATTCATGTAGATATAAGTGTTTTATGGAGTGAAGTTTTCTCATTATTAATGAGAAAACTCATGAGAATTTTTCGATTTATCGATAAATTGCTACAATTCACAAAACGTATGGGTCGTTTTGATGCAGTTTACCATCAAGTTTTTCATGCGAATTCATACGTACATAAATGTTATTTTCATTTCATTCTATTTCAGCTCTGCTTAAAAAATATCTACTTGTAAAAATCATTTTTACTGCCTTTTGACATATCCACATCTTTTACTGTCATCTTGAAAACACATTTTCTTGGATTGTTCCATTTTTATGAGACAACATTCCGAACAAAAAACTTTATTTATTCACCAAGATGAGCTTTCTCTCTGCTGAGCTATTTCACATCCTTTTCATGTCATTTCTTTGATTTACTACTTTCCCGGCCGTTTTCCCCGTTTAGTGAAACTACAGTAATAGTGCAGAGATTTTGGTTTGACCACTCTTTGATTTTTATTGGCTTTTTTTAACTTTGGACGAAATAGTTTTTTTTTTGTCCCATTCAGACAGAGAGAAAGAAAACTGGAAACTGATTGGAAACAAAGATTGGATTCAAATGCGAAATTCCCATGCGAAAGTGGAGTCCTTTAACGTGATTGGTACTAAAATTGATTTGATGGCGGGTTCGTGATGTAATTCAAGATGTGAACATACTCGTATATTTTACAGTCCCATGGAAATTATGTGGGTTGGAATTACGGAAAGAAACTGGAGTGGAAAATGGGTTTCATATTGGTTAGATTCAGGTCTTGTGAATTGTCAGCTGGTATGATTTTGATGTATTTGCCGTACTTGATTTGGCATTGATGTGGTAAGAGAACGGATGCTTTAAAAACTACTCTGTGTCCCAAATTTGGGAATTTTTTTTTTCATTTGGCTTGATTGAATTTGTTTTGAGTAAAAAATAACTTAAACGTAATTTTTACGGCAATATCTATTATTTTGAAAACTGAACAAATTTAAAAAAGTGTTTTACGTTCAAATTAAGACAACCTTTATCATATAGTTCTAAGTTCGATTGGCTCTTCGGTTCTCCCTCAAGTTTCGTATGTGCATTAATTATGACTTGTAGAATTTGCATGAAATTATATAGTCTATCAAATCGAAATCAATAAAAAAAGGCATGGGTTAGCCCACACAAACCCTCACACTTAATTTTCCAAGCTTTATTTTCTGCAGATAAAAAACCAAGCGGTAACGAAAAATTTAGAATTAAGTCTAATATGAGAGTTTGATGGAGTCTACTTTAGACGCTGTTGCTACAAAAATGTCTTATAAACCAGCATAGGTGGAATTTGAATATTATTTCCTGTGATCATGAATTGATATCATAATTTTTCAGGGTTACCATTCGCTTGTATTTAAGGAAACAAAGCCTTTGTTACTCAATGTTCAATGTCGAATCTTATAAAATTTTGAAAATGGAATCTCCTATAACATAAATGGTTATCATGTTCAGTGCCAGTACCACAACTACTTAACGTCAAAATCATCTAATCACGTGAATTTCGTTTTCATCCGATGACAAAATCGAAAGTTATATTATTTTTAGGGCTGTCTTCTGAACAATTGCCAAAAGGGAAAATTTTAACATTGATTACGTTATTTCATGCTTGCCAGATAAATATCTAATGGTAGCATTGGTTTGTTCGAGAATAATAAAAATACTTGGTCCCTTACTTAGCACCAAAATTCTACCGCACCTGCTTCATATTGAGGTCAACCCACCACGTTGAGAATTTTGTTTCTGGATTGGCAGCAATGGGCAGAAAAAAATTTAGGGCTTCTTTTGCGGGTGCAAACATTTAAAATTGTCATTTGAAAATTTATGATAACATCGCTTAGTCAAGATATAACAAAAAAATATTAAAATTACCATATCTGGCAAACCTATCATGGTTTTTCGTCCGAACTCTTACCGACTTTGGCCCACAATGAGGTCCATATATCTAATTTTTGGAAGGTATGTGGCAAAAAAATTTGTTTTGCTGAAAATTCAATATTCAAGACACAAAAATTACCGTAGCTAGCAGCTCCAACTAAGTTTTTCAACCGAGTTTCTAGTAAACGTGGCGTAAACTAAGCTCAAAATACTGTGTTAATTTCGTTAAAATTTGGTTACCAGATCGAACTTTAAAGAGCCTAAACCAGAATTTTTCTTATTGATTTTTCAAGATGGCCCTTTTAAAGGACAATACAATCGGTGAATTTCAACTAGGTCTGATGATCAGGTCGTTAGGTAATTTGATAAAGATTCTCCATTCTTGTGCTTAAAGGAATTTGAAAATTTTTTATTTGGCTCTGTTTTCAAAAATTTTCAATTTTCGTTAAATATCCATTTTTTTCAGAAGGGCCGTGATATAAAGGTTTTCTATTTAGATACTTACCATGAACATAACGTTGCCCGCACATTCACTTAAAACCGCTCATGAAATATGATGCACATACTAACTCGTTCTGCAAATTTTGTGATAATCTGATGATTTTCTAGGTAGTTACCGCAATATGAAATTGTGCGAATTTTCCTTGTTTACTTTTAGGTACTTAGTGCCCACATAGCATTTCAAAGAAACAATATCATATTCAAACTAGAAACATTATTAAATATCGCTTTTCGTATTTAGTTTTACCAAACATTTGGTTTACATAAAAATCTAGGCATCCCTAGAAATTCAATAAAATGCCTGCTGTCGCCAAAGGGTTAATTATATATTACTGTAAATCAACAACGCTTTACAACTCATATACACCAATAACTCCTGAAAATTTAAGCATGACTGGATGACAATATATATTAACGTTTCTTTGCGGAACTCTCGTCCTACCTCAATATGACGAAACTTCTATTACTTCCGACAGTCCCAAGCATTTTCGGTTTTATATCTGCTCCCGTAAAACTCCCTCTGGCATTCTTTCTATTATGTATCTTCATGAAAAGTCAACAACCTAATCTCAAGGTTTTTGCGAGCTGTTTGCTCAATATTTCTCTTCTTTCACCTCCTATTACAGTAACTCTTTACCATCAACCGTTTTCCCCGTACCTGTTTGTACTCTTTCTGCTTTTTTTACCAATCCTTTGGAAGTCGGATCATTTATGATATTTCTTGACGCAAGCGTATAGTTCAGTACTGACGGCATTCCGAATCTTATCACCAAATAACATTCATCTTCGTTGTGTGTTCCTTTGTCAATACTTTTTCACCATAGCATCTCAATCGCAACCTTTCCATCCCTTTGAAAATCCGCCAAAAAATTTCTCATCCATACAGCTGGTGATTTTTATTTCATATCAAATTACCGTCTTATATACCTTTTGCCATGTTTTATTAAACTCAATAGAGCTATACAATAGAGTTTACTCCTTTATCCACTCCTTGCTAGCCAGTGAACAGCATGGATTCATCAAAGGTAAGTCATCGGCTACAAACTTATTGTCCATTACAAACACCATTGCTGCCGCAATCGACCAGCAAAAGCAAGCAGACGTCCTATACATAGAATTTTCCAAAGCCATTGATTCTGTGAACCATGATATTCTTCTGTCAAAAATAGCAGATTTTGGTCTGTATGGTGTCCTGTCTTCTTGGCTCTCTTCCTACGTTTTTAATTGCTCTTGTATTGCTACTGTTAATTCTTGCTCTTTCACACCCTTTTTTCCTGGAAGGAGATCCGCAAGGAGATCCGCAAGGATTCATTATTGGCCTTTAATTATTCCATTAATTATTCCATTATTGGCCTTTAATTATTTCTATTAACGATCTTCCTTCCTCTTTAACTCATTCTGCCTTTTGTACGCTGATGATCTTCAAATTTTCAGAGTGGGTGAGTCCGCTAGTGACTGTTTCATATTGTAGACTGATTTGGATGCTTTGGCTGACTTGTTTGCTACGAATTCCCTCACTTTGAATGTTGTGAAGTGTCATCAAATGTCCTTCACCTACCAAATATCCCCTTTGCTCTCCTCCTACTCTGTCCTTGATTCACCTCTCAATGTTGTTGCTTATTTCAAGGACTTTGCCGTGATTTTTGATTCCAAGTTGAAGTACGTCTTGCAAATTTTATATATCACTGCCTAGGCTTCTCATTTTTCCAGCTTCATCATCAGATCCTCTAAACCTTTTACTAAACTCTCCACCTCTCTATGTCTGTTTTTTCCTTCATCCGAAGTGTTCTTGAATACTGTTGCCAAATCTGGTGTCCACATTACATATACTAGATCGATGCGGTTGAATCCGTGCAATACCGTATTGTGATTACAGTATGTGCCTCTCCATTCTTCAAATTTCTTCCCTTGAGTAATGCAGAGGTTCCTCGGCGAGTCTATCCTTTTAAAACTTTTTAACAGCTGTATTTTGTTTGACCCTAGTATTCACCTTTCTGTTAGAGAATTGGGCCGTCCTAATAGACCATTATTCAACTTTAATGTGCCATTTGCCCACACCTAAACATATTTCTTTTTCCCGCTTTTGCGTTTGCCTCGTCATTACAATAGCCTTAACCGTAGTCCGTTTCCTCGAACGTTATCTGTAAAAATACTTTAAGGGGTTAGGCCACTCTAGAGGCCGAAAAAATATGCTTTTTGGGGATTTTTGTTAAAAAAAACTACACAATATATCGAGATTATAAAAAAATACATATGTTTACCATACATATCAATGAATGTATACAATTATTTTTTTTGAAGCGATTAAGTTCAGCGTTTTTGTGATGACGTTCCCGTTTTTCCAGGATCCACGGCCGGACACACAGCTTCTTTGATTTTTGAATTATGATAAACCAATACATTTTTTCGATTCTATATAATAACAGCTATAGAAGTATGCAGGATTTTTTTTCGTTACTTTGGTTTTCGTCCAAATGACGCACTTCTAAAGTGAAAAGTGAAAAATTTGCGTAGAAAATCGTCAGAAAATTGTTAATAACAAACAAACTATGCAATATAAACAAAAAATCATACGTACTTGCATAGATAATATATTTTTTAATTCAAGAGAATCGGTTGAAAATTCAAGAGAATCGGTTGAAAATTGTTTGAGTTATGTTTCCGGCCAATTTGAAAAATGCAGTTTTGAGATAAACGCGCTTGAAATTTTGAGTAGTAGAAAATCATGAATAATATGCGATACCTGCACCGTGCAATTGTCCTTCCTGATTATCGTCCTGTTTTTGCATTTCTTTTCTGTATGTTCTTGGAGCGATCTTTGTCTTTTTTACCCATTCAGACAGGGATCTCTCTGCAAGTTTTATGCGCTGTCTGTCGATATTCAGGCACGTTTCGTGGCTATTTGGGCCGATTTTCAAGTCCATTGGCTCCATCATACGCAAATTTGAAAAATAAAACTCATCATTGTACACATCAACTGAAATATCCGTAGCAACATCGAAGACTGTTTTACCACTCGAAATTGATTTCGGGGCCAATGCCCACACAGACGAGTTGAAGCTTTCGTTACTGTTTTGTGTGTAACCGCCGATGCATCGAGTTCGAAGATCTTTAGTGGCCAGGTTTTCATAGACTAGTTTGATAGCTTCATAGACTTCAATTGGAAGAGCTGGCTTATGTTTCTACTCAGCCAAAGTATTTGTAGCTTTATCCAGTTGCCATGAGCACCATGAATCCTCTCCAATAGGACATTTGTCGCCAGCCAGCATTGTACTAAAATCGAAAACCGAGTACTTAGAGATTTTTCCCGGTGATAATCTTTTGGAACATTATTTTTTCGAAGTCTTAATGGACCATTAAAATAAGAAAAAGAAATTGTTTTTTTTCGGAAATTCTAGAGTGGCCTAACCCCTTAAGCAATTACGTTCTGCCAATATACTCTGAGCATGTCCTAATATACTTTATTGTTTGTTTTATTTTTCGGTCGATTTAGCTTTTGATTCCTATTTTGTATTATTATTCGTATTTATTAATTTTCTTAGTTTTCATGTTGTTTATATATTTTTTCCACTTGCTTGCATGTCTGATGCAGTTGAGAGGCGGTGAATGTAATTTTATTGTTTTTTTTAGAACCAAAAAATATTGAGCAGAGCAGCTGTCAATTTCCGGTTATGAATTTTCGAATCCATTTTTAACATGAATAAAATACTCGTTTGCAAAATTGTAACGGAAATAGCGCAGTAAAAAGTGAATGGTTGACATCAAAGCTAAATGTACAATATTTTTATAATTTCATACGTACCAGAATATGAAATACCGGAATTGGAGAGATTTTAGCACTTCGTCTGCAATGCAACTCACGCATGTGGCATATAATGGAAAATCGCTGCTACAATTCCAAGCTTTGACATTGAATTAGTATCCACTTTTGTAAAAATAATGAACGTTATACATTTCATGTCAATCGAATGATTCTTCACGAGAGACCGAAGCTCAAGCGATTGTTGTTGGGCACGTACCTGTAATAAACGATATTCAATTTGTTGGTAATGTGCCAGATAAAATGGCAGCGGCGCCTTAACATTGTTGAGCTTCTTGCGGGCACGACACATATCGGTGCGTTGATATGGCAATACAATTCCATTCAATTTGTTGACGCTTTCTTGCCACTCGAACACTTCCATCCAAGCAAACACCTAAATCAATAGCCAAAGGTGAGCTGCTGAAAGGATAGGAAAGAGCGATGTGTGGATTTTGTCATTTTGATGATAGCGGCGTTTCCCTCGATAATGGTACACTTTGCAGGCGCTTATTTGACACCGTACCTCACGAACTCATCATTTCATAGATTGAATTGAATTTGCGATGGCGAAGTAATCGAGATATGGCACGGAACACAAAATTAAAAACTGCGAAAACGTGCACCAAAATCTGAATGTTGTCTGATCAGATGTTGAGTAACTACTATTTTATCCATCGTAGTAGTAGTTCAGGTATCAGAATGACTATATAAGTAGTTCAAATAATTTCACGAGTGTGGAGTTTACCAGGTACGTAAATGGAAATAAATTTTCTATTATTTTCTTTGATTTTTCACTTAAAATATTTTCTAATAAATTTATGTATTTGCAAATTATAAATAAAATTACATTTCTTGCGTTGTCATTTGTCCAGTTCCCCGACTCAACCATACAAAAATAATACATAAGGTAGAAAAGGGTAATGGGAGTCATTTAACGGGGCAGGTACACTTAGAATTTTGAGAAAATCGATTTTATTTTCTTTGCAATTTCTAAAAGTAGCATATTTCAAATTTAACACATATTGCAGAATCCTACCCAGTGCAGTCCACGTGAGCCCACAGCCTACATGCAGTACACCTGTACCAAATCTGGTTATTTTTTCCAAATTCGCAGCATATAAGACAAAGGATTCCTGCATCTTCTACATCATCCTCTTTATCTTCCTGGCAAAACTCATTAGTATTTGCGTCTGATACCGAATTGTCATCGTTTGACTCCAGGAGAACTTACCTTTTTGCCCTTTTGAGGCCCTCGTTTCGCACCTTAATCTTCTTTCCTTGACCCTTAAATTTCCTTTTCTTCTTCTCTTTTCCTTTGTCTTGAGATTTTCTTATCTTCTTATTTTCTTTTTCTATTAAATTTTCTTTGATTGGCATCAACATTAATACAGTGGCATGCTACTTCTTTTGACCCTGTCTTGTAGTGAAGTCAGCTGTTTTCTTTGGCAATTTTATAAAGTCTTGGTCTAGTATTATCAGACAACTTTTTGGCTTGAAGTGTCGGTGCAGTGTGTTTCTACTTGGTTTGATGTCCCTGGAACTGATGGGTCTGTTTGCTCCAATGTGCTAGGAATCAACCTTGAATCGTGCACTATATCTGCAGTATAAACTGAAATAGATTTATCACAATCTTGAACTAATATAGACAAAGATAGACGAATCTCAGAAGCCATAAAATCTTCCTCTGAAACAGGACATCAACAGAACAGCGTGGTGTTTAAAGTGCGAAGGCCATTCAAGAAAGAGATTTTGATTTGTCCAACCATTATCTGAGCATTTATAAAGAGCTCCTGTTGAATCATCCTTTTCGACTAATAGAGTCAACCTCTTTCTAAGAAAAATAAACATTGGTGCAATGAACCTTCCAGCCGTGCTCATTGCACATATTGAAGTGATGCATTTTTCTCTCTCCCAAATTTTGATAGACCCAAATCTCTTCTACCCTTTCGTAATTAGTATTTTCCCCAGAGTTTGCACAGTATAAATTCTGTTTTACCATAATTACATATGTTTTTTGGAACAAATTTGTATTGTTCCATCATTTCTCATAATAGCTCATAGAGCAACTGCACCTCGTCTTTATTAAAAGCTGTAATTCTGTTTATGCTTGTTGCTTATTATTTCCTAATAGATATATTATTTCTCAACAAATGTGCGTACAACAAATTGCGTCCAGCACTTCTTGAAGCCGCATTGAAGTTGTACTTTAAATTCAACCTTTCAGCATATTCAAATGCAACTTTTCTTATATGAGTTGCTGTACATCCATAGAATACGTTGGCCATCTTTTTTTATCACATATGCTAATTCTGCTTCTATTTCTGATGTAAAGACAGTGAAACGTCCAAGACGTGGTCTCAAGTTACATTTTTTTTATATTCTCTTTTGCAGACTGGAAACTATAGGTTGTCTTAGTCAAAAAGTCAAGAGAATCAGATGGCCAGTTAGCCTTTTCGGTTGTTCTGACCCGTACTTTGGCATCTGGAAAAAAAATTATAGATCTTTGCGGGTAATTTTAATCACTTGCGGGCAATGGAAATCACCTGACTCCTATTACCCACTTCTGCCCTAATGAGAAAATAGTCAAACATAGTTATTTCAATCGAAATTTAAGATGCATATCACAATTTTGAAAGTCAAAACTAACTACGCATAAAACGCTTATTTAGGTACGATAAGAAATTCGACACTTACCGTCAATTTTATTAAAACTAAAATTTACATTGGCGAGGTACCAAAACAAAACACAACTGTCACTCAGAAACGCGCTACACAACTAGTGGGAGTCGTTCGTTAAAGTGGTTGGAGGTGCAGCGCAGGGCGGAAAGATGATCGACATCATACTCGGACGTGTAGCTTTATAAATATGTGGGTGACCATTACTCCCCGCTGACTCCCATTATTCGCTCTTACCCTAATAAAGTTAAATAGTTAATGCACGTTTACTATTTTTCGTTTTCACGAGACATGTCATAGTAAGGCAAAATGAACTTGCATTATTGGTCTTGCTTTAGAAAACCCCAAGTCAGGTAGAAATTTAAAATACACTAATGTTTGAAAAAGATTTCAAATCAAAAAGTTGTTTAATGTAAGAAAAAGTGCTGAAACAATATATAAACTACGTACTTAATAAATATAAAAAAAAACATTTTACTTCCATTGAATTTATTTTAAAAAAATAATTTGAACATTAATATCCTTAAAGTTTATCCATTTTAGTGTCGCAATAACATAAGCATTAGACGCATTATCACGCATTTACTAAGTTTTTCACATTCGCTTCGCTGAATTTTTACTTTTTGTTTTTATTTTCCAAGTAGCAACTTAGGAACCATTTTTCACTTACATAAGTAGAAAACATTGATCTGACTCTGAAATTTAGCTTATCTATGCATCCTTACATATAGAACAAACATCTTTAAACTCACCCAATCCATACTAGAAATATCTCCAAGGTTTGCTATATCTTCTACTTAACACATGAAGTATCTTGTAATTTGTTGTTATCACGATTTCGATACAAATCGTAGTTGGTTTTTTTACGATGCTACAAATAAGCACGCAGATAAACGTCCGAATATGGGGTCGTATACGGTCTAACGCGAAACTCATCTCCTATTTATTACTTCATTTTCTGGGTGACCACGATCTACGTTGGAAGTCGCATCTTGAGTAATAATTCTACGTATCTTTCTTTCATCATGTGAAAAAAGCTTCGTGGACTCTATAACAAAATTTATTGCTTATTTATTATCGCTAGCCGAGTGTGAGTCGAATCATGTGAACGAAAAGGATACTTTTGGTAATATCAATGTTAGATAAACATTTGTGATGCCACCTGGGCTTTCATTGAAAGTGATGAGCGAAATGGCGATGAAAATATGTAATTTAGGTTTGATGAGGTCTTCCTCTATAGTGCGCGGCTTTTTGTTTATTGCTATGCGATAGGAAATTGGATAGAAAGCTTGAAGACACGATTCATTTGGCTGTCAATCGCGAAGACTTCAAAGCACTCTCATTTGTCTTTAAAAAGAGTCTATATATTTACCTGCGAGGTCCTGATTAGGCCAAGATAATAAGACTTTCTCTACCAAATAAATCCAAGTGGAGATTTTTCGACGGAAATGTGTTTATTTTGAGATGACAAACATAATGTGGAAAGTTCATTACGTAGTCGTGTGCGCAACAAAAGTTTTTCAAGATTAAAGGTCACGAAAATCTACGAAGGTGGGTCATAATTTCGCGGAATGAGTAAGAAAGTCATTAATGACGTTAGTTTAATGAAAATAAATGAGTTGAAAGAGACATTGTAAGCACAAATAGCAAGTTTTATTGAAATCGAGCCATTAGTTTTTAAACTATCGTTAAAATATTGAGAAAATCGAGTTATAAAGTTCCTCACTGAACAAGAAAAGTTGGCTCAAACCATAATAAAAGAGACTCTCTTAAAGACAACCTACGACTAGGACAGCCAAACGACCACTCCCATTGTTCAAAAAGTTGAAAAAGTGATATGAAAAGATGCTGGACTAAAGAAAAAGCAGCTCGCAGAAATGGTTGGAGCACCAGATACAACGATTTTAAATATCCTTTACAATCATCTTGACATGACTGAAGTCAGCGCAAAGTGGGGGCCAGGAATGCTCACGCCGCCTCAAAAACAACAGCGCGTGAAGTGCTGCCGCGCGTTTCTGGTCCCCTGTAGTGAGGATGAGAATGGAGTATTGAGTCGTATCGTTGCCGGAGACGAGACTGAGTCCAAAAGAAACTCTATGCAGTGGCCCAAATTAGGCACACCACCATTCAAGGTGTCACAGTCTGCTGCTGTTGAAACTCAGAAGCGATACCGTTGATCGATTTTGAAAACAATGGCGTCTCAATAACTACAGAGTACCTAGTTTCAATTCTAGAGTGGTTGAAATAAGCTAGAAAAGAAAACTGAAGATGAAAATTAACCAAAGGAGTCCTCCTTCCGCATGACAACACACCTGCTCACAAGATGTATCGTCAAATATTTTCAGGTACACATATACCCATGAAATGGGTTCGTAAAACCCCAATGTATTAATGCTTCTTTAGTGTAGCGACATTCGATTAGGTTTTTCCCCGAATGGCAACTCATCTCCGGTTTTCCCCGTGGCTGTGGTTACACGACATACGGATAGTTTTTTCCGAGCAGTATGCGGTTGCGATTCATTAATGTTGTATGGGTAATTTTTAAAACGCAAAAATAATGATAAGTGTGAGGGATTTCGCTTGGTTTTGATTGGAGATGAAAAAGAAAGGAAATTATAATTGCAGCGTAGATTTTTAGTTCTCCCATTAAATAAAATAATAATTTTTTTTTACAAATTTCTCGCCAAGTTTTATCCTTCTTGTATCTTTACATGTAGCCATTGTTGGACACTTACATCGTCTTTTCTCCATTTCCAAAATTAATCTCTTTGCATCCAGCATTTTAACTACCAAAAACAATCTTCAATTATTTTTAAGGCATACCACACAGACTGTTATACGAAATACTCGAATGAAACGAATTTTTATAAACCATTCCAGGAAAACCTAATCGTATGTCGCACTACATTGAATTCAATGAGTTTGGTTTCAGAGCCTAAAAGTAGATCGAAAGAATATACTTTTAGGCTCTGAAACCGATTCGGTTTTAACCTGAACGTATGTCGCAGCTAACTTAAGGGAAGGTTCTCCCAGATACGGTCGAAAATTAAGCAAAATTTGAGAATTTTTCGATGTATAATGAAAAAACATACGAAGTTCTTATTTTGATTGTTTTATTTGTTGGTCATTCTAAAATCGTTCAAATTTTTATTACAATCAAATTCAATGTGGTGGCTCCAAAATGGCGGTTCTCGTCTGCCTTTGCACGTGGGACATCGTCCGGTAACTTCAAGTCTGCAGCCTCTCGTAGTAAACTGATATCAGTCATAGTTTAAAGTCATTAAAATTAATGGAAATTTCTATGTCTTATACCTAATGAGAATGGATTGGGATAAAAAATTAAACAAATTATGGACATTTAAAAAAAGTGCAAATTTAAACCCGGTTCTTTTTCACTTTGACCTCGCTTAGTAATTATAAATTGAAATTTTTCATGGTCTTTTTAGGTATAAGATTTTTTTTTGGCAGATTTAGAATGAAGTGAGTCGGATCAATAAATCGACACCTGTGATTGAAGCTATGATGAAAATTATCGTTTCGAGAAAAACGCGTTTAAAGTTTTTAACTTTCTTGTTTGTTCAGTTATCACGACCAGTGCCAATGGTTATAAGGTTTTGGGGTCGCTGATTACGAATCTGAAATCAAATTAACAAAATGCAAGATAGCGGATCCAATACGGCGGATCAAAAAAAATTCCATCTGCCAATTTGGACCAAAATAACTACATGAAGATTTTCGTGGTCGTCAATTTGCTCCATTATACTCACATTAGGATCTAAGTCGGCTATTCCTGTTCCGTATAGGAATCCTTCCTCGACTTCAAACCGCTCCTGGTTGACCTGCTCGAGCGTATCTAGCAGCGGGCGATATTTGTCGTTAAGAATATGCAATTTTCTGACGCATCGGTTGTTTTTCGCATGTGCTGCCACCTAAAGTGTATTCCAACACGAACATGTATGCGATAGTACAGATAGTAATTAGTTCCGGTACATAGAAAGCCATCTGTGGCCACGCGGTGAATAAGCTATACCTGAGCGTTCCCCAGCGCGCGTGAGGTAGTTGCGTTTGAGACGCTCTAATGTGATAAATATGTTCCAGATCGGAATATCCGTTTGCACACATATTTTACACGTATGTAGCTTTCATTTTTTGCAAAACAAAAAAATCGATTTGTATGAAAAAATTTGAAAGAACCTCCCCTTATTCGCTTGAGTTGCATTTAGCGCGGAAAGAACCTACTCTATACGAACGCTTTTTTCCGCGTGAAGATACTATGGTTCCTAAAACAATTGTAAAACATATCTACAAAATGCATAATAATAAGAAAAAAACATTAACTATCGATTCGACAAACTAATGGTACTCATAATAGTGTTTAAGAAAAATAATACGTGAAAGAAATGAAAGCTACTATTGTTGGCATTTACCAAGAACATATATAAAATGATTAAAACCGGCATAGGATCTTGCTTGCTTAGAACAGTGAAATAAACAAAACTTGGAGTTTTGTTTGCTGCACTAGAGTAGGACCTCGCTTGTCCTTTCATCGTTCAAGCCTGTTAATACAGCTGTCAACTCGCCCAGGTTTCGCACGGGTGACTATGGCAGGAGCTGATCTGTACTTTTCAATATGTATTTTTTATCCAAAAGCACAGAAAATGGAGGCGTTTTCCGATGTTATACTTTTGATCATGTACATTTTAAATGTATTCAAATTGTTAAATAATCATTGTAAGTGTTTTCGAGCGCCAGCTACTATTTGCCCAACGCAAAATGAGTTTTTAGAAGGTGGAAGTGAAAAGAAACCGTTCATCAAGTTGTATTTTGTTGTTCTTGATTTACACACTGCAATTCGATAGCATTAACTATAAAGCATCAACTCAAAAAAACTTATTCAAAAATATATAAAGCACAATGTTCGTTTTGAATATCAAGACTACTTTAGCACTATAATACGGTCATCATTTCCTATTGTAACAGGAGAAGTTTTCTCAAGATATAGTGATAGTGCATCGATGTCTAGTGGGCCAATCCTATGGAAAACAGGATAAAACTTCTGTTACAAACTTGACAAGACTCTTACTTAACGTTTTGCTTGTTATTGCTAATCATTGTGAAGCCATCACCACCATTTGCTAAAAAAGATGCAGCAATAATCCTGTACGACGCTTTGAGATCCAGGGGCTCATATTTTGGCATAATACAATTTTGACATTTCACCAGAACACTTGTAACTCGACTTCCAGCTTCACGTGTAGCATTAAAAGTTACTTTGAGCCCAGAGACTTGAAGCATATTCTGTGAACTGAACTGGCCTTCGGTACTCGCTTTTTCAACAGCATACTCTAATGCAGATAGTAAGTGCTCTCCGAGTAGATCAAATGAGTCAATAGTGTTTTCAAAAGGCAACGTTGTGAGAAGATGTGCATAAGTAAGCACTAAATAAGTTGTCTTGAAAATCTATTCATAGAGTTTTTACGCTGCATACTCACCTCCTTTATTCAAAGTTGTGCGAATGCCACCTACGTTGCATAAAGCTATGGCTGCGCTCGTCCAACTTTGTCCGTTGAATGCAGATGAATCTACAGACTTTGAATAGAATACATGTTAGTAAAAGCAAAATAGTTTGAAATGTTAAGTTTTACAGCGAACACAAAAGCATCTGTCACCAAGCTACCAAGGTTACATTCTTCATAGTTGCAGTTGCTTTTTGAAAGCATAACTCTAGACACACCAATCTCTCTTTTGCCCATATCGTCAATTATTGCTTTCCAGGGTGCAAGTTCGTTGATTACATCAGGGTCTGGAAAACATATGTTTTTTGTTTTTTAAAACGAATGCAAAAATTTAAATCTAACCTTGTGCAATATCAGAATCTAAAAAGATTGGCGCCCCTTCAAAGCTATCAACTTCACCGTCGGCATTGAAGTATACTGTGATATCACCAACATATTTCGCATAACAAGATGCCTGCACTATCAGGACTTTATGGCCGTCATTTTGAATCACCTCGGCGGGGTATTCATCTCTTGGTACGTCCGGACCAGGTGAGTTATTCCCGGTGTACATAAAAGTATGTGAATGTCCGCCCACAATAACATCGATCAAAGGACCAGCATTCCGGGCGATGATTCTGTCGACATCAAGCCCGCAGTGAGACAAAACTATTATAATGTCTACATTGTGCTCCCGCTTGAGACGTTCAGCTTCTAATTTCACTGACTCACTTTCGTTCAGAAACTTGAGTTTTTCTGTGTTGGCTATTTGCTGAAAGAAATTGAAACATACCAAATTTGTAACTTTTCGAGTGACTGCTGCAAGTCAAGAAAGTAAATAAGAAAAAGTAATCATTTCAATTTGGGCAATTTTTTTTAATGAGAGCTGAAAACTAGAAATATTAGTTTTCCTTGTTGCTGTTTAACAATTAACTTTCACTATTTTAGTATCACATTCGTGCTCATTCTCTATTATGACCATGTGAATGCAGTGTAATTCTTTATTTTCAAGTGGATTTCCATGATCACCAGCTTTTTTCTTAGTTAAAAATTGAGACTGACTTGGTCCAAAAAGAACTAGGTAGAATTCTTACTCTACTTAGCATTTTAGGTATATTTTTTAATAAATAATAAAATTTTTGACAGTAATTAATGATTTTTCTTCTTTATGCAATGTTTTTCTTGTAATGTACTGTACTGTACGAAAATAAAAAAAGCTTACGTCAGTAGTCTGCAAAATAACACCAATAACACCGATTTTTCTCCCATATTTTTCGATTATATGAGATTTATTGTATTTTCCTTGAAATGTGGGCTCATCACTATCATCAATGTTTGCAACAACTATTGGTGATTTAATGTTTTCCAGAAATGGTACCACACCTTCAATTCCATTATCGAATTCATGATTTCCAATAGTCTAAAATTAATGTGAAGAGTATTACACACGTGTGTCATTCAAGATGAATCAACCATAACATCAGCTGGTAGTAAGTTGAGAAAATGTTGCGTAACGTTCCAGCGGCCAACATTATACCAGATTGTTCCTTGAAAATTGTCTCCAGCATTCAGATAAATAGGGTTTTTATCTTTCTTCTCAGCCAGCAAACGCTTGATTGTTGTTATCATTCTGGCGTAGCCTCCTATGCATTTATTACCATCATTGCAAACTGAAGCCGCCAAATCCGTCTCCTCAAATCTGAAAATTGTATTAATTTGCCTCAGTCAATATTATCATCAAATATTGTGTTATGCAAAATTTACTGGATTCCAATAGTGAGAATAATTCAAATCTGAACACAAAGTCAGCGAAAGTAGCATCAAAAACGTTTGAGAACTATCTCATTAATTGAAATTCAGTTTAGTTTGTAAGCAAGAGCGAGAAAACACCATGCAGTTTTAATATCTTTAATGCAAGAGTGAAGCCGGCGTTTAGAATTTGACTCTATGCAAGAAGAAATTATAAGCTGCAACTTAATTATTGTTACCTAGTTATCGTGAAAATTAAATTTAGAAATTGAAGAATTGAAGCTACGAGGCTGAAAGCACGAAGGACTCTTCCAACAGTTGAATGGCAACTTTGTCCAACAATAGATTAAAATATTGTTTGCAAATTCAAGCTGTTGAGGATTGTGAATTCTCTTAGTAATTACGTGTCATATAAACGAATATATTTTTGCAAAAAAGAGCGAGTAAAGTCGAAAACTGTCTCTGAAATAGATACGAAAGTAGCTCCAGATGAGTTTGGCGAGGAAGAATAATTTTAAAAAGAAAGACAAGAGATGAACTCCAAAAAAAAACGACTGAATGACACAGTTTTTCAACAGATTAAACAACTAAACGAAAGTTTGAAGTGAATTATTAACTAGATGGTGGACACTTACAGCGTAAGCATAATGAAGAGCTTATTAGCCAAACAGAGAGCTTACAAACAGAATTCTCAATATGACCGATAAAATGGAGGATACAAAATTTAACCGAAAACTCTCGCCATCGCCGACAACATCAATATAAGTGGGAAAAAAGTAGACGAAGAACAAGAAGATTGCTCAAACTCTTGTGTCATCAAGGACAAAAGACGCGGAAGATTATATTAATAGCTTGTGTTTAGTGGTTTTGGAGGTCCATCAACCAGCGAAATAAAGCGAAGTATCCAACACTTCCACCACCGAAACCTGCCAAGACAATGAAATCGCTGACGACACAGAAGACAGCCATATCCTCGATAAAAACGGAAATCATACACAAAACATACAAGACGCAACAAAACAACACAGAAAAGAAGAAAACGACAGTAGCAGTCATTATTTGTGAGCCAAACAAGTGGACATAAATTAGCAAGTCACTGAAAGATCTGAAAATCAACTACGAATCCGCCAAGCGCGTACACCTCGCGCGACATCCAGGTGATTTCCGCTACGCCGCTAAGATATTATAAGAAGAAGGAACAGAATTTGGAGAAGAACTAAGCTTAATGGTAACCCTGACTTAAGATCGGAAGCAAATCGGCTCACACACACCATCAGCTTTTGTTTCGCGCTGTTCCGCAACGAGAAGTGGGAACACTTTCTGCATAGCATGGAACCAGGGAATGATAATTTCTGACACATGACCAAATATTTTCAACACCAAAAGCAAAATCACTGTGCCTTGGGCACATTGGGCCAAAATTTGACGGTTCTTGTAAAGCAGATAACTTTGCTGAGGTACTTGGAGCCAACAGGAGACTATCAAATTAGACAACAAACTTTGAAGGCATTAGCGGACTCAATAAGTGGAAATCACCTGGACTTGATTCCATTGGGAATTTATGGCTAATACAACTCCCCGACAAAACGTTAACAACAGCTATTGACATCATAAACTGACGTCTGAAAGACAGTGATTATAACAGTTGGACCTAAAATAGACAAAGACTTTCACTTTCTCCAAAAAATTTGGCGACCAATAAGTTCCCTATCCTTCGTAGGAAAAATCGCTGAGCATCTTCTTCTCCACCGGCTTAATGAAATCATCAACAGAAAATGCATTATTCCGAGGACAACATTTGACTTCAAGCTTCTACATTCTACTGAACTCCAGCTTGCATTAATGTTGCTGCAACACATATGTACAGGGCTCAATCAAAGAAAATCAACTCGCCTGGTCATGTTTGATGTGGCAAAGGCGTTTGGCAAAGTCTGGCATGCAAGACTAGGCTTTAAAATGCATGCATTCCGAATTCTATTATCTTTCATACAACTAATTGCATCCTTTCGTCAAGGTAGAACTTGTTGTGTTAGGATTGACAGCCAATAGAAGCTGGAGTCCCGTAAGGTTTACCATTCTTCCCAATATTGTATAGTTTATACACAGCAGACATCCTAAATGTGCCCAATGCAAAAGTAGGCTTGTAAGCCGATAATACATGTATATTTTATACGACAAAACACGCAGAGGCTATATCTTCAAACCTACAAAGATATATTATTGGAATATTTCCATAAATAAAAATTCCAAATAAATGTCAACAAGACTCAAATCATCTTCATAACGTGATGACAGAGACAACATCCATCACAACTAACAGTTGACAGCCAGGCAACGGACTGGCAATGGACTGCCAAATACTTGGTAATTACATTTAGCAACAGATTGGCTCAAACACATAAAAAAAACAAGCGACAAACCATTTACGGTATACTGAGCAAACTGCAACCAACTACCAGACCGGAAAAACTGAATAGGACCAACAAAATGCTACTCTGCAAACAAATCATACGACCCATACTGATACATATATGGTAGCAGTCCATCTACCAGACGTGCAAGATTAACAAATACCAACTGTAAATTTGCCAAAACCTCGCTTTTGGGAAAATATTCAGAATTTCGTTGTACATAAAGACTACGGATATGCACAGAGAACTGGGCTGGACAAAATGTTAAAACTGTTCGATAGACTAAAACAACACGCTAACAGTACTATAATGGAACAACTGAAAAACATCAAGCCCGTCCTAACGAGAGATACCCAAGCCTCAGACAGCTAATGTGATAGTGCGGAACAATTGCACTAAGTGACACATTTGACACTTGACACCCAGTAGATGGGAGTAAAACAGAGTTCTCAAAGAGAGCATACGTTCGAACGAAAATAATCAGTAAAGTATATCAAATCTGATTCCCGTTCAGACCAACACACCGATGTGGTATCAACCGTTAATTAAACAACTTGTTGCACTTGTTAACAGATTCATAACTGCGCTTACTAACTATGACATCTTTTTTTGCGCTTATTAGCCACATACATAAGTATATATTTCAGGGCCACGTGCTTAGTTCCACGATACACAAAATACTTTTCGATAACTTTTCGATAAAATTTGCTTTGAATGCACACAATGTATTAAGGAAATCAAAAAATAATTCTAAGACATTTATTACCTTGCGTGAAAATCATTGACGTGAATAATCGAAACGGGAAACAATTCATCTGATAAACTAGAATAAGCAGTAGCACCAGTTATTGCAGCAGAAAGGAATACCACTAAAGGAAACATGCTGATTTAATTAAGGGAAAATAATGAACTAATATGAAAATTCGATGTTGGCACTTGCTTAGTCAATCTGATCAAACATGATTTCATGATATCAAAATTTATCAGGGAAAATAATGCTGAAAGATTTATTTCTCAAATATCAGCAGCTAGATTACAATTAATTAGTTCGAATCTTAAGATAAGAATAGTTACAATTATCTGAATGTCATTCATAATAAGTATTGTTCAGTTAGCATGAATTTCGTGTAGTATATGTTTTGATTAAATTGATGTCGGATGAAAGTATTTGTTTACGAGTAGTTTCTTGCTTATTATGTTGTTTATAGACATGCGTCCGTGCAATAATGCGTTTTCCATTTAGACAAGTCAACTCAACTCTAGTGTTTGGAAGGCGGGGGTGGAGCCGAAGTAGTTGGGTGTATTGATTCAGGTACATTTAAAGAAATATGAATATTCGAGCAGTGATTCAATTCAATTAGTTTATTAGTTCATTGAGTTTGTAATAATATTTCTAATAGTAACAGATAACATATATTTTTTTTTGAATGTTCGATATCTCTGGAGTACTTATTTTCTAATTTAGTTGATATAGTGTAGGTTTTATTTTGATAGGTACTATATTTGTACGCCAACATGTCACAAACCTACCAAATGACTTTAGACTAGGCTTATGAGACGACTTAAACTAGCTTAACCTAAAAAGTCATGCCTGCCACTAGTTATTATACACAAAAATTTATGTGCAGTCGGCAACTGGAATAATATCTGGGAAGAACAGACATAATCTTCAATATTTAATTTTTTACATTTTACTGATATTTTATTATTTTTATTTATTTAGGCAGCATTTGCCCAGATGGAAACAGCATAGCTAAGAAAAGGTCAGAGTACAGTTTTATATGTAATTGCTTTGTTTTCAAGGTTTAGGACGAAGTCAGCGTATCAACGGCAGCTCATGGATGCGCTATTTAGCTATGTAGGCCTTTTGTCGAACAGAAGGGGCTAAATGTAACACCTAGGCTAAGTTTTAGGTCTAATTAGGTTAGGTTAGTTATAATTAGGTATAGGTTAGAACTTAATTGTAGTGTAAGGTAGATTTTAAGTCAAGTATTATTCAGGTAGCCTCAGTACTTGTACAAGTAGGTAGTATTAAGAAAAAAATATTTATATAAAAAAATACCATAAGAGCCAGCAGGCCAAAATAGTATAGCCGCTAAACTTTAAGTTATCATTGTTAATTATACTTTAAGCTAGGTTAAGAATGTACAACTAAAATGAAATAAAAATCTTCTTCAATTCAATTCAAAAAAGGTTTAGGACGGACTTCCTGCTAATTAGAGGGTAAAGTATTTTTATACGGTTTTTAAACTAAAATTTTTAGTTTTAAATACGATGCTTACATATTAATTCTTTGTCGAATATTATTCCGATGGAATTCAATAATGCGCATCAATGAACTTCTTGGTTATTAAGCTTAATGTTTCGATGTGGCAATTTATTAAATGAGCGTTTTTTTTTTTGTCAAAAATAAATACTCTGTGTTTTTTCGTGGTAAATTTTTATTTTCTATCCTTTATAGTACATAGACAGTCAAAAAAGGTTATTTTCAGTAGTGTGAATATTTACGCAGTGGCGGCCCAAGCAAAAATTATGGGTGGTGCCAGATCTCAAAGTGGCGCTCCTCTGGAACAAAATCTTAATGTCCCTATACTATGCAGTTGCTTATCCGTGACTTAAGGTGTTCGACCTATAGGTAGGTGGTAAAATTTTTTTATTTCGAATCATTTATTTAAAAAAAAAATCTAACTTTCTGGAATGATTAAGCTCAAACAATTTTTTTCAGACTTGTGTTTCAGAAGCCAGTTACTTCTTTTTTCAATATACAGTTTTTCAAACCAAAGTTGTGCACTGAAAAGTAAGTAGCCTCTGAAAATTTTTTTTCAAAATAAAGCACAGTGATGTGACATGATAAGCAATAGTTCCACTCATTCGCGTTAAAGTAATGTTTTCCATCCTGCTTGAACTGTTTTGCTGCGCTCGACAACGCCACTGTGCCTGTCTTGCTGAGATGGTAAGCTGGGCAGATGAGAAATAATACCAGCTAATAATTTTTTTTTACTATTTTAATTTAAACTATTATGCTGCAGACAGTCCTAAAAATATAATAGTACTACCAATGAACACCCTAAGTAGCTACATTTTTTGCTTGTGTATTTTTATAATTCAGAATAATTTAACTTTTGGGTAATAACATTCTCTATAGACAAGATTGCAATACCTTAGCGCGGACCGGGGTCAGTAAACCCATTTTTCATAATTGATTTTATTCAAATGTTACTGTTAAGTTTTTAGCCATAATAAATACGTTTTCGTTTTGATTACTTCAATGGGTTTTTTAATAGTTTTTATTTTATTCACAATAAGCTTTTCAAGTTGTATTTGCTATTTTAAAGAAAGCTTCCGCGTGAGTCCACTTACCCCATGCCTGGGGTTAATTGACTCAGTGGACGGGGTTATTTGACCATATCAATTAAATTGAGTATTGACCATGATATAAACACAAAATTTTAAAAAAATAATCATTTATTACGGTATGAAGAAAATTAACCATTATTAAAATAATCCATTGAGAGAAAAAAAATAAAGTTTCACTTATATACATGTTAGATATCATTAGTGTCGACTCATTAAACATAAAATAAAAAACTATTCATCATCGTCAAACGTTTCAGTTTCAGCGCGAACTTTTCAATTAACGGATGTTTCTCAGCTTCATTTTTCATTTTGACGACATATCTCTGTAAAGTTTTATATGGTATTCCGTACTTAACCGCCGTACTTCGAATACTTCTATCGTCATAAATAACCTCTTTGCAAGCAGTTTCCATCACATCTTTAGATGTATTCGATCTTTCCGTTTTTTGTTTGTAGGTCCTCATCGTTGTGAATGTAAGAAAATCATGTGATTAGTAGTAACTTAAAAGGTAAGCAAAATAAAAACCAAACATGGGGTTAGTTGACGCAGAGTCGTCTAACCCCGCTACACTGTGAGTCAATAAACCCCAACCCGCCATTTTCTTTTTAAAACACTCATGACAAAAGGTTATTCAAATCACAGGCAAAACAAGTTAAGAACACTATTACACTTTTTACACTATTACACATACACTTTCAATTGAAACCACTAGACAAGCAAATATCATGAGCGTGTACACTATAAGACAATTTAAATTTGAAACAAAATTTTCACTCACGTGCTTGTAATTTCGTTTTTTTTTTTCTATTATTCCGCGAACGACAAGCGCTGGCTTCAAAGACTATTGCTGCACTGAAGCAGGTACTTATACTGAATACACAGTCAAATTTATACAGCTTAGTTGTCGATTTTTACTTAGCTAATCGCAATGAGTCTACATACCCCTATAGCAGTGGCGTGGCGTGATAGTTTACCGCAGGGAAGCAATTAGATTATTTCGATCATTGACTTTGGTTATGCTTTTTTCAAATTTGTTACGTATTGAAAGAACCTCTCTCGTTAGCTACTTTTAACATTGTCAATATAAAAGCACCCAGGAATTACGAACGGGGACGTGAGAGTAGGTATACTGTATTGCTTTCAGTATTTTAATTCCCATGCTACCAATATATAATTATTTATTCTTTAAATAAATAGTTGCAAAAATTATATATTGGCAGACTTGTAAATTAGCAAAGCTGTGTAAATAAAGCATTTTCAAAAGTAGCAACGGCAACAATAACAACAACAGTAATTATGCAAAATAAATGATAACAGTGCTTCACTCATAAAGAAAACATATCAATATTCTATAACTTATAAAAAATAACAGTAAAATAACAACATTTCCATAACGAATAACATATATATTTTTATGAAATCACAGTTAGTAAATATAAAAAAAATCTATTATAAATCGAAATTGATCACAAACTTCATGCATACTTCTATTTAAAATTTAATTCAATTCGTCTTTCTTTTTTCGCAAATTCATCTATGACGTCTTGATAAAATTTTTGCTTGCTCAAACATGATTTTAGGAAAACCTTTTCAATCGACATTATTGCCAAGTCACTAAGTCGTTGTTCCCCTGTACTATTTCTGAGAAAAGTTTTGATTCTTTTTAAACAAGAAAAACTGCGCTCTGCGGACGCACTTGTTACTGGTAATGTAAGAACCAAACAAATTAATTTATAAAATTGTGTGAAACTATTTTCTAATTTATTATTGGTAAAATATTCAAAAATATCTTGAAAAGATTTTCCCTGTAAATCTGCATCAGAGTAAAGCACAATGAGTTCAGTTTTCAATGAAATCGAGTCAAATATGTCGGTGTAAGTTTGAGTTAAATTAAGTAAAAGATTATCCGGAAATGTTTTTGAATAGCTACTAAATTTCGAAGAATCTAAAAGATCTAGAAATGCGAAACTTTTTAAGGATGAAAACCTTGAACTTATTTCAACGGATATATTATCAATTATTTCGATATAAATACGTGTAAAGAATAGTTCAACATTATCATTGCTGTCAACCATGTACCTTGCTCTTTTAATACGTGGTAGTGTTTCGCAAATAGAACAGGTTTGGTCCCAAATTACCGTGAAACTATTTCTCAAAGATTTTATTTGAAGTTCAAAATCTGCAATTTTTTTAATACAATACAGTATATTAGTTTGCTTGGACTGAAATATATCGTAAAGCACGTCAGTTTGTGGAAAAATTTTTGAGAAAACATTGAGCAGAAAAACAAACTGAAAATCTGTTAGTAGAACAAGAAGCCCCCTTGCACTATTAATGGTCTCTCCATCCCAATTTGCACTCTCATTTTCAATTATATGTTCAAAAAGTTCTTTTAATTGATCTATATTATCGAAAATGGTCAGAACTAATCGACCATTAAAAGTCCAACGTGTTGGGGCTAATTTTGGAAGTCTTTTTTTCAGGAATAAATCTAAAGCAAATGTTCTTTTTGTTGAATGGTTAAAAAATGTTGAAAAACAGGTAATTGATTGGAAAAAAATTCGACATTCTCGTATACTATTGCACGATTTAGATAAAACCAAATTCAGTCGATGTGCGAAGCAATGAATAAATATTGCATTTTATAGATTTCTTTTACACGCGTTTGCAATCCAGTTGCTTTGCCAGACATTACAGAAGCTCCGTCATAGCTTTGGCAAATAAGTTTGTTACCGCAGTTGAATTTTTGAACAATATCCAAAACAAGGTTAAACAAACGCAACGCAGTTTGGTCATCAGAAATATCTGTAAAACTTATAAATGTTTCTTTAACTGCACCGGAAGAAGTAATGTAACGAAATGTTGTTGAAAGCTGTGAACGACATGAAATATCGGTTGTTTCATCTACTATTATTGCTATGAATTTAGTTTCCTGAATTTCATTATAAATCTCTTTCAATAATTTTTTTGAAATGCTACTAATGAGATCGTTTTGAATATTGTTTGATGTTCCAGAAAAAACAGTTGCTTGCTCTAGATGAGCTCGCAAGTCTGGGTTGTATTTTGCCAAAAGATTTATTGTTTCTACATAATTTCCCCTGTTGCAAGAATTTACACTTTCGTTGTGACCACGGAACGCTTGTTCTTGACATCCCAAGTGACAAACAATATCTATTAGAATCTTCAATATTTCTCTGTTTTTTCTTACTTTCTAATTGTGCAATATAACTGACGATTTATGTTGACTACTTAGCAATTCCTCAATTCTTGGACCGGAGCCGAACTTGGAAAGTAAAAGGACTGATTTTAAATGATCAATGCTTTTTGTACCATGTCTGTCCACAGCTTTATGCAAATTATTTAAATCAGAAAAACCTGTGGTACGCCAAACATTTGAATCGTTTGAAAATAACAGACATGGCCAGCAAAATAATTTTTGTCTAATTTTACAACCGGTAATCCATTCCGTATCTTCATAGATTTTGTAAGTAAAATGCCGAGTGCATCTCTTCGTTACAGAGACAATTTCCAAATTCGGTTTCGGTCGACCTTTTTCGATAATGTCCTTTTTGTCCGCAAAAGATCGAGATCCAAAAGGAAATCGAAAAAGGTCACTAACTAAACAATTCGGATCCATGCTTTTCACAGACCAAATAAGCACATTAAACCTATTAATTGCACTTTCACTATTTGAATATAAAACAAAAAAAAAACATGCGATTTTACAAAGTTATTCTACGCATTCAATTAAAATGAATTTAATTTCAATATTATTAAATACTGTAACCTATTAGTGAAATAAATACCTTTGTATTAATTGCACTATCAGTATTTTAAGTACAAAGAAAAAATCATGCGACTTGACAAAATAATTCTACGCACTCAACTCTACATAATTCAAATGAATTTGATTTCTAATATTACTAAACACGGTAAATTATTAGTAAAATAAATACCTTCACCAAATAAAAATCCCTTCACCAAATTTCTTTATAGAATATAGCACAAAACTCTCACCCGAACTACATACAACCACTTCAATACAGTAAATGATAACGACTCGTCAAATCAGCCGTCTCTGGCAACCCTCGTAACATCTCGTAATTCAAATTTGCCCAAAAATTCTCATAGTGTATAAAGCACAGCAAACATTCTCAGTTAAAAAAAAAAAAAAAACAAATAATACAAGCAAAGTACAATGATTGCAATGTAGTCTGCTACGCGTAAGGGGAACATGGCAATAAGTTCCATACGTACGCGGCTTCTCTTTCAGTTTCTCTCTGGAGACGAGAATTTCCCCTGAGAAGCAAATTCTTCATTGCTTCCAAATAGATAGTACAAACACTTTTTTTTCTACGTCACAATCCAGTCTGCATGGAATGAACGAAATGCTGGTAGATGCAATTTTTTCGTTGCTTCCATGCGTGCTCTTGGCTCGCTGGTGATGATCATTTTGTGGTGTTACCACCTTAGTTACGTGATATGTTCACTATTAGTTTTTGGGAAAATTTATGTAGAAAATTCATATTCACGATTTTTTTTTCGCGAATTCGAAAAATATCAAATTATTATAAATATAAATTAAAATATAAATTAAAACATATATCAGCAAAAATGTAAGGGAAGCAATGCTTCCCTTGCTTCCATGAACGCCACGCCACTGCCCTATAGTCAACTAACCCCGGTCTGCCCTACAGCCTTTCCAAACACATAGTAGAACGTAGGTAAGCTTTTATAAGATTTTACTGTATAAGAATAATTAATTTTTATTGTATGTGTATAGTCTGGATTAGACGAATTTAATAAAATGAATGAATGAATGAAATAGTAAGATAGCTATGTGTTAGCATTTGGATGCCGATAAAGCATCACCGTAATATGCATTTTCAGAAAAGAAGGGGGGTGAAGAATGAAAAAAAAATTCTTACATCAACAGTTGGATTAGCTACTACATCGTCGTAGCTATTAATAAATTTAAGATTTTACTAATTTCCATTATGGCTAGGAGGAATCATTGCCATAAAATGTACTAGCTAGATTAAAATCACTGGAGTCAAGAAGATGATAAGGAATGAGATCATAATCATTTCCACACTGAAAAAAATCCACATAGCGCCCAGAGCCATGTAACATAGCGCATTATTTATGGCCCCATACGCCATGTACATAGTACTCTGAGCCATGCAATATGGCTCCCAGCGCCATTATGTCAGAATCTATATAGCGCGTGGTCCCATGCTACATGGCGCAGTATTTATGGTGCCACACGCTATGTACATAGTACCCTGAGCCATGCAGTATAGCTCCCAGCGCCATAATTACAATTATAATTCGCAGCCATGCTGTGTGAGGAGATGTATAAATATCAGCAAGCTTCTTGAATATAGGAGAGGATACGATCATTGATGTTATTAATCCCTCGGAAATTTCTTTGATAGAATTCCATCACCTAACATCAAGTGCTCTACCTCCAAATGCTCCGAACTGAGAAGGTTAATGGCCTTTTGTTGGATGCAAACTGGATCATATTCAGATGCACTGAATAAACACATAGCGCCAGACGCCATAATTTATAGACTTCTTGCGCCATGCACATAGTCGATTTCGGTCGATTTGTGATAAAATATAGCGCCACACGCCATAGTACATAGGAGAAGACGCTATGCTTATAGCCCTGCACGCCATGTACTATAGTCCTCCACGCCATACAGTATAGTCCTCCACGCCATGCACTATAGTTCTCTACGCCATATGCTTTAGTCCTCCACGCCATGTACATGGCGTGGAGGACTATAGTACATGGCGTGTAGGCCTATGTACTTTTCGCCATGTATTATGGCGTGTGGCGCTATATTTTATCACAATCCCTAAATCGACTATGTACATAGCGCCAGAAGTCTATAAATTATGGCGTCTGGCGCCATGTGTTTTCTCAGTGCATAAGCCGCAAATCTTAATTTTGGGCGATTGAAATATTTCAAAGCTATCATTTTATCACCCTCATTAAGAAATGATACTAGGGAAGAAATCACTTCGTTTGCATCATTATAAACGGCTGCGTCTCCAAACAAAGTGGGTGGGATGTAGAATACTCCAATGTAAATAAAACCTCTGGGCCAGGATATGTGAATAATCTTAAGACCGAAGAGATTATATGAGTTAGCTCAATAGAGAACTATGAATAGCAAATAAAACACCAATGTCTCAAGTTTAACCTGCAAAAAGATAATTTTGGTCATTTTTTTTAAATAGTCCAGTTACCGTCTTTGTTTGTTTGCGATCTGTTTAGTCAGGTTGTATTGAATTGACAAGATTTTGAGTCAAGAAGGAGTCTACTTAGTTTACTTTTCATACTACCAGAGTTGTGGTAAAAAAAAAGTTTGACACTCCTTGATGAAAACTTTTGATAATTTGATAATTTTTAAAAGCAATCCTAAATTTTTGAAGGGAAGCAATATACTTGGTTGAGGCATATGAGGCAAAGGTGCTTAGTACTTTTTTCATTTGGCTTACTTTAACGGTTCGTTATATCCAACAAAAACAGAATGAAGAGCCTTAAAATCTATGAAAAGTCCTTCCTACTGAATCAAAACTTTAAGGTGATTAAAAAAATATGAATTTTTGGGCGGTGATTCAAATTCTGATTTTATTGGAAAATCAGTTTAAATTACACTCATCCACAAATCACCAGGAAATGACAAGATGCGAAAGAATAGCGTCATAAAGTCTATGGTACATGAATCAGCGTACCCGAACCCTTCCGCTTCATCACCATCATCTAAGACGTGCACTCACTCACGTGCCATTCGATTTCTATGGCATGGACAAATAAATTAGATTAAGAAAATTTATTTTTTCCTGATGATTCTTGGACCTTCTCTAAATTTAGTTCCACGTCGGTGGAAAACTGATACCTTTAAAGTTAATGATTGGGTTCAAATGTGATAAATATTTTACTCCAGTGAAGTTGATCAAAACAATTTTGGGTAAGTGAATGCTTTTCATAAGCATAATCTATATGGACTGCCTTTCAAAATATCATGAAAAGGACTTCCATTTACAATTGGTAATTGTAAAAGCATTGCTATCAGCATCGCATGCTGAATATTCTCTCCAACAACTATAAATATATATGTGTTGCATACATCATTACTTCCATTAAACAAGACGTATGCAATTTAGGAAGCAAATACATACCTGCATCACTGAACAGCAATCAAGCTGTTAGAGCGTCCGCACACGGGTCGACATTCAATCGACTCGACTGCGACTCGAACTCGAAGCGTCATAGGCGTCACACTCGAAGTAGACAATTGCATCCGCACACGGGTCGACATGCAATCGACTCGACTGCGACTCGAACTCGAAACGGGTCGTTTTCTACGCGAAGTTTTGACAAACAAACAATAGTATATATTATTTATTTAGATATTTATTTTGCGAAACAAGGCAACATACACAACAAGAAACCATAATATAAATCTAAAATACAATTAATCATTATAAATATAAAATAAAAATTGTCCGTAAAAAAATATTTCAATACATCACAAATTTTGTAGCATTTACTCTACATTGTTTTAATTAAATTTAGGCTAATAACGATGGAAGTTAAGCGGGTTCGGATGTGGAATGGGCTTTGGACCAGTTATTTTTGAATTTTGATTTGGTAATCTCCGAAGAGTAGTGGCTGCTTATAGAATTGAATAATCCACAGCACCTATTAATGGGCTCATTATATGATAAGTAGTGTGATGAATGAATTCATTGAGCAGATTTGCAAACCTGGTGCGTCTTGGTCGGTTATTGAAAGTAATTTTACTAGAGAGATCTTCAATAAAATTATATACTTGTATGTTATTAGTATATGTCGCTTTGTCACGTGTAACTTATATTCACCCACTATGGATTACTACAAGTAATAATGATCCGACCTTTATTGAATCCGATATGAAGCACTTCCATTAATATTCTGACAAGCATGTCCCAGGGTCCAACTAAATTCAATAGCTATACGCCTCTCTTCCACACCCTGAGTGCAAAATTCCTATCCTCGCAGATGGCAGTGCTATATCATCTAAGAATGTCAATACCAATCGAATCATTAGCCATTGGCAGCAACAACTAGTGTTCACTAAAAGCTTCTCTCTCCAGTAAGTGGAAATTCATCCTGAAAAATTGCAAGCTTGTTTCTTTGTTAGGAAACTATATTATAAACACTTCGCTGTTGCTTGAATAAATATATTGGTGCTAAAGTGGAATTGTTTTTGCGGGATGATTAAAATTGAAGATTTCGAACTTTTTTTTTGACAAAGTGGTTTCGAAAGTATACACTGATTCTCATCAGACACCAGCGCACACAAACTCGATTGTTTTGCGTTTTGCGGAGATGTTAAAATTTGTCACAGCTAACGTAAATAAAAATTACTGATTTACAACTGCAAGTGGTCACATCAGCCAAGTAAGCACTGTAAGCTGGAGTCTGATGAGAATCAGTGCATACGATCGAAACCATTTTGTAAAAAAAACATTTTCTATAAAATTTTCAATTTTAATCATCCCGCAAAAACAATTCCACTTTGATTCTGCTTTCGACGGCTTATTCCGCAAAACGATCGAGTTTCCCGTATCAATTATGCTCTGCTTTATCTATGCTGATTTATAGACAAGAAGGGAACAATGATCACAAATCAATAACCTTTATGAACACATAGGTGCAACTATTTTGTGGCCAACATAATTAAAATATATGTAGGAAAATTTCATTTATATAACATTACATTATGTAACATTACATTATGCAAACATATAAAAAAATACATACGTGATACGTTATCAGAAACACTAATATTTTTCAAAGAACCAATAATAATAACACATAAAATAAAATAATTAATAATACATTATAAAAAAAAAAACACTTTCATATATTTCGAAAAAAAATATCACGCGTCTTACTCGACTTTTCCCGTTCCAAACACTTCGAGCGAGACGAGTCGCAGTCGAGTCGCAGTCGCACCGAGTCCGAGTCGAGCACAAGTCGACCCGTGTGCGGGTCTCCATTCATTTACATTGGAAATCGCAAGGAGTTCGAGTTCGAGTCGCAGTCGAGTCGATTGAATATCGACCCGTGTGCGGAGGCACTTATACAAAAAAAAACCACCAAACCCAAACACATCAATGTTTACAGATTACCTACGAACCAACACCGCTAAATAATAATTCCACTTTTCATACAAATTCAGCTAAGCATCGCACAGCGCCTGTTAATTAAACATCGACTTAATCCGTTTAAAATTTCAAATCATCCCTAACAGTCCATCAAACTAGCTCCAATGCCTCGAAAGCATTCTGAAATTATTTTTGTTCGTAACGTACAGCAGGTGGTGTTGTGAGTTTCCTGACTTACGTTAGGACTTAAGTGAAACGACATAGCGTATCTGCAGAGCAAAAATGAATCGGAATCACCGCTTCATCCGGCGTTTTCTTTTGATTCGTGGTAATGAGAAAACCTGCAGTAATTAACATTTAAGCCGGAAGCTGAAGAATGTTGAGGAGAGGAATATACGCTACGACTGAGTCTGTTCCTAGAGTTTAATGTGCATGATAAATTCATCAGGTAATTTCTTTTTGATGTTCGAGAAGATGCGAGACGTTTTCCAAGGAGGAAATGGTGAGCTCGTGGCGATGAAGATCTAAAAATGTTTTTAATTTTATTTTTTGAAAGGACTGTTTCTTTGTAATTTTTTTTGCTTCGAGCTAATGAATCCGAATGCAGTTGGTTTTCATGTCAAAAGAGTAAAACAGGAGAGTTTACACAGAAAATTATAGATTTGACTTAAAGCAAGGCAATATGTAAGATCTTTGGAATTTTCCATTTTATATTCACATTTCATACTTTGTAAATAGCTCAGACAGTAAGACTTGGAAACATTTCTCAATAATGATTTAAACATCAACCACACAGCTCTTATACGTCATTGTAGCGAACTTTGAAATGTATAAAACAATTCAAATTTATACAGCTAAATAATGAATCAAACAAATATTAAGTCCTGCCTATGACCATGACGGGCCTGTGTGTAGAAAAACATTAGAACAAGGGAAATTAAGGAGATAATAATGTTTATTTATATATTTATATGATCCCAACTATTTTTCATATTTCATCATTATTAATGAAAACCCCTGGTCTCACATGTAGTCCCCACACACATGACCACACACCATGCCAGTAGAGCTACCGACTTCCGATTCGCCACAAACCTCTTTCTTCCTCTGCCTAAAGAAACATACTTAATTAAACCAAAACTCAGGAAAGCTTTCATTTCCTCCTCATTTACAATATAGTTCTAGTCTAGACGAATATGCATTAGTCCTAAAAGTTTCCATTCTAATTTAAGCCTCTCCGAAAATTAATGCGATAAGAAGCTGCTTTCTGCATCACTTCTGTCATCTAAGCATAGCATACTGCCTATCGTTGTTCTCTTTTATCATTTATTTTCTTTATCACAAGAACAATACGGCTGCGAAAGAACGATTTCAAGATTAAATTACTTATGGAATTATGACGTTGATTAATACTCAGTGAGGCCGTAGCGGAACCAGCGTAAAAAATCATCAAGCATTACTCATTTGGCTGCAAATGGTAAATGAAAATTAAATTTTACTTGACAAATGTGAATAACATACGCGTAGATATTTTCACAATTTTTTTAAGAAATCAATTATTAGAATCACATTGTCCAAAAATTCATATATCTACATATATGTATTTATTTGAATATATCAACAAAAAGATTCAGTGAAATTATCTATGGAGACTGCAATCTGATGGAGCAGAAATTTTCGGAAAATGATACCTATAAGAATAGTAAGATACAGTTGTAATAATCTTACCATTAATATTAGCAAAATACATTTTAATTTTAGTGAATTTTGAAATTTTGTGACCGGCAACCCTAAAAATCTGTCCACTTCTATTGCTGTCATCGAGCTTCTACGATCACATGATTGAAGAGTATAGGTCCAACTAGTCATGAGTCTGCCTACGCGGCGTTGCATTTTTGCCGAGGCAATATACGCTAAGCATGTGTTGCACCTAAACATAACTTTCCGAAATGCCAGAAAAGTGACATGCAAATTGAGCAACTTTTTGCTCAATTGTTGGTATAACCTGTCCGTTTGTAAGGTGGTGATGAGATACAATTTTGCATATGTTCATTCATACACTGTATGAGCACTAATGCTCACACGTGGTTGCGGATGTAAAAAAGCGCCTTATTTGCTCTTGAGCCGGTTGGTTTTTTTACAGGGCTTATAGCTCTAACCAAGCATGAGTTTGCGAACATAAGCAAATGTCAAAGTCGACCGGTTTATTGATATTTATATTATTGGCAGCTCTTGTATTTCTAACAATGTTATGTAGAATATAAGTATGTTGTTAGTATTGTATTATTGACGTTGCATTTTGAGGATCAACTTTGAGTCTTCAGCAATAGACTCTGAAAGTTTGTGGTAAAATTTCAAATGCATATTCAACTAGTCGTCTTGCTCGACATAACCGATAATTAAATATTTGGTCTTGGGTGAGGCCGCATCAAATTCATTTTTGAAGGGAAAGCTTCATCTCCCAATATTGCATATGGAGCCAAGATGTTTGTTCAGGAATAATCAGTGTTCCATTTTCTAATCCTCTTTCAAGTGCTGAATTGGATAAAATACCTCCATCACTATTTTTCGGTCATTTTAGTACTTTCGAGATATTTAATGATTTATGTTTTTGATTTGTACTGGAGATATATGGAGAGTGCACTTTTCAACATTGATTTTAACATACTTTCACAATCGATAGGTTTTTCAAGTTTTGTAGGATGATGAAATAGAGGATGTAGTTTTTGAATCCGGTATTAACTCAAAAATGAGAAAAATGCAGATAGAATGTTTATGCTTAGCAGCGCAGCACTGCACTATATGACAATGAGCGCTAACAACCTGCGTTAGCATGCAGTAGCTATTTTGATGACGTGGCACAAGTGAAATTAAAGCCAAAAAAGTTAAACGCATCAGAACCGGTAGGAAACTAATTTTCGAAGAAGTTATCTTTGAGGGATTTAAAAATGAGTGAAGACGTTATACACTTCTTTGTAGTATCATATGAACCATTTCTTACTTAAAGGAACAAATATCATTTTTTGACAGCATTTCCTATAACATAATTGATGAAAATGTTCAGTGCTGGCAACACTTGTCCAACACAGCAGCAATAAATTTACCATAACATGCTCATGCTTAATCAACCTATCCTTTGAATTTCGTTTTCCTCCAAGGATATCATCGAAAGTTTCAGCGATTAAACCATGTATGGGGCTGCCATCCGAAAAATTTCCAAAACTAGGAAAATTTAAATATCGGTTGCTTATTTTATTGTAAATGCTTTGCTTATGAATACAAAATGGAAGCATCTGTTGGTGCAATACTTACAAAATTGTCTGGTGCTGGCAATCATGTGCTAGCATCATAGCTGCTTCACGTTGTATTGAACCCACCCTATGAAATTTGTTTCGATTGAATGGCTGCGCTGTAAGTTATGGGAGTGAATATAATTCTAGGGCTACCACCGTCCAAACTATTTAAATTTTCGAAACCTAAATATTTGTTGTTAACTGTCATTGTAGGATCATTCCCATTTGGAGATTTTACGACAACATAGCTGGCAACCCTTTCATGATTTTTCAACGGAATTCCTACAGAACTAGAACTGTAGCAAGGTCTACTTATCACATGAATTTCGCTTTGATTTCGTTACTGCATGGAAAGTTATAGGGAAAAAGCCTTTATTTTCCTGAGAAAATTTACAATATTTAAGAAACAAAAATTGCCATAGCTGGCGACCCAATACTAATATTCCAACCAAATTTCTATGAAATATATTGTCAAGCAAGGTTCACCTACTGTGTGAATTTTGTTAAAATCTGGTGGTTAAATCGGCAGCTAAAGGCCAAAAACCATTTTTTTTTATCAGCGATTTTTACAAATAGCAACTTTGCCACAGTGTTGCCCGTATTTCAAAATTACTTCTACCAGACTTGTTCCTAGTTAATACCAACATGTCTTGTAAATTTAATATTTATAGCATTATCCGATCGTCAGTTCTCGTAAACAGAAGTTTTGAGTGCTGAAATTAGAGGTAATTTGATCAAGGGTTACCGATTTTGTTTACCGCGGAATTTTGAAAACTTTTATTTGACTTTGACTTTGACTTTGAAAATTTATCAATAATTTCAATTTATTTCCAAAAATCAAAAAATTTTCAGGAGGGTCGATGATTTGAAGGATTTTTTTCAGGAGCCTGCTGTAGCTACTGAGTTGCCCGCACAGTCTTGAAAGTCAGTGTGTGTTAAATTCTTGTCTATATCAATACTCTCTGCAAACTTCACGATGATCAATTGTTTTTGTTAGAAGTTATGACAAATCGAAATCCTTGCTTACTTTTAGGCACTCAGCGCACACAAAATTTCCAATCCTTTATCATAAACAAATTAAGAACATAATAAGTTTTCATTTTTCATACTTTTTTTTAACAAAAATTTACACTGCTTGGAAATATAGGAGTACCTGAAAATTCACGAAAATGCCCGCCGCCGCCAAAAGGTTTAAGGGGTTACATGGGCTTCAGAGAATAAAAAAAAACGCCATTTTTAAATGTTTCAAAAATAAAAAATACTGTATTAAATTATTGTAAATTATTGCTAACAACTAAAGTAACTCTTGAACTATATGTAAAAAAAATTTTAGACAAAAATATTGATAATACGCCCTCTGGCAGCTATTTTACGAAAAGGCTCGAAAAATGCGGTGCCAACGATATCTTGAGCTGGATTCATCTGAAACAAAAAAAAAACGAATTGTTTCTGTTAGAGTATGAGTTTGACTTGTACTTGAACGAAGGATATTGTGTTTCGTTCATTGGAATTTAATACACATGGCATTATTTATTGAATTTTTGGGTCAAAAAATTAAATTTTTTACTCGCGACGTTGCCAAAAGTTCAGATTTCAATATTTTGACAAGTCCTTCGTTCAAGTACAAGTCAAACTCATACTCTAACAGAAACAATTTGTTTTTTTTTGTTTCAGATGAATCCAGCTCAAGATATCGTTGGCACCGCATTTTTCGAGCCTTTTCGTAAAATAGCTGCCAGAGGTCGTATTATAAATATTTTTGTCTAAAAATTTTTTTACATATAGTTCAAAAGTTACTTTAGTTGTTAACAATAATTTATAATAATTCAATACATTATTTTTTATTTTTGAAACATTTAAAAATGGCGTTTTTTTTATTCTCTGAAACCCATGTCACCCCTTAAGATATCTGAATTCCAGCAAGTCATGGACCTATTTGTTACAAACCTTTATGTCCTCCGAAAATTTCAGTTCAATCGGATCAGCCATTCCAGAGATTATCTCCCTTAATCACTTTGCTGGTATATATATATATATATATATATATATATATATATATATATATATATATATATGTATATATATATATATATATCTATATATAGCGAGTTTAATACTAATTTTCTTCGAAAATTAGTAAAAATACGGATATACCCACTTGTATGAAAAACTATTCGCATTCATTTTTGACAGATTTGGGAAAACTTTTGTATGTATTTTGTTTATTTTTTCGTCAATTTACATCTTTAAAAAGCAGATAATATTTGGAGATGACCAATTGCGTAGAAAAAGATTCAATTTTTATATTTGAAAAAAACTACTAATTTGAAAGTGTTTGTCGTTGTCTTTGTCTGAAAATTTATTCTCTTATAATCTACGAATATGAAATATTAAAATCAAGATTGTCTTAGTTCGTCAATCCAACACTAATGGAAATATCACGATCAGTCGAATCAATTCAGGCTTGACTGAAGTAAATTGAATTTGCTCCTGATGCGATCGCCATGATAATTTTAAGCAACTGACAATGCATTTTTTATATCTGGCTTAACAATTGTAAGTCATTCTAGTCCAATGTCAGCTGTTAAAGTCAGAATATGTTTTATAGTTGTTATACTTCAAAAATTTTATCTGTATCATTCATTTCTTTCATATTTTATTAAATCTAATATCACAGCTATGAGAAGCATTAATTTAGCAACTAGACTTATCGCAATCTATGGGAAAACTGCTTGAAATCTTTGAGGTATACTAAAGTGATTTTATATGGACTTGAAATGGTCAAATAAAATGCCTCCTTCAGAATCTCTACAACAGTCTGAACTACATAGACATCAAACGAAATATTCAGTTAAAATATAGGGTTAAAAGTCAATTAGTTTCAAAATTAAAACTCTTATCCTTGACAGATCACAGTAAAAACGGTGTCCTAAATAACTTTCTCTCGTCAAAAAGTTGTGTCCGGATTGTCTTGTTTCGTAGCAGGCCTGAAACTTGGGTTTCCTTTGATTTACATCCCGGAGCAGTCTTAGTCTTCGAAATAAAAGCAAAATAGAGAAATCCGTTTGCATGAACAAGTCACTTGCAAACTTTGGGTTTATACGATGACAGCTTGTTTGAAACTGAAAGCAATTTAAAATGAAGAAAGATACGGAGAATGAATAAACTTTACAAGTGATCTCTTCGAATGAGCCACGCGTCCGAAGCAAAAGGTTGTAGAAAAGAATTTGTGAGAAGCGATGATTGTGACGAGTGGATAATTGAAAGTTCATGTTTTCGTTTGTATCTGGACAGATTTAAGCATTCCCATCACAATATAAGTTCGTAATGTTTTATGCAGGTATTGTTTTCTGTTCAAAACTGACCTATTCAGAAATGTTGCTTTCTTGTCAGTCAAACGAGTTTTAAGATGAAATATCTCTGATGTTAGAATGTCAGTACACTAAATTCATTTCAGCGAGCTTTCAGAGCATGAAAAGATAATTCAAAGAATTAAGGTTTACTTGGACTTTACAAAGGTGCTATTCACACACAAAAATTTAAGGATATATCAAGGCCATTTTCTTCCGAGAATCAACTTGAACAGATTTCTGCCGAGAAGGTTTTTTGTTTTTTATTGTAAATATTTTAATTAAGTGACAGGGTATAGCTGAATTCCAAAAGAAAATTATTGTTACTTTTCGCTTTGAGGGTCTTTACACATTTCATCAGCATGAATGATTTGTGTTTGTAAGATTTTCCACTATAACATTAAAACGAGCAATACTTGCATCCAAAATTCAAAAAAGTATGTTTGTTTAACCTCTTCAACCTCTCTATAAACCATCCAATGAACCAATTAACAAATGCTTTGACATATTTAATGAAGTTAACAAATATTTTACACGTTCATTTCATAAAAGGTTAATCCTTTATAATATTTTAGTGAAAATTTAAACTCAAATATATTTTAGACTGGGCATTAGTTCAAAGATCTTTGCCAAACAATACAACGGGAAACCAGTGAAATTTTTCAAATTTATATTTCATTCTTCTTTAAGTCTTGAATTACATATAACCTCACGATTCCCTACGGTGTAAAAATGAGCTACTGGTCTTTCTACTTCTAAAATAAACCATCAACCCACCCTCAAAGAATCATATTTTTGCAGATGATAGTATTTTCATCAGGATATCACCTCTTTATCGATTCGTTAATATAAGCCCCGTAAGCAAGTGCCATCTTCTTTTCTCTAATAAGATATATTGGGCTTGGATGTTTTGAACTAACACGTGTATTTGCAATATCCTTTTAAAATTCATTTTACCTTTGTTCACATCATTAACGAAAATTTCCTAATTCGATCCATTGCCAGCATGCTTGACTTGAATTCGAGTCCGCATTATGTGGCCCATTTTTGTTGACATCGAAACACGAAAAAAGGTAACAGCACAAGTGTCGCTCAATAAAATCTGATCCACGTTCGCATCAACCTATTGTTCATTTTCCCAAATCACGCTTCCGTTCTAATGTGGGCAGTGGCGAAAATCTATTGAAGCCGAAGAAGTGCCGCGTGCTCAGAACCACTCTAAATCCGAACCGAGGCAAACAAGCAGCCCCAAAATAATATCACAGTCACGCTTCTGATTTTCACAGCTCAATCAAATTTCGACGCCAGACCAGCATTGTTTGGGAAACATATTCATTTGAACTTTCCAAAACATCGCACATTCAACTCAAAAGCACAAAATTCATTTTGTTTTTTTGTGAGCAAGCAAGAAGTTTTGTATTGTTTACAGAATCATGTCACATTCAGTCGGTCTGATTGTGTTTAACTTGTCCTGACTTTGTAGGATTCACTTTGCTTGCATTTACACTCCGCCAGGGACATGCTCTCAGCCAAGCAAATATTTGATGCGAGGAATGAGTGCGAAAATGAACAAACACAATGGGGCGGTTTGTGAATGGAATAAGAGCAGCCGTGACAACCCGGATTATGTGTTTGGATACATACACATGCCGTTTTATTTTTGGAATTTTCTTTGGAAAATCCCAAATTTAAAATGATATATGGAATAAGATCATTTGCACCTTACCCGTGCTTAAAACAATTGTGGAATTGGCGAAAACATGTTTATTTAATTTCATATGAGACCAGCTTGTATGTTGACATATGTAGGATGAATGCCAAATTGCCATCCCTTTTGAGTCTGAATATACTGCTCTACTAAGCCCAAAAGCGGTATCTAAAAAAAAAACCGAAAAGTTGATTTTTATAACATTGGAAAGCTTAAAACAATACGCATCTAATGAAACAAGCCTTTTAATGGTATCTTTTCTAAAACATATGGAAAACACCTAAAGAAAGTTTTGTAAATCTAAGTACCCGATGTATCCAAGAGCGGAAGGCCGCTCACCGAGAAAAGTGGAGTAAGGAGAATCTTCCACCAGCTCCAAACGAACGCAGTTCCTCGTCGCCTATCTCAATTTTACCTTAAATCACTAACGGAATTAGAGGTATATCAATATTACTACTTTCACAAAACTTCAATTATCTCGAAACTCGCTTTCATTGAGATACCGCTTTTGCGCTTAGTAGGGCAGATATTGGTCGTAAGAGATCATTTTGCAAAGAAAGACGCTTAGAACTCCATAAGTGTTAAAAATTAATCTTTAGTAATAGTTGATTGATGGATATAAGTCTTGAATAATTTATTTCGATTTTTGTTAGATATTTGTTAAGTTTTGACACATGGGTATACATGATACAGCCGGTGTTAAAATATTTTCTTAAAATGCAGGTCAGAGTATGAAATTGCTACTGAAAATAGCTGGACAACGTAAATATGTGTAAAAATGCTTTTCATGCAATAAAAAAGTTATGAAAAAACATTATTGAAAGTATACTATGAAAATGTTCCACTTGTTTTTGATTTTTTCGAATTAATGTTCATGGTTTCATTGGATTGATCGGACGCTGTGATGAAAACTTATGGGCTAAGCCAAATATAATTCAATAACTTTGCATTTAATTTTTGCGTTTCTGTATTCCTTTTGCATCCGTTTCTTGATTTCATAAGTTATTTTTCAAACAATCATCAGTCATATTACTGGCGCCCAGTGTGGGTCAAATTGTATAATAATTTGATGAAAAAATTTTATATATTTTAAAATCGTCCCGAGGTATTCATTTCGAAAAACCTATTTCATTGAATGTAATTTTCATCTTTTGTTCAGCTTCATGTCTTTCGTGTCTTTGATAATTTATGTGACCAAATAAACAAATGCTAGGCAAAAATATGTATTTTTTTAAATCGATCATTTTGAAGCTAAGACAACAAAATTTTTGTTTATGGTTTCGATAATTGAAACAAATGGTGAATGAATTATTACATTTTGTGGCAAAAGATAAAAATTATTATTTCCCGTTTTTAGCTAATTGCCATACAATTTAGCTCGACAAAATCCGACCCAATGTGGTTGGAGATGGCACGCACTTTGCAAACCAGCCGAATTCTTGCAAAAGCTATATTCGAAAAATCAATAATACTTAAGTAGGGATTATAGTCTTGTGTGTAAATAGTAAACGTAAAACTAAAGAACATATTATTTGGAAGCGATGCAGTCTCGCGGACACATAGAGCATATCACTTTTGGCTTTGTTGTTATTTGTATTAATATAAAAATAAGAACGGAATCTTATTATGCAAACCTAGTGAAATACATTCCATGTGGAAATAGTGAATATTAGGATTTGAAATGAAAGTATTGGTCACTTTTAATGGAGCCTGCATTTGAACGATACAGCATGTCTGACGCTAGTATGTTACAGCTGTCGCTTTCACATAAAATAAAACATCGCGTCATTAACACATCTGCTCGCTCTTTGCGCAACATGTACGGTATTTCAAATTAGAAAAATTTTATGTTGTGTTCTTTTACTAACATTTTTGATGTTCTAGACCACTGTGTAGTACTTCAAAGTAATATCGCATTTGTTAAAAATGGTTTATTAATATCCCTTATCATGATTTTTATGACAAAAAAACTGACCAAGGCAAGACACCTAATTTAACCATCGAGAAACTCCCGGTGTTTAGTACTCAGCTTAGTACCTCAATCACCCCCGCCAAAGCCTGGAACACCACACTGAAAAAAATCCATATGGCGCCCAGAGCCATGTAACATAGTGCATTATTTATGGCCCCATACGCTATGTATATAGTACTCTGAGCTATGCAATATGGCTCCCAGCACCATAATGTCAGAATCTACATAGCGCGTGGTTCTATGTAACATAGCGCAGCATTTATGGTACCACACGCTATGTACATAGTGCCCTGAGCTATGCAGTATGGCTCCCAGCGCCATAATTACATGGCGCAGAAATTATGGTCCCACACGCTATATTACATAGTGCCATGAGCCATGTAATATGGCTTCAGTTGAAGAAGATAACTCCAATTATAACTCGCAGCCATACTGTGTGAGGGGACGTATAAATGTGAGTACCAACGATAGAAGCACCGTGGCCAGATTTGGCTGATTCCCGCCAATTGTGCTACCTAAAAGTTAAATTGGCGGGAGAAGATTTTTGATTTCGCGGGTTGGTGGATTTAGGGCTATATAATGTATTTGAAAAACTGAAGTTGGGCTATATATTGTTTATGAAAAACTATATTTGGACTATATATTGTTGTTGAAAGCTCTATTTGGGCTATACAGTAAAACCTTTAATCGGTACACATCCAACCACCTGAATAATCGAACTACCTGAATAATCAAATATAAAAATACCGTGCATACAATTTCTTGAAGAAAATTAACTCTGCTCTGAAAAAACATATAGCGCCAAACGCCATGTACTATAGTCCTCTACGCCATGTATACCATAGTCGTCCACGCCATGTACTATAGTCCTTCACGCCATGTGCTATGGTCCACCACGCCATGTACTATAGTCCTCCACGCCATGTACTATAGACCTCCATGCCATGTAATGGCGTGGAAGACTATATTACATGGCGTGGAGGACTATAAGCATAACGCCTACTCCTATGTACTTTTCGCCATGTACTATGGCGTGTGGCGCTATATTTTATCACAATCCCCAAATCGACTATGTACATGGTGCCAGAAGTCTATAAATTGTGGCGTCTGGCGCTATGTGTTTTTTCAGTGCAGAGGATCCACCGACTTCTGAGTCTCTGTAATGTTGTGTCAACGTTGATCATTGTTGATAATGGAAATGCCATTTCATTGTTCAGCACGTCGAAATTTTATTCAACATTCAATAGTTTAATTCAGCAATGGCACTTTAGCTTTCAGTATAAGAAAAATAGTAATAGTTTTCTTTGTTCACATGGTAGATCCAAACTCCGATATTTTTAAACTAAAATAAATTGAAAATAGTGGTATGAGGCAGCTCAGTTTTGAATATCATTTCGTAAATTAACTAAATTTTTCGTTACCAATTTTAGCTTTCGTTTCAACATCTGATATTTTTTTGTGTAATTGGTTACTTTTTTAATATCAGTCATTTATTAGCTTACCTTTAAGACATGATTTCACTATGATGTTTGCCATATATTGCAGCTAACCAATGTAAAAAGCCAGTTGAAAGAGTCATTCATGAACAACTTGGCATTGTTTTTCAAGATAAACGGATCATTCTTCTCACATGGTTTCGGGCTCGGCGCTAAACACTCCACACTAAATAGCTTAGTAATTCAAAAAAGAGCTATGAGCGATAGCATTTTAAGTAAAAAATGAGCTAAATGCCAGTCAACTGTCGAAATCGTAGGCAGATGGGGATTTAGTGATGAATTTTCAATAAAATCTGGTTTTCCACAAGGTTCCACTTTTAGCCTAACTCTTCTTCACCACAATCGTCACCAATCAGTCTTCCACATGTGGAGAGTTTCAACACAAGGTCTTATTAATAATGAACAATTTTTCAATTTTTCTGAAACTCACTGTCGATTTTAGCGGAAGAAAGATTACGCGTCGCATTGTTGTATGATGCATGTAACGTTTTTATATGCATGTGTTTGTGTGAGCTGTAAGCTTATGTTATACCTTACTAATAAATATAATGTGGAAAACAAAACTAAGTATGGATATATTTTCGGACATATTTTCCATATTTTTTCTGTAGCACGATTTAAGAATTGTAACTTTTCAATACTAAAAGCAACAAGTACTATCACATCATGAGGCCGCTTTGATTTCTATGGAAAAATAAAATGCATTTCTCTGCTGCTTTTGCTTGCGGAGAATCAACTGAAAACATTCCAAACATTCACTATCTTACAAAATGTGTGCCTACAACAGAGCGAAGCTTGATTATGGATTCAAAATTTCTAAGCGCATATTTTTTTTTAGTCAAATGTTAATTCATTTCTCACCCACAATATGGCGAATAATTTCCAGCTTTCTGCCAGAAATTTACACCTACAAAATATATTTTCGACAGAACTTCTGAAATATTTATTACTGTTATCATAGAATATGTATGTAAATATAGCCTAAGCAAAAAATTAAACAAAATATATTCATAAATTCAATTTTATTTATTTTCTTTTGTTTGTTATTTGTTTCAGCATTTTTAACCAAAAAATATTTCACTCATTCTCATTTATTCACAAACCATACAATATCTGTTATCAAATATCATTTCCATTTGCAGTATCTTTTGCTTATCTTCAGTTTTCTAGCATGTATTTGTATGCTCATAATAAAGTTCATTTATTTGACTAATCAATTTTCTCAAATTTAGTTGCGAAACGAGTATAAAAGCCATTCACGACTTCGCTTAATTTTTATATATGCAGGTATCTACATTTCTGAAATGAAGATACTAGGATCGACATGATTTTTGTTTGTTCTATTTTTATTCGAATACTCGAAGATTTATTTACATTGATCATCGGCGCAAATCTCCTGATCAGGAACAGAGATTTGAAGAAATTACAAAAATTAAACTACAAATATTGATATACGAGTCGTCGTGTGCTCTACGAAGATCAGTTTTCCACTTAATTATGCAGATATTCTCGAATTTCTTTCCACCAACAATATTTACAAGTCAGCAAACTAAATGTTTTAGTTCATTTTTTTCCGATTTATCAAATTTTCCCATGATTTAATTTCCCTAGGTCATATGCACGTTTATGTATTTGCTAGTAAGTATTATATAGAGATATATCGATTTGTCCTAGTCAATTTCGTATTTTTTTATGATACAGTGCTTAGATGCATTTTCACAGTTTACGCAAAAGGTGGTAACGGAGTAGATACACAACTAAAATTTAGTATCACGTTCTTGGTCCAGAATAACGACAATACGATCTACCTAGGATATCTTCAGGTGGAATCGATTGGTCGACTGGCGGCACGCCTTGCGCTTCCATTTGATCTCGTATCTGGAAATAAAAGAGAAAGGCTTCATTCATGAAATTCATTCTCGGGCTATTATAATATAGGGAGAGGAAAACTCAATGTAATAATGTACAGGAAACTTTTCTTAGTTGTCATTTTGTATGTTTATGATTGTGTGGAAGATTTTATCCCTCTTCTGCTCAGCCACTTGTTTCTAGATATTTTTCATGCAAGTTACACTGCAAATACAGTCCATCATAAAACTATCGCAATTTATTTCAACTAACTTTTCTACTCGAACGCATTCTGAACAATCAAAAAGTTTGATATTTGCAAGGAAGACAATCATCAAATCAAAATGTCGTTTAGATTAAAAGTTGCAGGACATTGCCTTCTCATCATAATATGGTCAACTGTTGGCGAAAAACTTTTCTCAAGTTTTCTGGTATTATTAATTAGGAATAACTGCTGAATAATTACTTTAGTTCGGAGATTATGTCCGGCATGTTCACGATATTTCGTCGTCTGAAAATGTGTTTAGATACAAAATTTTTTTTCATTTTTTTCTGAGCAAGCGGTTGCAATGGCTAATAAACGGTTCAGCGCTTATATTTGGCAAAAGTAGTAGCTGGAATAAAAACACTTCGTTGCGTCTGTGGCGAATTATAAAAGTTTAGGTGATGTGAATAAGTTAAAATGTAAGATATGTCACTCTTTTACCTAAATTGGATGGAAAATTTCATGCAAAATTATATTGGAGTTTACATCTAACCAATTTTTATTGATTTGAAAAGCATTTAGTTTTTTATTTGTACTATATTGATAAACGAGCACGTTGATAAATGTTTTGCCACAGATTCATGCAATTAACGCGAGGCAGAAATAGCCATTAGTGCAGGGTCTCATCAGAAGCAGGGAAAGAAATTACTTATAAATTTGGGGATTTTCAGATTTTAAGGAGTTACCAAATGAGGAATTTTCCGTTTATTTTCGTTGCTTTTGTTTTTCTGCAAATATCGAGAGTGCTTTAAAATACTTCATATTTTGATTAGTCATGGTAACGAACTCGATAGCAAAACAAGTAATATTGTAGTTCCAAAATTAGTCGGAAATCATCTGAGTTGTCGGATGAGGAAAACTTAGTATACAATAAATTTTCCAGACAAACCTGGTGATACATCAATAACCTCTTTTCTGTCTGGGATGACAAATCTGGGAGAAATCCCAGTGTTTAAAGTCATCAGCCCCGCGGAAGCTATGAAATCAGAGAGTCTGTCTTTGGCATTATATTTGTTGCTGCTCCAGCTGGTATGCTGAGAGTTGATATCGCAGCCCACCACAAGTTCTAGTCTCTTCGATTCAGCGTACTGGACCAGATCGTTTAACTCCAGTATTGGCTGCGGAAGTAAGGAGTCAAAGGGAAAGTAAGCTGATACAACTATAGTGTGTTTCAATCTACCATCTTCCTGGTACTGCACGACGACCGCTGAAAGGTCCCGACTTGAAAACTGTCTGAGCAGGGTGGCATTAAGCAGATTGGAAACCAAAACACAAGTCTTCGGCCGTGTTGATCTTTCATCATAAAATTTGTCGCTCAAAAGATAGGACGAAGCCTTGGCATACTATTAGTGGATCTTAACAAATGTGATACCTTCAGTCATAAAAATATAAGATATTGATGTCTTTCGATACCCTCCCAGGGACCTTTGCCTTTGCGCTTGCACCACTGACAGATTTTTATCTTTCAGCGTTGTCGCTGATTCCCGATTTGCATCGAAAAGCAATGGCTTTGTACAAGGGAGCTCTGCAGCGCACGCAACTTTGTACAAGGGTGCAGAGTTATCCTCTGATCGCTTTCCCTAGTTTGCAATGTCCAGTCAGCATGGCTTTGAACGCAGTCATCAGTTCAGAACATTTCTGTACCGAACTGGCAACCTTAGCATCACCGGCCAACCATTTTTCGCTACTCCAAGTAGGCTCATAAGTTTCACTGCCTGACATCCAGTCTCCAAGAAAATACCTGCAGTTATTACTGCATTGGTTTCCCGCTCACCTTTGCCAGCAGCGTGCTACATCTGCGCAGTTGCTTTGCCTGTGACTGAGAACTTTCCCATGTTTCCAGAGTTCAGATTACTGTCTATACTACTTGCGACCGTCTCAGTTACACTAATCGAAGTCGCCTCCTTTAGTGATTTGGGAGGAAACATATTTTCCCCTGGTACTGCCGTACTCGGTCTTCTAGCTGATGCTCTACTTGCCTTTCTGGAGCTTGTGACCAAAGGGGATGCTGTCAGCAAGTTTCAAATCTTGTTGGCCATGGAAACGATAGTAATCTGTGAGCTTCTAATGCAACCAGGGTCCTCCATTACAGTCGTAAATGAGCTTGGAGCCTGCAGAATCCGAGCCCACGCCCAGCACGTGTGGATTTTCAGACTCAGTCTGATTGCTACCTCCAGAGAGGACCTTAGAATTGATCCTCTTTGCAGTCCACATTTAGCAAGAGGCTTGAACGGCTCTCACGACAAGCTGAATCTGGCTGTGGATGTATTCTACGATTACTTCACATCGAAGCAAAAACCCCGACCCACAGGGATTTTCAACTATGGTGCTACAAACATGAATATAAATTCAGAAACATAAGAAAAAATTGGAAAAAAATTATTTTGTGGAAAAATTAAAGGATAAGAAAAAGATATTATTAATAGTATTCAAAAAAATTAAAGGGTATAGATGTATTGAGCCCACCTTACCAGAATACTACAATATCCTACAACATGATTTATGCTCGTATTATACAATTTTTCTCAAAAAAACTCAAAAAAAACGTATTAACCCCTAGAACCAACATATATTACCTATACCATTCTTTTGAAATTACAACTTACAAAGCATTGACTTGATGTATATACGTGCTGCTATGTATACTAAAGTCAAATCCTATCCTCATCATATGAAATACTGTACCGTATGATTTCATTTCTAGATAATACATACTTCGTAATTTGATTGTGTCAAAAATTAAGATAAACGCTGGATACAACTGTTTCCCGAGAGACTTGTACTCTGACCAAGATGGATTTCTCTTTGCAAAAGCGAAAACCTACATTGCCGCCAGTAGCTTTCAGATTAATGGCCTAAAAACGGTCATGATTGATGGTGACACGCAGCTATTTCGATGCGAGCGAAATTGTGACTTCTTTTCAAGTTAATGTCAGTCGTAACCACACATTCAGATGTATTATACAAGTCCTCCGTAGAATTGTGGCTAGGATTGTGGTCACACGCAAGTGTCTGTCAATGAGAGTCCTACACTGCTGGATCTCATTGAAGACATGCATTTTCAATACGTACGGACCTGAATAATTAATGGATTTCGAAACGAAACAGTCAGACTAGCATTAAACGAAAACTGGTGGTAATGTATTGAAGTCGGTGCTGATAGAATAGTTAGACAATATGAGAAAATAAAAGGGATACTGTTTCTATTCAAAAGCAGTTGATTTATGTAATTTAGTTCAAAGGATACTATTTGTTGAGCGTTAGGAAATGTTTACGAGATGAAAGAGGAATTTGTGTATAAACTACTCTAAATTGAATGCAGGATTGAAATTGATATGGTTTGTATCTTTGATTAATCAATGATTTTAATACATCCATACATTAGTCAGATTGCGCATTAATTATAAGTAGTAGAATCGGGAAACATTGAAGCGAAGCAATTCCTACAAAACAGAAACGATCCAGACTAGCCGCAAATTCACATTATTGAACGTAACAACACTGATTTATTTATTTATTTATTTATTCAAATCTCATGAAACAGAAAATCCATTTATAAAATGAGATACAAAAAAATCATTAATATAAAGCAAAACAAAGAAGTGAAAATAATAAATATAGAAAAAAACATATGCAGAAAAAAAAACACAATAAAAATAACTAAGAGGCTACGTTAACATATCAACAACATCTTTTTTAAAAGATTGAAAAAACCTGGACAAAGAACCAAACTAATGCTCATCATGGCTTCTTAGTATCCTAGATATTGGTGAGTTAAAATACACAAGAGTACGAGCAAAGGCAGTGAGGAAAAGCGATTGAATTCTAATCGGGCGATCAGACATACGTAAGAAATGACACACGCGAATGTTGGAAGAGAGTAAGCCATGATCAAGCTTATAAAGAAGACATTCATCAAGGAATACTCTGCGGGTACTCAGCATATTGTGATGTATGAAAAGCAAACGGTCATCATAAGGACGATAAGCAACATTAAACTTGTACAAAAGGCAGCGAATAAACTTACGCTGAATGGATTCAACAGCATTAGACAGGCACACGAAACGAGGAGACCACCATTGCTCGCAAATACCGATAACGCTGAAACGCTTGAACAGATGAACTACGAAGAAATTCATTTTGGGCCTTATCTTTCTCGCGCAAAGAAACCAAGGAGGACAAGCACCACGACGAGTACGAGACACAGGAGTGAATCTAGAAACAATGGAATTGAGGAGAGAGTAAAAAATAAAAAGAAACAACATTGATTTCAAGCCCACGAAAAAAAGAAAACCAGTTGATAGGGAGTAGTCCAGCAGCAATTAGCTCATAATCATCCTTAAAAAAATTGAAAAACGGCAAACAGAAAAGTACAATTAGTTCGTTCCTAAATAGAGAATGAAGGTATGTATTTTCAAAACTTTTCATTTCATTTTTTCACTTTTAATGTATCGTTTGATATTCAGGGAAATATTTTAATAAACAATAAATTTTATAAATCGAATTAAATAAATTAATTTAGTCAAAGTACACTCTGGACGTATGCGTTTTCCATTTACGAATCATTCCCACTTGCATTTTTAAGGATATCAAAAAACAAACAACTTAATAATTTGACACAAATCTCACATAAATGCTGCTTTCACTTCAAGTTTAACTATAGTTCGATTAAATCAACTACCATTCAGATGCTTCCTGCATAACAATTCGCTTTGGATTGCGTGACGAAGTACAATTAGAACGATCAAACATTCTTTACCACTCAATTTCCTCTCTATAATTATAGAGGTGAGAAGTAGTATGTTGCCATCAAACAGGAACCACTCCTTTCCACGCTTTAACCCATTAATAACACATCCGGCATCACCCGACAGTATCCGTGGCTTTGAACTGATATTCCTGATTACAATAAATCTTTTTGTGGCAATAAAAGTGTAAAGTGTGAAGCGAATCTGTAAATCGACAAGAATAAGTAGTGTGTCTGAGCGTGTAAAGCTCACAGGAAGGGACGCATTTCTAACAATAAGACGTCTTACTCAGGTCTCCTTAGCTAACAGCCCTGAAAATCGCACCTACTACAACCGCTTACGGTCTCCATCAACTAAGGATACCCTTCGACAGTCCCTTTCGATCGAACGGAGCTCTAACAATTCTTCTGAAAACTCAACTTTCGACACAGCAGCATAATAAAAATCCGATTTTGTGGGATTGCGTTCCCGAATATTTCCACTTAGTAAGCAATTATGGTCAACGGGTCGGCAAAAGGTAGCAACGATTCGGATCCGATTTATCCGATACATTTAAATTTTCCGTTCGAAAATGTTTCCCTTGTCGCTGGCGATTTAAATCGCATGTCGGGAGGAAGGAACTGATTGTTCGTTCGAACGAATAATGGGCCGAGCTTTTACGTGAGTTGGAAGAAATGCGTGGATTAAGATAGCATTGGTTCTCAAATCTACCCCGTAGCGTGACAACGACGTTTGGAGAATTTTTCAAAAATAATGTGGTCTGGAAGGATGTTTTGTGCTGAAGTTGGTTGATGAGCAGGTGTAAAATTTAAAGGTTTATTCATATTAAAGAATAGTCGTCGTTGATAAAACGTTTTCTATATTTTTGTAAATGTGCACATCCGTTACATTTATTAAGTTAAGTTTTTTAAGAAATTCAAGTTTTTTCTTTTAAAGGAAATTATTAGAACGTTTTATTTGCTTTTTTTTAGCTTTTTTGAAAATGTTGTATACGCTAGAAAACAAATTGAAATTTTCCAGTCCTAGATCAGATTTTTTACAGGTATTATGTGTAAAGTTAATAGATTCTTTGCAGAACCATATGCATACTATATGTTTACATGGACCCTCTGTTTAGAAAATACTTCTGGTCAGAACTTAAAACTTACTAGGCAGTTTAAGTAGGTCGCCTTCGAAGATCATTTAAAAGTCGTTGTCGAATGCAGGTATTCTCTCAATCGTTGATGGAAACTCATCTTTATCTTTTGTTTTTCTAGCGCAGATATTTTGGAATCGGAAGAATTTTAGGAAAAAATTAGGGTTGGCATTGTGGGCAAATGTCACAAATTGTAGACGTCATACATGTCAATGATGCTTATGTGGCATTTTCATTGTTATATTTTTTACATTTCCCTGCTTCAAATTTTTTAAATACGCTAGAAACTTTCCGATCATTCCTACTTCTTATTGATGATACCACAAAAAGTGGTGTAATGCTGGTTTTTGGATCATGTGAAATTTGGCTTAACCTAGTATTAAGTCACTATGCTAAGAAAACACTGGAGTGGTATGAAACCAACCACGTCACTTTTCTTCCAAGGAGGCCAACCGACCAAACCACTTAGCACAACAGGCTCAAATGAAATTAGTACAGACGACAAACAATGACAAAACTTAAAATGTATCTGACTTAAAAAAAAACAAATCAAAAAACAAACGCGAATTCTTTATTTAAACCTCTGTTAAAAAACTTAATGTTTGGTCTCAATCGAAAAATTCACAATTTTCACTCCAAGCGACACTTAAACTTAAAAATGTCGAGTTAGGAGGTAAGTTATAATAAAAAATAACCTCAATTTCTTAAACTCAAAAGATTTGATTTGATGTGTTTTAGTAAAAGGGTCAAACTTTGCTGTGATAGTCCTTCTTTGACCTAAGTTTTATGGAAGATTATACTAGGCATATTCAGCAAACTCAGTAGTGACTGAACGTGTGAAAGACTCCGACACCAAGAAGTCAGCTAGTAATAATCGCTACCGACATCCGAACCGCACCAAAAATAACAACAACTATAACAATCGTGAAAATACAACACATACAGCTCAAACAATTGACGTCCAAATTTCAAACTGGACACATCATTCAAGAACAAAAAGTATTCAACAAATCGACAATGCATAACGAAACGACATAAAAGTAAAACAATTGCGTCGTAAATAAGACAACAAAATGTATAACTGTCACCAATCCGTCATTGGAAGATAACCTAATGCCCGAAGAGATGGTAAAAGTAAGAGAACAAAAGAAATTACCTGAAACCAAACTTCGAAACTTTTTCCAGCTGGGAAGAAGTCGGTAATACAGAGCAAGTCTCTGTTTTCCGATTGGAGCGGATTGGGATTAGCCTTGATTCAGGTTAGGTTCTGGCCTAAAAGTTTTAAGACTCTTTGACTGAAAAAACTTAATCACTTGGGACAACATTTGCCTATATACTTAGTGCCTGCAAATACGCACTACTACCACATGTTTATAATCTGAGGGGCAGCAACGAATCACGCATAAGTTACACTGTACCGCTCAGCGGTGATATTTGGAGTGTAAACAATATTTGGCTATTTATTCAGACAATGAACGAGACGATAGATCACTTTCGAAGGGAAAACAATCAAGCGTTTTTTTTTAAAGAAAATAATGAATGGTTTCCATTCACCAATAAAAGATTTCAATTACACATGCCATGAAAACTGGCAGTGTGAGTTTGTACATGAGAAAGCATGAATTGTATGCATGAAAACATATGTAGCAGGCCAACATTTTCGGATTTTGGATTGATGGTTTTTTTGTAAAGTATTCAATGAACAGTGAATTTTAATATAAAACCAGATGATCGGTCATCAAAGTAGCCTCCCTTGATCCAAGTCAAGGACAAAGGTATGGAATTTGAGTTTTTCCACAAATAATGGCGACACCGTCGACTAGTACCATAAGCCAGCTCATACCACTAGTTTACTGCACAGATAATATTTTAGGTATTTTTGTCACTACGCTTTTTAATATGATTTTTACGAAAATTAAATACTTGATTTTCAGTCTTTATATTGTAATTTATATCGCACTACACAATTCAACACTTCAGACCTCTGATGTTCCTCCCTTTACGGACGATGAGCTGAACAGTGCAGTGTCCAGGATGAAGAACCGAAAGGCTTCGGGACCTGTTGGGGTGCCCGTCGAGGCACTTAAAGTCGTGACGGAGAGTCAAACGCGTCTTGTATTGGATTTGTATAATTAATGTTTAGTCGCGGTGCAAGGTGGCTCAACTGGTATTTGTAGACAAGGAAAGGTAACCTGAGGAATCCGTCAGCGTACCGTCCGCTGTGAATACTGGAGACTGCCAGAAAGCTTCTTGAAGAGTTACTCAAACTACAACTGCTGTCAGCAGTGAGATCTGCTGGCGATCTTTCTAATAAGCAGCACGGCTTCCGGAAAGGGCATACAACAATCGATGCCATCTCAGATGCTGTTGGGGCTGTATCAAAAGCCGAAGAGGCATGTCATCAAGCCAGACCGGTCGTCCTACTTGTAACGCTAGACGTACAAAATGCTTTCAACTCGGCGAGGTGGATCAATTGGGCCCTTGAACAGAGGTTGCATATCCCTGGTTACTTGTGAGCCATGATGCGGGACTATCTCAGGGGCGAATAGTTGCTCTATGACACCGATGACGGAGTCAGAAGGAGGCCTGTCACTTCAGGTGCGGCAAAAGGGTCGACCTTAGGACCTAACCTAAGGAACATCATGTACGATGATCTTTTGCGCCTGGAAATGCCTGCAGATGTGTTCTTGGTAGGTTACACTGATGACGTTGCTGTGGCAATTACTTCCAGGCCTACTGATTTCACTCAACTCACCAAGTCATGAGGAGAGTGGATCAGTGGATGACCGAGCATAGCCTTCATCTGGCAGTCTCAAAGACAGAGATTGCCATGCTGACGAAGCGGAGGATACCAACTATAATACCCATGACAGTTAGCTCCGTCGAGGTTCAGACCAGCAAGTTGGTCAGGTATCTGGAAGTGATTATTGGGATCATATCCGCAGGGCATGTGATAGGGCTCTAGTGATCGTCGCTTCCCTGAGGAAACTAATGGCCAACGTCGGTGGAATAAATGAGGCGAAACGGAGACTGCAGATGGTAACGACCAACTCCATCTTGCTATATGGAGCCGAAATTTGGGGAAATGCGCCTCGAGGTAAGAAGTTTTGGAAGCGTGTTGCCAGTGTCCAGCGCAGGGGTGCCCTGCAAATCGAGAGCAGCTACCGCACGGTCTCAGAAGAGGCTTTGATGGTGGTATCGGGAACAATACCGATCGATTTGCTGGCACCAGACCGCAAGGAGTATACCTCTCTCGGTCAGTGCTGGACAGAACTGAGGTTTTGACGAACGCGCGTACGCTCACCGTCCAACTTTGGCAACAATGTTGGAGTGGAAGCGATAAAGGACGGCTAAGCTAATTGGTCTCATTGAGCCTTGGCTTAACCAGAGCCACGGAGACGTAAACTTATAGCTTTGTCAATTCTAGGCAGGGCACGGTTACTTCAGGAAATACCTAAACAGAATGGGTAAAGTACCGATAGGTGAGTCAGCACGACGGGGTCGAAGCAGTGCTTAGGCGGGTCCTGACTTAGAACTTCGTAGGTTTGTAGATTGTTTTTTTTTTAGTGAGTCACACCTCATCTATCCCGTGGCGATAGGTCACCCGGGTATTTGGCTAACGAATTTTTTCATTGTCATCTACATTAAGGGAAAAAACATTTCGGACTCCCACTGTTCTTTAGTCCAGGGAAATCTAACATGGTGCTTCGGAAAAATTAGCGGAAAGCTGAATTTTGGTGTCAACCTTGGTACTGGCGTGTTGAATAAAATGTCAAAAGTCCCCATCGGGGTCAAAGGTCACCAAAAGTGACCTTTCCTAAATATCACAGTAACGGTTACGTCTTCAGAAAAACAATGTATGAGGTATAAGGTTCATGTGTTTTTAGCATAAATGAATATGCACGAGGCAACCTAGACGTGGTTTATTGCAGTTTATAGAGGATGAAATCTTTTAACTGCTGCTATGGAAATTTCAAAGGCATTGGAAGAAATCAGATCAGTAGACTAGACATGTCTTTCCTTCGAATCGCACTATTAAATGGTAAGCGCTTATTATAAAATTGCATCATCCAAGCATGAGGTGCGAAAGAAACACAAATTGGAAATCGATGCGTGGAAAAAGAAAATATAGATGATTCAGAAAAAATTGAAATCACGGATACTCCAGCAATAAGTCTTAGTATCTCTTTAAATTATCTAACTTTTCTTATAAAGTTCTTCAGTACGTCATATTAGCTTTACGAATCATATGAAAATTCTCGTTCGATATAGCCGTTCGATATAATTATGAATCGATTTTTCCTCAACTTACAATTAAAATAAATACAGGCTATGGTGGGAAAACTTCACTTGTGAGATAATGTTAAAGCGGAAATTACAAAAGAAAAGGAAATTCAACGAAAACAGACTTACTTTCAGCAATAAATAATGCCAAGGAAAATGATACATCTTCAAAAGAAAATGCCACTGATATAATTATAGCCAAATTTTAGCATGAGTAGAGAAAGTTAAATAGCTAAAATATTTTGGTGGAGTTAAACTTTGCTTAAACATTCAAAATACACTTTATACTTTTATGTAAGACACAAAACTTTCTACTCACCGCTTCGACTTCACGGAAAACTCTTATCAGATTCCTTCCCGCGAGCTTTGCGATATCTTCATCTGACCAACGATCAGACGCAACCAATTCAGCGAACAGGTATGGATACTTGGAGACGTCTTCTAACCCTTCCGGCACTCTACATAAAAGAAAGGAAGCAGAAACAAATATTTGAATGATCGAATATATTCACATAACTAGCTATGAAAACATACTCGAAAAAATTAATTAAATGTTAATTCATTTTCCCAGCAACGACCCTGCTCAACACCACATGCACCGAATATCCCATGAAATAATTTAAAAAAACCCTAGCGCATCAGAACCGCTAGAAATACTAATGTTCGAAGAACAGTAGAGGATTTGTGCAGATTTTGAGTGTATTGTTATATATTGTTGTTATTTTGTTGTTACTGTCTTATATATTATATATTGTATGTATTGTCATATATATTGTTATATATTGTATATTCGCGATGTGAATACTTAATGCAAGCATTTATTGGTGCGAAAATAACAAAAACACCTCGTGCTAACAGTCCTTTGCTAGCACTGAAGCCAAAAATAATTCATATCTGCCTCACGTTGAAGTCAACCTGCTCTGCGAATTTCGTATTGATCCGATTACTGCATTGGAATTTAGGGTTACCATTCGCAAGAGCTTTCGAACTTTCTAGATCTTAGTATTTGGTGTGTATTTTCACTACAAGACCACTACGATTTGAAAACTTTATGACAAAATCGCTTACTAAAGCTATGTCAAAAAATACAAAAACAATCATAGCTGACAGCCCTATCATTGTTTTTCAAACTAGATTTCTACTGAATATTGTCTACAATAATTTAAATTTGCCATATGAATTTCGTTATGATACCATGACTGTACTGGAGGCTATAGGGCAAAGAGCTTTATTCAAATAAAATAACATTATATAAACAATTTGGTGCAGTTGCACCAATTTTTGACGATTCTAAAAGCATATAGATATATAACTTATATGCTTTGCTTTTATATAATCTTTTGGTGCTTTTATATAATCGAAGTCGTTTGTCATAAATTATGCTTACCATAGAAGGGGGATGATGAATAAGCTAATAAATTTGGTTATAGATTCAAGTAACAAACAATAAAGTTTCTAAAACTCGGATTTGGAAATTTTATGACAGCATCGCTCGATAAAACAATGTAAATATATTACGAAATTCATCATAGCTGGCAGCCCTTCCACGGTTTTTCAACAAAATTACAACCGCAACAAGATATGCTTTTCACATGAATTTCGTTTTGATTTCGTCACTGCATCGGAAGTTAGGGGGAAAAAATCTTCATTTTCCTGAGCAAATTTACAATATTTAGGAGACAAAAATTGCCGTAGCTGGCGTCCCTATACTAATTTTTCAACCAAATTTCTTTGAAATCTATCTTAGAGTAAGATTTACCTACTCCGTGAATTTCGTTAAAATTTGGTGGCTAAATCGGAAGCTATAGGCCAAAAACAATTTTTTTCGCAGCGATTTTTCCAAATGACACCACTGCCACAGTGTTGCTCGTTTTTCAAAGTCACTTCTATCAAACTTGGTCCTAGCAAATTCCAGCATGTCCTGTCAATTTCATATTGATCGCATTATCCGATCGTCAGTTCTCGTGAACAGAAGTCTTGAGTGCTGAAAATAGAGGTAACTTCATCACGGGTTGCCGTTCTTATTTACCGCGGAATTTAGAAATATTTTATTTGACTTGGTGGACAAAAGTAAAAATTTATCAATAATTTGAATTTATTTTCAAAAATCAAAAATTTTTCAGGAAGGTCGATGATTTGAAGGATTTTTGTTCAGGAGCCTGCTGTAGCTACAGAATTGCCCACAGAGTCTTTAAAGTCCATGTGTGTAAAATTTTAATCAATATCAATACGCTCTAAAATTTCACGATGATCCATTGTTTTTCTTAGAAGTTATGACAAATCGAATTTCGAAAAAAAATCGTTGCCTACTTTTAGGCACTCAGCGCCTACACAAGGCTCAAAATTTCCACTTCTTTATCATAAACAAACTGAAAACATAATAAGTTTTCATTCCTAGTACTTTTTTTGAACAAAAATGTACACTGCTTGGAAATATAGGAGCACCTGAAAATTCACTTAAATGCCCGCCGCCGCCAAAAGGTTTTAGATATCTGAATTCTACCAAATTCTGGACCTACCTGTTATATACATCTATGTTCTCCAATAATTTCAGCTCAATCAGATCGGCCACTCCAGAGATCATCTCTCTTAACCATTTTGCTGATTTATATATATATATATATATATATACATATATATATATATATATATATATATATATATATATATATATATATATATATATATATATATAAATATATATATATATATATATATATAGACGAATTTTCGGCGAAGCGATTTTAATAGTAAAACTCTAGCGCACCTGAACCGCTAGAAACACTAATGTTCGAAGAACAGTAGAAGAATCGTGCAGGTTTTGAGTGCATATTCCACCACATGAGCTGCTTATTACGCCCAAACTGTTTCAAATGCCACGTTTTACTTTGGTCTCAAGAATGCATTATAACTCATATGGTAGAAGGTTTCAGATATTACCACTGGCATGGGTTTCAAAGTTTATGAAAGAAAAACACTTGTTAATTATATTCGTTATCAGTTGCTTATTTCACCAAACTTTGAAAGCAGCATCTCATATAACATCAATGAAGAAAATGGTCAGTGCCTGCAGCACTGTAACTGAAGTTGGTGTTTGGGGCTGCGATCCGAAAAATTTGCAGAACTTTGGGAATTGAAACATTGGTTATTTATTTTCATTGTAAATGTTTCCGGTATGAATACTAGCTGTAAGCATTTATTGAGACAAAAGTAGCACAACCGACTCGTGCTGGCAACCTTCTGCCAGTATCAAAGCCAAGAATATATCACATCTGCTTCACGTTGTTATATTACATTCGAAGTTATAGGAGTATAAAGAAATTTAGGGTTACCTACAGCAAGTTTTTTCAAATAATCGAAAGCTTAATATTTGCAAACAAACACAAAACCAACAATAGCTGGCAACCCAATCGTGGCTTTTCAATCAAATATGGCTTGGACAATGTTTATAATAGGTTCCATTAATTGTAAGAAATTCGTATTGATTTCATGGCTGCACTGGAAGTTATAGGGCAAAAAGTTTTATTTTCCTGAGCGAATTTTCAAAACCAAAGACACAAAAATTACCATAGCTGGCAGCACCAATCGAATTTTTCAACCAAATTTCTATCGAACAGAGTTTAGAGTAAGGTGCAGCTACTGTGTTTTCAACACACTACTACAATTTCATGAAAATCTGGTTACTAATTCACATTTCATAGGGCAAAAAGCAATTTTTTTTTCTTTGTAATTTTTCAAGATGGCACCACTGGCACAGAGTTGCCCCCAATTCAAAATCGCTTCTATCAGACCTGGTTCTACTTAAGTTCAATGCATTCTGTAAATTTCAATGGTATCTGATTATTGGTTCGTGAATTCCCGTGAACAGAAGTTTTTGATGCTAAAAATATAGGTTAACTGGGAGAGGGTTACCGTTCTTGTCCGACATGAAATTTCCAAAGTTTTACTTTGAACGTGTAGATAAAGCATAAGATTTGTATACAGATTGGTTTTATTGTAAGAAACGGACATTTTTAGGATATTCGATGATTTGAATGTTTTCACTTCCAAATTTTTATTTTTTCAAATTTAAGACACCAAAATTATCATAGCTGGCAGCTCCAACCGAATTTTTCGACCAAATTTCTATCAAACGTGGCTTGAGGTAAGGTCCAGCTTTTGTGTGAGTTTCGTCAAAATCGAACGATTCAATCAGAATTTATAGGGCTAAAAGCAGTTATCTTTTTTAGTGATTTTTCAAGATGGCACCACTGGCACAGAATCGCCCGCATTTCAAAATTACTTCTATCAGACCTGGTCCTAGTTAAGACCAATACAGTCTGCAAATTTCAATTAATTCTGTTTATCGGATCGTGAGTTTCCGTGAACAGAAGTTTTTGATGCTAAAAATATAGGTAAATTGGGCAAGGGTTACCAGGCGTGCCCGTTATACCATATCAAATTTTATTTTTTGTCTATGTAAACAAAGCACGAAATTTACATATGAGTGGCTTTTTTTTGAAGAAACGGCATTTTTTCAAGAGAGACGATAATTTGGAAGTTTTCACTTTCAGTTCTTGCCCTAGCTTCAGGGTTGCCAACACGCTCATCAAAAGCTACACAAATCTACAACTAAATAGTACCAATATGTTCTGAAAGTTTGGTAATGATTGAATAGCTCTATCAAAAGTTATCGCAATTTAAAAATTTTCAATTTTTCCCGATCTCTTTTTAGGCACCCAGCGCACACATGGGGTTAAAAAATTCCAAAACATTATCCGATTCACATGTAAAACACGTTCAAAATTTATTTTGTTACCTTTATTTTTGCAAAACTTATTTGTGTACGGAATAATAGGTATATTAAAAATATCACTAAAATGGCCGCCGGCGCCAAAGGGTTAAAGATTTTTAACTTTTTTTGAGACCTGGCACTATTCTGCATATACACCAATGTGTCCTGAAAATTTCAGCTCAATCGGATGGCGCGTTCCTGAGATTTTTTCACTGAAATTTTTTGATGATATATATATATATATATATAGAAATATGAATTTTTGGCCAAAGTGATTTTAATACTAATGTTCTTCTTCGAACATTAGTAATAATGTTCTTCTTCGAACATTAGTAAAAACAAAGCAATCTGATCTCCGTTTCTCTAAAATGCTTTCCCCAGAGCATTTCCTCGAAAAGCACAAAAAGGTTCTTCTTTCTTACATAACAAGAACCAATATACAGAGGCTGCTCGAATTCCAACGGCAAAGTAAACAAAAATCTCTACCTGTAATTCGGCTTCGAATGTATATGTGGGGATGTCACAGGGGTACTATATTAGGTACGAATTTATATAAAAGGATACTCTAAACAAGATTCCATTTTCGACTCCTTGCCTGAGTACGGTCATTTGTTTTATAAAATTTGTCGCCATGTGGTGGACCATGAGGACTATGTGTACTACCATATAAAATAGACTATAGAATTTTTGATTTCATCGATATTCCATTCGCTCCGGGCTGATGCTAAACATTTCAAAGGACTTGTTTTCGTTTCGCAGTGGGCTATGACGTTTTGGTACAAGCATATTTCATTCGTTGACGTCAATATTTTTTGGAGAATTTGTATTAGTTTTAGAAAATATATTTCATTTGTTGTTGGGATATCGAAATCGTGTCATTTTGTAGGAATAATAAGTAGCATCGACTTTTCTCTATTGAATCATGTGAACCTGAATATGCATTGATATGCCACCAAAGCATTAAAAATGCTAGTGATGCGTTATAGCGTTCTAATATTTCCAGAAAAGATCGAAAAGAATAGCCAAAGCTGGCTTTGAGTATTCCGGAGAAAAATAGTTTCACCCTGCGAGTATATACATACATACAGTGGCGGAAAAAGTATTCGCGGTTTATATATAAATCTAAAATATGACATTTTTGTTCCTTGTCCCAAAACAACTTAATATTTATTTATTTATTTATTTATTCATTTACGGACATTGTCCTTTTACAATCCATGAAATTATAATAAACTTAAATTATAAGAATGAATGTAGCTAGCATTGCAAATTAAATCTAATGGCGATTTCTAAATAAAAAAGAAATAATAATAGTAAAGTTAAGACTATACCTAAAAACTGGAATAGTTAAAAAAATAAGGAAAACATTGAGAATCGAATTAGTTGACTGAATATAAGTTGACTTCAACACTTTGAAAGTAGTCGTAGGCAATTCTTTTAAAAATTTGTAACTCAACATTAAATATATCCATGTGATCCCACAGCATGTTACCAACTCTTTTAAGCCTTTCTATTGGCGAATTCTGACTGTAATTCGTTTTACTTTTACTTAAGGAAAATATAACGTTACTTCGAGTTGTTCTCATAGGAACTCTTAAAGGTAAAGCATTTAAAATATCGGGTGCATCTAAGTTATTATTTAACACATTAAATAAAAATACAGCGTCAGTAAAAAGTCTCCTAGCCTCAAGTGTGGTTATGTTCAAAGTTTGCATTATAACGGGGTAGTTGCTAATATTTTCGGATGGTAAGTGCAGCTTGAAACCTGCAAATAATATGTTTAACTAAATTTATTCTTAAGCTCACACAGATATTAAATTAACCATTAAACCTACAAAATAAAATGTATATCTAAAGCAAAAACCAATTAACATGAAATTCCTGAAACAATTGAGTGGAAAAAAGTATTCGTGAAAAGTTTAATTTGGTAATTGTATTTCATTTAGTATTTAGTGTGAAGACCCTTGGCCTAAATAACAGCATTCAGACTATTAGGCATCGAATTTTTGTGTAATCAGTGAAAGTGTTTTCCCATTCCACCTGTAAAACTTCTTTAAATTGTGTCCGGTTTGTGATAGTATGCTGTCGAATCCTTTTTTCCAGATCATCCTAGAGGTACTCGATGGGGTTGAGGTCCGGGGATTGCGGTGGCGTATTGAGCATATGCGAAACATTATAAGCGATCCATTGACGCACACAATAAGCCGTGTGCTTGTGATCGTTATCCTGTTCAAAGTAATAACTGCCACCAAGACCCAAGTTATTGCTACTGATTTTCAAGACATCTTTCAGGATATTTAAATAAACGTTCTTGTCCATGATACCATCGATAAATACAAGTTTTCCAACCCCTGATGATGCCATACACCCCCACACTAAAACTCCACCGCCCCCATGTTTAACAGTCTGCCTTAGGTTTTTTATTTGCAGTTCTGTGCATGATTTTCTTCATACCAAGCGCCTGCCATCGGAATTAAAGAAGTTGAATTTACTTTCACCTGAAAACAGTACTGTATCCCAGAATGTTAAATCTTTCATGTCATGTTCTCTTGCAAAAGTTAGTCGCTTCTTTTGGTTTATTTTTGAGATTAACGGTTTTTTTCGTGGTACTCTCGCATTATAACCAGCACTTTTCAGTACATTGCGCACTGTCCGGGCACTCACTGTCTTACCATAAGTTTTACTGATGTTAATTACAATTTCAGAAAAAGCTGTTGTTGGATTCCTTGAAGTATCACTAACAATTTTCCGACATTCGCGTTGAGTTAATACTGGGGTACAGCCACAGCGATGGTTACTTTTGAAATCATCCGTTGATCCATGTCGTTTGCAAATACTCCGCACTGTGCATTCACTTCTATTTAGAGCATTCGATATGTCAATAAACTTTTTTCCTTCCTTTCTCAAGTTTATAATAATTATCCTTTCCTCTGGAGTAGTTTCGAACCTTTGCGGCCCATTTTTGAAATAAAAATTCTTATCACTACTAAACATTTCTAAACTCCGAGCAAATACTTCACTGCCGCTATCTTTATTGGCGTTTTTAATATCCTACGGCTTCATGTTGACATTTTTAGAATGTGATTCCCCCAAAAATATAATTCGAACTCGTCATGCTATGATTTCGTTGCATACATACAGCCAACCGCGAATACTTTTTTCCAGGTATAATTAGGCGTCAACAGATTCTTCCTTCTTCTGTAGATCATGCAAAAAATATTCTCAAAAATTGTTTTTACATTTCAAAAGACATAGTAAAAACGAATAATTGAAGCTAATCATTTAACTCATTTCGCTAATATATTGCCAAAATTTATTTTATTCGCCATCCGCGAATACTTTTTCCGCCACTGTATGTATATTACTAACAAAATATTGATTTTCACAGTCATTTATGATAAAACGTTCAAAAAAAAGTAGTTTCATTTCGCAACCACGAAACGTTAAAGTTAGCTTGAAAATCAAAATTCATGAGAGCTTGAAATTTTTCCTCTGTGGTTTTATTGAATAACTGCATATGTCATGGGTCCCAATTAACAAATGCCAAATTTATTAGATGATATAGCCACACCACTAATTATTCTAGTGACCACTATTACGGAATTCTACTAATTCAACAGTCAATTTGTCTAATTTTAATCCGCCAACGTTAAAAAAGTTCCAAGCTATAACGTGACATTACATACATACATATATAACGAACTTAAATTTTATTTCATTCATTTTCCACCAATTAAAATTTAAATCTGATTGTCAAGCTCACCATAAAAAACAGTTAACTAGCACTTCATACAAATTTCGCATTAAGGTACGAATCGATTTCGAAATAATAGTCCAGTCAATTCAATCCGTAAAACCGAAAACACCCAGCCAGAACAAAAAACGTGCATGCAACTGAGCAACTAGTATAACTTACAAATTAACTCCATCGTATCCTGCTCCGATGCCCACATGGTCGACTCCCGCCACGTCCCTAATGTGATTTATATGCGCTGCGAAAAGAGATAAAATTCGAAATAAATTTCCACAAGGACAATTTACGAAGAGGACCGTGTTCAACAGCCATGGCGATGCTATCACAGATCCATCACGGCCAGTTGTAACGCTCTAAAGAGGAAGCAAATAGGATATCGAACGGGAAAAAAACAACCTACCTACAACGTCGCTCAGACTTGCTCTCTCCGAACATTTGATAAAGTGTGGAAAAAATGCAACCATCACAAGCCCTCGATTGACTGCCTGGAAAAAGATATAAACTGCATTGAGATTCCTGGAAAAGGATCTGTCACATAAAAAAATCAATCATAAGTGATAATGGATGCAAATTAACTTGTTACACTCAATCAAAATAAAAGAGCATCGTATCTACATATATGCGAAAATGAATGGAGGGTAATTTCGCACAAATTTCGTTAAATTGTCCTCTCTTCACTCTTCGCATGCAGACAAAACAATCGAAAAGTTGCATAGCAACTAAGTTACAAAAGTCTCAAGTGTCAGTGTCATATGTTTGTTAGTATGTATGATAGTTGTTGATGAAACTTTTTGTTGCAGCATAACTCAACTGCAGCTCGAAAGAATGGAACGTACGATTCGTTTGAGGACATGATCCGGTACATTTCTCGAGCTGTTACAAATCGCATGAGCCGAGGAATGGGAGAAGATGACGGGTGCTTTCGAAGTTGCCAGCGCATCCAACATTGTTGGCACGGACACATGTGATAAATCCACAATCATTCCCAGGCGATTCATCTCTGCTACGACAAGCTGAAAAGGCAAAGAAATCAAAGTTTAACTTTTCCGGTAGGGAGCGAGATTTCGAAAGTATCGAGAAACAATGCAAAATTCGATGAATTTTTCGAAGATGCATATTTTAAAAACTATTTTTAGGTGTTCCGTTTTCAAATTAGCATTTTAAAATTCATTATTTTCATCCCAAACTTACCGTTCCGAAATTCGATAGTCCCCCAATATGGGGGACTTTGCCTGGCTCATCTACTTTGCAGCAGTCCGCCCTGAAACGAAACATAAAACCGGGACTTGAGTACGAAACGAATTGCATTGCAGTTCAAAGGTTGAAAAACACCAGTAGCTTCGCAAATCGCTGGCAATATTTTTATCTAAACGGATCTTATAAGGGTATTTGATGAGAAGCGTCTGTTGCTTGCACGAATAAAAACTACATCGTTTCAAAGGTGAATTTTATCGTATGCCAGTTAGTTTGCAAAAACGTGTTGCTGAAATACTAAGCGGGCAATCAAGATGAAAAAGACTGTTAGAAAAAGTGTGGGATTTATTACAAGCACATTGAATGAAACTGAGGATCTGGAAAGTAGAAAATGCGTTTTTTTTTTCAAGAGCACATAATCATCGCTATTCATTTGGCTCTGCTAGGAGTATGTACGGATTATTGCATGTCAGTTTTGAATATTTATTGTTCAATGGTATTGAGAAGAAAAGCATCAGGGGAAAAAATAGTAACAACACGCAGATCAAATTCGTAAAAAAACCACCCTCACAAAACAGCATTAACTTGGTAGAAGTTGGATTTTTATAATCAAGTATCTGATCAAGCCATCATAATGATCGAAACTACAACAAGGGTCTGGACCTGGTCTCACTCAACAAGTTTTCCAACGGTTTCAATCATCAGCCGATGCCATCTGGTGCCCAGCCCGATAAAATGCAACTCATGTTTGTGTTCTTCCCACATATGGGTCCAACTATTCTCTCTAAGCATTGCCTATTGAACCTTTTGCTGAGCACCTAAATCTAAGATTTATATGTGAGTACTGACAAGACCTTGCTCTTGTACAGCATCAAGCTTTCGGGGTAAATTTCGAGATTTAAAGAGCCTTATATAATTATTTATTTATTAATTGCGCTGCAGACATAATCCAATTATACAGTGGAGGACATAATTGTAAGTTCACCAAAAAATTCAAATAAAATTCACTTCTAATTCATTAGATGTTAAGAAAAACTTAAAAATATATATAACAAAATTACATTAAATCATTTCAACCGTAAACAAAATTAAGAACTATAAAATACTCCTTGTTTCTGTTAAATTAGGGGACATTATTATAAATTCATAGGGAATTTTTATTAATACAATTATAAGGTTAATACTTTGTGTGGCTTCCTTTACATTTAATTACTTCAAATACAAGTTTTGGCATTGAATCAATCAAGGTTCGTAATATTGTAACAGGTATTTCGTCCAACGTTCTTATTATTTGCTCCCTTAGCTCTCTTTTGTTCAAAAATTGCCTTCCTTTTTAACTCACCCTTTTCGATATTATTCCCCATAGATTCTATATGGGGTTCAAGTCAGGACTGCAAGCTGCCCATTCTAAAACTGGTATGTCCTTTGAATTGAACCAAGATTTTGCCTCTCGGGATATATGTATGGCAGCATTGTCTTTTTGAAAGTCAAAATCTGGTCCAACAATTGACTCTGCGTGATCAATCATCAAACCTTCGAGGAGTTCAATACACTTTTTCGAATTCATTCTAGTGGATATTGTGGCCAAAAGAATGACAGCACAAGCATCCCCAAACTATAACCGAACCGTCACTAAAATTGCAGGAGAGTCGCAATTCCTTATCTCTTCTTAGATCATGCCAGTAGTGTTGAAATCCATCCGGCCCGTCTAAATTAAACTTCTTTTTATCACTGAAAATAACCTTTTTCCACTCATCTTCGTAAGACATGTAGGTTTCCGTAAACAATAATCTTTCACGTTTATGTCTTTCTTTTAATTGTGGTTTACGCTTCCTTTTTGTCCAGATAAGATTGTCGCTGCTACTCAGAACTCTTGTTACTTGTCGCACCGTTACAGACAAGTCTAAATCTGCTCGAACTTGAAACGCATTCACACTTCTCTTTCTAGCTTTCTGCCGGATTAGCCGTTTTTTGACGTTCATTTATTTTAGGTTTACTGCCTGTTTGTCTGATAGTGTTGTACCTTTCTTTTAGTTTTATGTAATTATTAATTACACTTACAGATCTGTTAAGCCTCGTTACAATTTCCCGGTTGGAGAAACCGTTTTCTTTCTAGACATCAATTTTCGGCCTTTCCTGCATTATCGTGGCATTTTTCTATAGAAAACGGAAAATGTAATTTATTTGAAAAAAGTGAGTTCCTCACAGTGCAATTAATTCACTTGCTTCAAAAATTTCCAGTTAATTCCTCCAAATTTCACAAACAGAACTTCTAATTGAGTGAGCTTATAAATATGTCCGCTTGAAATGCATGAAATATACTGAGTAAATTATAAGCAGAAGAAAGAAGACTTATGACAAAACAGTATTTCTTGGAATTCTATTTTACAGTACGTACAAAATAAAAAAGCATTCTAACTTGTATCTACATATAAAGTGCAATTTTGTGAATGAATTTATAGTTATGTCCGCCACTGTAGCACTAAAATATTAAATTTTGAGGTATATGACAACAAATAGTAGCGCATAGGAACCAGTAAAAACACTGATTTTCAAATGAAAGAGAGGGTATGTATAGATTTTGGGCGCATGCCCTACCAAACATGGTCGTTGTTACGCCAAACTTGCCTCGAAGGTCATGCACCTCTTTTAAACGATGACTTTATTCAACTTCATAAAGCAGAAAAATGTCCAGGGTCAGCACTCCCAATAGTATTAAAATTTAGAAAAATGTCTAGCATATTTTCATTATAGGGTGTTTATCAAATCTTTGTATTATTTGCTTCACAAAATTTATGAGTCTAGTGTAAATTATTTACTATACCCAGTTTTTCACGCCGTTGACTACCACGCAACCCCCTAAACATGTTTCATATCCAAATTTAAAACAAGTTCGAAACCCAGTTTGTTTACTTAGTTCTTATAAAAACAGTTTGTTGATGAATCATAAGAATATCGAAAATATGACTCAAATACCCACCAGCTCCTAAGGATTAAAGATAACTTTATTATGGTTAGATTTAGTGGTGACACAATCAGGAGGTATAGTAATTGATTTTTTGAGAATTTATTTACTGTATCTATTGTGTGTATTACATTTTAATTACTTTCACTTATAGACTGGTATCACACCAAATCTACAATCCAAACACTGTACACTTGCCCCATTTGCTTTAATAAATAAATGAATATATAATAACTCGGATCGAAAAATCAAATCATTAAGATATGTAAGCTGAGCTGTAAAAAAATAAAATAAGCAAAAAATTTATTAAAACTTCAAAATTAGTACTCCAAATTGTAGCCCCCCACGTAATTCTCATTATATCAAAATCAGAATATATTCAACACCACAATTTATTTTTCAGCCGAGGCCTCTACCGTTTAGCTTCTTGTATTTTGTTTATAGTGCAATCGCCAAACCTGGGCCCCACTTCAAATGGAACGATTCTCCGAAAGTCGTACGGTAGGTATAAAGCCATCTTCGTTCTGAACCGAAGATGCAAATTTTTCAGTCGAACATCTGAAGAGCCAAATCGCTCTCGTAAGAATCGTGTCAGTACCAGCAAATTTAGAGTTGTCCACAACATATGGGCGAACCACGGCTGTGAGGTCCCTTACTTAGAACAATCATTACCTAGTTTTTTCATCGAGTGATTCTTCCAAACTGAATCTTTTGTTGAAAACTTTCACTTTAGCAGACAGTTATCGGTTACAGTTGCTTAGAAAACTAAGACGATTGAGATGCTCTAAGGTCAGAAAAAAACCCACACAAAACTCGAGTAGTAACTGCAGTTGACACAAAAGATTCTGTTGAGTTTCTTAACTCAATCCTGCTAAATGATACACCAAAATTTTAAACTCCGAAACTATTCCAATTTTCCTTAAACCACACATCCTACTTTAACTAGCCATTAACTACGCTTTAAAGCACTTAAATCTAAACTGCAAAACTAAAGCTCTCTTGAAAAGTTAAAGCATTTAAAGTACTTCATATTATTAATTCCATCCGAAAGATTCCCTTTCACGGAATCGACATCTGTTTAGATGATTTCAACTTCAATATAATATTTTGAAATAGCATGGTAATTGTGATTTAGTCAGCTCATTTAGCAATTAGCACCCCCATTTAATTGAGCCTATTGAAATCGATCGATACAAATTTAAAACGGGTGAATGGATACCAAAACATTAGACAAATGAAGATACGGATGATAATGTTGTGGGTTGATTTGTGGAAATTCACTTTTCGAGAGAGTGTTTCGCATTAGTAGATGACTGAGCAGATAATTGAATTTAACATTTAATCGGTGATTTTATGGCATTATTGAAATTGATATGCTTACGACTAAATGCTCAATTGTTTTGCAAACGAGTAAATATCTTGGGGGCAATCAAAGTTGAATTTAAGTGAATTTAAAGTTTTGATAGAAGTACGGTTGTTGAAAATCGTACTTTTAATTTGTGCTAATATGTACTAATTTATTCGTGCTAACAAGAAAATAAATTTTAGGGATTGAAATTGTCAACAATATATTATTTTTACACTATATTTAATGCCCCAAGTAGAAATAATGACCCTTGCAGCCATTAACATTTCTTTTTAATTTGTTTTTTATTTGAATACACTAAACTTCTTGGATATTTAAAATTGAAAACTTACCACGGTGTATTGCACGTGTGCGTTAGTGTTAAGTATCGAGCGCCCAACTGATAAAACATTCGTAAGACACTTAAACTCGTTCCAATCGAATGTCCACCTTCGATTCCGATCAGGCTGGCTAGCTTGCCGCTTCGATGGCTTTTTTCGATGCCTGAAATTAACGAATTCAGTAATTGCTGTCAAAAACGAATATTCTATAGAATTAAATGCATTAAAAAATTTGCTTCATCTATGCTTGAGTAAATACATTAATTAATAAGTAAAAGTTAACAACATTCACTCTTAAATTTTAATTATTTATTCAATATTGTTTGATGTTGAATTTGGAAACTTCAAATGCTAAAGTTTTAGATTATATACTCATCGAGATATTTTTAGAAACCTACCTGCTGCTGATGTCACAAGTGTCATATTCCGTGAATAAATACTGACTAGACGACGAATTAAATCTATTTGCTCCAAAGTTAACTGCACGGCATCGAGATGCTGCGATGAGCACGGTGCATATGCTGACCAAAACTGTAAATGTAATTTAAAGAAAACATCAAAATATGAGCTATAATTGATGGTGTCAAACTTAAAAAAAATAAACTAGTTTCATTATAACTAGGAATTCATAAAATAATAGCTAAGCATTTAATAATTCTGAAAAATTTACTCCTTCGCAACAAACTGGTCTATGTTATCAGCAATAGATTTCATACGCCAAATAGTTATATCAATGACTGTTTGATTAGAATGGAAGTATTATTGACTTTAATCTCGAATGAGATAAGAGGAAGTAAATCAAAGGAAATCGAAACAGTGTTATACATAATGCCTTGTATGGTTTTCAAAATAACATTCAAGGTACGAATATATCTATTAAGCATCCGTAATAGAGTAAACACAAGAGATGGAAAAATAAACAGTTGTGAAAGGGATAATCATAAAGTAAGAAAAAAGAAATGAAATAAAAACTAAATTCTTTAGTAACAGTAAATGTTATGCAGTTAAGTTACAATAAATTTTGGGGGCACAGTAAATTTTGGGCAGTTAGACGATATTTGTATCATTCGAATATCTATGAATTTTTCAATTTCTTATATCTTGGACAATAAAATATTTCCAGGAATAAAATTACATTTCAAACTAAATTTCAAATTTCAAGTAAGAAACCTACTTCAACTCATGACAGAATTGGCAAACTCAACAGCTATTACCAAAATATATAGTATATTTGCAGTGGGCAGGGCATCCTTTCTGGTATTCTATACAATAGCAAGAGTTGCTATACAATCAGATACTGAAAGGTCAAGGTGCCTAACTGATGCATAAAATCTACGTCTCCACTATAAACAAATTTTTTTTCAAAAATGCAGCAATTTAAATTGCTATAAAGCTTTGAATATTTTGACAATTTGGATATTTGTCATTAGCGCCCAGTGTGGGTCCGGTTCAATTAGTGAATATTCGAAGCTTGAAGTTAATTTGGCTTGTACAACGGATTATCAGAATGTACTAGTACCACATTCACTAGAAAGTCTATATTCATCAGCTTGAAGCTACAAATAAACACACAAGATTATGACTTACATAAAAAATTGATATTATCTGCGTATAATAAAATAAATCGACATATGTTATATAATTGAAACATAAATAGAAGAAAAGAAGGTAAAAAATTTGGTTGAAAATGTAAAAAATAAGAGTTAAGTTTAAAAATTGACATCTTTATAATGCATCCATATACATATATAGTTAACCAGATGAAACATCAGCTTCGAGCAACGAAATGTCTAAATTAGACAATTCAAGCAATATTGTACCCGTGGTATGTATTGTAACACTTCTGAAAACCATTTTAGGAGCGAAATGATTCCGATTTGCCAAAGATTGATTCAAAGCTGGAATAGTTGAGCTATACACGGTAAGTTGGCGATTAATTTGAATTTTAAAAATTGATCAGCACATGGAATGGTTATTTTGAGTGCTCCAACCTCCGTTTTCATGCAACTGCTAATATTTTTGTTCTTTGAACACTTAAGTCCTAGTACAAAGACAAATAAAGGTGACAAAGAAAAAACTCCAGCGTGCAGGAACCGCTAGAAATACTGACTTTCGAAGAAAAGTAGGGTAATCATGTAGATTTCGAATGCAAGTTCTAGCAAACGATGGCTGAGTCAGAGCTCATAAGGCAGACAGGTTGAATTTCCAAATGTATGAAAATAAAAAGTCATAAAATACTTATCATAGAAAATTTTGATGGCAGTATAACTTAAATAAATGAAAATACTCAATACTGGGAACATTTCACTATCACTGCAATCAAAAGTATACCATGACTGTTTCACGTTAAAATCAATATATACTGTGAATTTCGTTTTTTTAGAATAGGAATCGAAAGATTTTCAGGGCTACCATCCAAAAAAATTTCAGAACTTGGAAAACTAAAACATTGGTTACTTCTAATTGTAAGATCAACGCTCGACCGATTTTGACAAACAGATGATCTCCGAACTGAAGGAACTTTGACCAGGCGCAAAATAAAAGTGGTGCTGAAGGACGAAAACCCTAATTGGGCTAGATACAAAGTTTAGATTCTCTGCTTTTATTCCGTTTCGGAGGATGATCTGAGAGTCATCGGGCTCTTTAGTCCTGATCTCATTAACGATTGGAGGTTTGCTAAAAATTGAAAGCTTATGGAAAATTGGCGGGAAGCTAGCCTCATTTTTAATGAAGAGGCAGTACCAATTTCAGAGGCCCGAAACGACATATGCAAGATGGGTTTGGAGAAATTAGCCTTACACTTGTACAGGAACTATCGGGCCAAGCAATCTGGATTGAAGTGATAGTAGGACACTCAAACAGCGGAGAAGTCTTCCAGAAATGGCCCCCCGCTCGTTCAGAATCACATGGGCTACTGTTGGAACTACCTTTTAGTTTGGTGGCTGTATAGACTTTTTGATTCTGGAAGCATCGGAAGGGGTTGAGGTAGCTTTAATGTCCAAGGAAGACTTAGATTCAAAGCTGATTAGTAATGGTGTATATAGTTCAAGCTTATTTTCACCATTCCAAAGCAGCGAAAGTTGTTCTGCTCTTTCGCTAATTTAAGACAAAAAAGGAGTTTATTTTGATCCAAGAACTATGAGCTGTATACAACCGGGTTTACCAGCTACGCACCAATCGATATAGGCTCATAACAACTGATTGCTTTGCGAAACCATGTATATATTATTGCCCAAAATATAATTAATGTCCTTGTTTTTCACAATTTCTATGACATTTACATATGATAAGGTAACAACGCTCAACCGAATCGGGTCTATATTTCGCTTTCATTAATACGGTACATTTTCAAAGGTTTTGCTGGTCTGTTTCTTTCTATATGGCACAATTCCAGGGTACAAATCTTCCCTACAATACTGTTGAGGATTTAGCGGGGGCTTATTCTAAAAGCTGATTCTTATACTGATTTTGAAGCGTGGGACCAGCTTCAACACACTTTTGCACCGAAAATGAAATCGAAAATGTTGGAAACAAACCGACGTTCGTCATCTCAAATCGAAGTAAATTTCTGAACGTAACCTTAGTCATTGGACGGCACTTGCCCCTCTTATCCACGAGTGCTCGTTCTGTGATTACCGGTAGATATCCTTTAATTTGGTTGACCACAGCTGAACTGAGCAAGTAGATTTTATTAACAGGATACGAACGGACTAGATGAAATTTCAATCCTTGTTCAGATCCTCTCCAGAGATTATCTTCGAAAGTAAGTAAAAATTGAACAAGTAAAGAGCTAAAAACAAAGCCAAACCTCACCAGTTCAATATGATAATTGATAAATTATATCTACTATCTATGATCAAATTTATCAAAAAGACTAAAATAAGTATGCTCGCCAATGCATATTTTTGTCAACAACTCGAACGATAATTAATTAGTTTCACCGTAAATTCAGAGAACAAGTCTTGACGATACCAACACTATAAAGCACAAAATGTTTCATTTAAACAAAAACCTTGAATAAGGGCCAATCATGAGTTTCCAATAAAAAACTGGAAAACCAACTGCTTTCTACCACGCTGTCATACTTTTTTCAGCTTTAAATAAGCTCCATACAATTCTAATTTTGTTTCCATTTCATGCTATATAATTTGGTTGGAGACAAAAGCTGAACAGCAGCAAATGCCAAAAAGCAATTTAAATATGTCGATCAATACCATGTTCACGAGCCTCTTGTTTGCAATCTAATAAAATGTATCAGTGAGACATTTCCTCGCAATTTCATCGAAAGACTGACACTTCTCCTTCAATAGTACCTACATATTCACGCGAAGCCCTAAATGTCGTTACGCTACTTGAGTACTTGTCGTACATGTGATAAGATGACAACGCTCAACCGAATCCCGTCTATATTTCGCGTCTTCCATTAATACGGCACATTTTATTTGATTTCATAATACCCATCCATCTGCAAAAGTCGATCAGCTCAGTTCTGAGTAATCTTAGCAGCCTTTTTTCTGTGCACCAAAGAGATTGAAGATTTGAAGGGATAAGCATAGACACGGGAATTTTTCGCGTAGGAAAAAAACGTATAAATTTGAATTTGAATGGAGCTCAGAAGCATATGATGCTCTTGTGGACATGGATACGTCTAAAATAAGATTTTGAATAACACTTGAATGTCAATTATAGCTTTGGAAAAATCAAAGTCACAGAGAATATAATTTTGATTTTAAATCGATTCAGACAACTTCAGTGAAGAAGAAATAACGAGTTTTATTATGCTAGCATGTGAGCTAAAAAATTGAAACATCTACATAAAATACGACGAAGATTCTTTACATTCGTACTTTCTAAATATGTTATCAAGCAAAGGATATTAACAGCATGCAACTCCACTTTGAGCTAAATTTTTTTTTCATACACAGCATGATGTCGATAGTCATTAGAGAGACCTGTATGCCTAGTCCATCTTTCTAAATTGCTGACGAAAAACGTTCAGGTTTTCTCCGCAGTTTTTCAGTTATTCTAAAGTTATTCGAAAATCGAAAATTTCAGCCTTCTTAATGTGGTATTCTGAAATCACTACTGTGTTGGCTCCTTGGTCTCAATTGATTTTCCAATGTTCCACCACACTACTCCTGCAACTTGGCTTCGGTTAAAAATGTTCATTCTGTCGTTATTAATTTAAATCTTGAAAGAATACAGGTTCTGAAACGAACTACAGCCCAGCCAAAACAATTTTAACCTCTGGAAAAATTCGAAAATTTTGAAACGTTGCACATTGATTTATACGCACATAGGGATGATTACACCAAAAGTCCTCATGAATATAAAGCGAGCCCTAGCGACAATTAACGAAAACAGGACACTTTTTGTTTTTCGTTAATATCTCGAGAACCGTTGGTTAGAGGTACAAGTTGATCCTAGACAACGCTTATTTAATTTGCAACAAAAATGATTATGTACATTTTTCTTGTATTTGCAATGGCTCCCGAGTTATAGGGTGCTAAAGATAGCATTTTTTGAAAAACCACGTTAGTGCGGTACAATATGGCACATCTACTAATATTTGACAATGGTTTTGTTTGGATACCAAAGATGATTGAGAAGATTAACTTCACAACTTTGTATAAAAATAAAAACATGCTACATATTAACCAATGAAATACACAGAAAAATCAATCAAAACTTGATTGCTCATCTTGGTCGGCTTCTGCACTTGCTGCCTGAAACAAAACAAAAAGAGGTAACTATGCATGAGATGATGGCGTGAGACAACCATTATACAGATAAGAACATTACAACTGATTTATGTATACTATTGCAAGGTAAATGAATATGAAAAAAATACCAATGTGCAATCTCACCTAACTTCTGGCTAAGCGTCCAGCAAGCACAGTGTTTTGATCTTCATGTACCAAATGTTCAGTGTTTGTTATTTGGACTGAATGGTATGTTTCTTCAAGGTTTATGACATCAGGATCATCAGGGTCATCAAAGCCTTCTTCGAGGATGGAAATATCACCAGTCAAGCATTCGCCATGGCAGTTGTGACAAATGCTTGTGCACATCATTTTTGCCTTTCGGCAGCCACATCTGTTCCCACATCCACCTGTACATTTGCAACAAATGAAGTTGAGGACAGCTTCTGGTGCTGCCTGATTTTCTGGTGAAACAGGGATCAGCTGATCGCTTTCCTACTTCCAACCCCACTCTACAGGAGGAAGTTCATTCCCAAGCCAAATTTGAATTTGAAGCATGCTGTCTTGCTGCTCTTTCTGTGGGCGGCAGAACAGAAAGGTCAGGATTAGCTTTGGATACCGATTGGGTGAAAGCGTTGTAGCGGTACATGTTAAGAGAGGTTTGATTCTTTGGCGCATTGTACAATGCCAAAAATATTTTATTTCCAGCAGCAGCTATAGCCTCAAGGGATGAATCTGGGCTGTTAAATATTTCAGCAACACCTTGCACTACAGCTTGTTTCTTGATAAATTTAAAACAGGAAAATTTCCCTATTTGATATGCAGCTGAAGTCGTATTTAGCGAATCCAATCCCGGGATCCCGGATCCCGGGATCCCGGGATCCCGGCCAATATCTGGTCCCGAAAATCCCGGGATTGATGAGCTCTAATCCCGGGATTTTCGGGATCAGAAATTGGCTGGGATTTCGGGGCCGGGAGTCAAGCATTATCGGCAATCAAGTTACAGCAAGACTCGAAAAGTGCAAATGGAATCCATATTTATGAGAAAACAATTAGCTCACATCAAAATGCGTAAAGAATAGAGCAAAACAAACCGATATAACAGTTAACAAGAGAATACAAAGGGGTTTGTAAATAAATAAGTATGGACTGTTTCACATTTAGAGCATTCGTTACATCGAATGATTTGAGGAAATTAATACTAGCGAATGCATACACAGATTTACCAAAATCCTTAACAACAATCAAAAAAAGGTTGTTGGCTATGCAAGCAGGATAAAGAAAATAATAAAAAATAAGATATATCAGGCTAGTATCTCAGGTGAACGGTTTGATTAATGGACCTTGACTGCAAATAGGCGCTATATAAATATAAACATCTACTTAGTAAATTCTTACTGGAGCTTGGTGCGAGTAAGAATATCAATGACAGCTGGAAACTACCTAGATATGAGTTTAATGTTTCTCTAGGAAAAGACATTGTTACCATAGTAACTGATGGGTCAAACGAAATGCGAAAAGTAGGCAGACTAGTTGGTACAGAGCAACATATTTGTTTGGCGCATAGCATCCACTTGGCAGTTTGCGATGTTCGCTATAATATGAGGTCCATTCCAGATTAAAGAGTTTATGAAGCAGCTGATAGTCTGAACGACGACCACGAAGATTTGGATGGTCCTGAATCAGCTAACTACGTTGAAACCGGTCGCCTGCAAGACACGCTAGATCAGACGAAGGACATCAGCGCATGCATGCAGAAAACTCGTTAGGTAGTTTTATATTTTAAAAAAGCTCCAACGAAAAATAATAACTATCTTTAAAACTATGTCGGATCCGAGCAAGGCATTTAACTGTCTCCTTTAAATGGATTGTAAAACAAGATGAAATAGTCTCTTGACAATGCTCGAATAGTTTCCCATTTTGAAAAATAGTATAAATTAATAGGCCTGCAATATTCAGAGCAATTAGAAGCAACAGAGTTTGATTCGATTCAGAAAATTATTGAAGTTTTACTCCCTGTAAAATTGGCTGTGATGGCCTTTAGTCGCAGACTTGTTAATTTATGCACTGCTAATACATCATCAAGATTTGTATTTAGGCTGTTAGGAGAAAAACGGTCTATTCTTCTGAATGCTATGAAAATTGCAATATTGGACCGAATAAAAGAGCCTCAGTGGTATGCTAAGCTATCTCCAGAATCCACATTGTACCAGCGAAAATTTACCAAATGAAATAAAATCTCTATTTTTGAAACCAAGCAACGCAAATATTAAAAAAAATACTACAATGATCTAGATGCTGAACCCTATGCTTGGTAGCCAAAGAAATGAAGAAAACCCAGTAGATACCCATATTGATCAGAACAAGATAGTCGTCAATGAACGCTACAAGAAGAGCTGCAAAAGTATGAAAATAATCAATCATGAAATGCCGCAAGAAACTACTCTAATTAAAACCATTGCAAAAAAAATGAATCTTTTCGAAAGTGGTGGCACTTGCATAGTTTGGAGCAGGCGTACCAATATTTCTCGACCGTTTCCGAGGCGTCCAAAATCGGGAATAAATTTAGAAGCAGGCTTGGAGACGATACCTTAGATGCTATGCTATTGCTTCAATGTTACTTCCGAAAAACCTAATGAACTTTGGCCGAATTTTTTATATGTTACTTTATTATGTATCTCAATTCTAAGAGTTGTGTTTTGTTGTTGTGGTTTTTTGTCGTGATTTTTTGTTGAAATTTGTAATAGATGTAATTTTTAATATCTGTCTTCATACTGTCAACGTTTTGGATAATTAAAATTATTGTTTTTATTTGCATCAATAATATAAATTAGTAATAATACAATTTTTTATACAGTTTTGAGCTTACTTATTGTTGTAGTTTTGAAATGATGGCAAATTATATAATCTGTTTACTAGAAACTTGACTTATTTTGTTGTGTTGTATTTTGAATTTCAAATCCCGGGATCCCGGGATCCCGGGATTTGAGATTTTTTAATCCCGTAATCCCGGGATTGAAAATATGGTTCGGGATTGGAATCCCTAGTCGTATTGCATCCACTGAACACATGTAGAATTATGCTGTATTTCATTGTCAAATTGCTGGCTTGAATATTCTTTCCATGCTACTTTGCCATGGTATGGTTTCACAAATAATATGTTTTGTTCAGTTAAAGTTAAGGTCATAAAGAGAACAATAAGATCTAAATCTTCACCGAACATTGCTACTTTGTCACAAATGAAGGATTTCATGAGTGCTGTTTGGACGATCAATGTGACAGCATCACTGAATTTCTGTTCTGTTTCAACTCCATGGATGATAACAGCAGCTATGAGAAATAAAATTTGTTTCGATTTATTCTTTTCGTTTGAAAAAAGATAATCCTGTTTGACGGTTACTGCTGTTTTCTCTCCAAAGTTTATGTCAACTGACCTTTTTGTTTTATACCTTCGGCTCCGTTCAGCTCTCTTTGTGCTGGATGGGACGACTGAATAACCATCAAACACCACCATGCAGCTGTTACCACCATAATGCTCAAGAACATAGGCTACATATCACTGGCAAATAGTTGAGATTATTCGCGAATCTCCATGCTTCTACAATAGAATGCATCTCTGCGCGCTTTAACAGGTTTTTTTTAAATGTTTTTAAAGTACCCTTCATCAACAACATCTCCACAGAAGAAACATTTTGTTTTGAATCCAAATAATGTTTTCATAGACGACCTTATTTGAACTGAGAACTCAAATTATCTTTTCCTCGCTCGCTAGCTAGCAGTAACGATCTGATTTCCTTCAAATCAACAGTTGTTACACCAGAAGGTGAGCTAAGAAATTTGTCGCACAAAAACAGTTTTCTTCCATTTCGTACTATACGTCAATTATGTAAACACGTCATACGTTTCTTATCCAAAACACTAGGCACTGACCGAACGAAAACTGTAAGATCGCACAAAAAATAATAAAGAAAAGAATTACCGTACATCACACTCACGCAACCACGCGGATAGTAGTGACACCTGATTGAAACTAACCGCCGGCTTAGCTGTGGAAGGAAGGAAAAGAAGTTGAGTGGGGGGTACATAGCAGGAATGACGCGTTTCTCGACAGTTTTAGAAAAAACCGTATCTTTAGCGCCCTATAACGTGGGAGCCATCGCAAATACAAGAAAAATGTATAAAATCATTTTTGTTGTAAATTTAATAAACTTTAATCATGTGTACAACAACTTCTGCCTCCGACCAATGGTTCCCGAGTTATTAACGAAAAACCAAAAAAAATGTCCTGTTTTCACTAATTGCCGCTAGCGCTCGCTTCATAATATTGAAGACTTTTGGTATATTCATCACTAGGTACGTATAATTCAATTTGCAAAATTTCAAAACTTGCGGTTTTTTCCGGAGGTTGGGTCATTTTTGGGTCACTGGATTACTATTACACTCCACATCATAACGCAATATAACAGTTACATTATCAATTCATACGAGAGAATGATCTACATAAATGTTTCATAAAAGCAACAATTCCTCGAGCGAATTAAGTGAAAACCATTTTATCTGATATCTGGAAAACCCACAAGAGCTTTGCATCATACTCAAGTAGAAACCATAGACAACAGTTGTAATAATCAACTATGTACATAATTTCCATCAACTCATATAAAGCCACTTCTGTCCCGTTCACTGGCGCATTTTCATATATCAAACGAATATTGAACATTATTCTGCAGTTTGCATAATGTTTCAATTTACTCTCCCAGCAAGAATGATTTGATTCACTTCTACCGGGTTCAACCATGGCTCGTTTATTGAAGAACAGTTTTCTGCTGCGGACTCTCTTCGAATGTCACTCAAATAAAAAATACGTATTAAAGCCCATGTTTATGTCAATCCGTAGTGAGCCAGAGATTCAGATGCATTATTTGATTATGCAAATGCAACTGCAACCCTCAGAATGTCAGTAAATATTGCACTGTGTCGCCGTGTTTAGTGGCTGCAGCGTTCTGTTGACATCGTTATCCATATTTGTTTCGTCCCGAGAATAGCTTCGTACTACATGCATACAAAAGACGGTTTTGCATACAAAATATTGCAATGGTTCTCAGTTCGTTTGAGCAGTAAAGGAACGCTCAAGGATACAGCTATCTACTCGCAGCCAGTAAGACGACAAAGCAGCTTATTACCAGTGCAGGAAAATTCGCTTAACCATATTGCTGCAATTTGATGTGCTTCGGTGTCACGGCGAACTTAAGGTGAAAGTCACGAGCTTGTAAATCGTCGTACAAGAGGAAAATATTTTCCGGAGCTGTAATGCTTGTTGAAGTTAATTCTTCCCTAACATATTATTTCTCACAACTTTTTGCAGTTTCTTCTCTAGTACCTTTTGAACTTTGAAATGAAACCTTGCACTTCGATGTTTGTTTTATTGCCTCGTTAGTTCGGTTTTAAGATCAGGCTCAAGTTTTGTGCAGAATATGTCATGTCAAACACTATTCTGTAAGTTTTCTTATACATAGATTCGTTACCATCGCCGGTGGATTTTCCCTTGTAGATAGATGTTTCGCTATTTTCAGCCGCAAGACAGTAGCATTGTAAGTGATGGAGATTCGGGATGTTTGTGAAAATTTCAAAAGTTATAGTTATGCGAAAGGGGGACAAACTCAGTTGGCTTTTGCAAAATGTGCGTTTTTCTTGAAGCGAAAGTACATCTGCAAGAAATTGGTTTGTCTGCTTTACATTCGCTATTAAGCCAAAGTGGTTTTGATTTTTCATTTTCTAATAGAAATATGGTTTTTAAATTACAAGAGAAATAGTTTGTATAGTAGTACTAATAAGTTTGAAAACAAGAGAAAAACTTCAAATTTATGGACATACACGATTGACATTAGTGTGGCTTGTGAATTACGTTTTTACAGGACAGATTTCAACCGCAAAGAAATATTCATCTTGTAAACAATTCAGAAAACCCAATAGATTCATTATTTTGCGATTTACAAATGCCAATAGCTGCGAAAAATTGTGTTTGGAAAATTTGTCTAACTTACAATTTCATTATATTACATTACATTTCATTTGTTGGTGATGTATTTCATTCTATAAAAACCTCAAAAGCTTCAGTTCGACATTTGATTCCGATAATTCTATTTAGTTTAGCTCGATTTTAATTAGTTGAAAAGAAAAAGATGCCGTGGTATAATCTGATGATTTGAGTGGAATTTTGATGATTATTTTCAGTAAAACGATGGGAAATTCGTCTATCTTTTAGAACGTATTGTCTTTCAGTTGTGCCAGGTTGTACCAGATTGGACTTAGTTGGCTTGAAGTTCTTTGACGACCAATGAAGACGATGTATTTAAATACTCCCAAAACCAAAATCACAAGGGACACGTGAGCGCGCTGGTCACTAGAAGTTACCTATCTCTGTTAGTAGGGACTCTGGTAAGTAAAAGTAAATCTAAGTCATTAAACTAAAGAAAGGGTTGAAGCTAGTAGAGAGCTTCATCAGAAATTTATAATCAAAGTGAATATGACCGTAGAGTAACTAGTTCGTTCCACGACTCACTTTACTCCTTAATTCAGGTACCTATCCTGAGCTAGCTGAACTCGAAGCTTGGTGCGTGGTCCGTCGTCTGAATCTGGATTCGAACCGAACCACGAACCCCACCACTGTTGTGATATTGTGGGAATTTTCCCTTTTTATGGGAACTTTGACCCTCTAAAACTTGAAAAAGGGAAAAGTGAAAGAGTGCTGCTCGTAGAACAAAATCGTGGAAGAAATGGTTTAAATGAAATTAAACACTTTCGTAAAATTTCCACCAAATATATTTGAGAAAGAATTTAAACAATCCAGGCATAATTGACATTTCTTCATGTATTCTTACATTTCAGTTAAAACTTGGGATGAAATGAACAAGAATTGCTTCTCAAGACATCTGATTGGCGATTTTCAACAAAAAGTTTAAGTCAAAACGGCCAAAAGCAAAATATTGCTACGAAATAATGCAGAATAATCGTGTGAAGGCATTTTTCAGCTATTTCAATACATTTAATGTACCGTTTCAGTCAAAGCAACTACTGACTCACAAATTGTATGCTGAGTGCAGTAGAATTTCAAGAAGAATTTGCTTAAATTTTGTGAAACCTGGTTTCATTGACTTACTGGAAAATATTGAATTGAATGAAGAGCATTTAGTTCCAGATATGGATACTTATTTGGGATCAAAATAAGAAGAATACATAGCGTCTTTTGAAGAAGCTGTAAAATTAGACATAAAAAAAATAGGAAAAGAGTTTTACGTTACGACATGTAAAGAGCTTAAAGAGAGATTGCCATTTAATGATGTTATCTTTAAAGAAATTGAGTTTTTAAGCCCCCAAATCTGCCCTACTAAGCGCAAAAGCGGTATCTCAACGAAATGAGTTTCGAGATAATTCAAGTTTTGTAAAAGTAGTAATATTGATATACTCTAATTCCCTTAGTGATTTAAGGTAAAATTGAGATAGGCAACGAAGAACTGGGTTTGTTTGGAGCCTTTGGAGGATTTTTTTTACTCCACTTTTTTCGTTGAGCGGTCTTCTGTTCTTGGGCACATCGGGTACTTTCATTTAAAAAACTTTCTTTAGGTAAAAATCTGAAAATAGATTTTCCGATTTTTGCATTTTAGTATAGTTAGCTCCTGCTTCGGCTGTCTCCACTTCCAACATTTTTTTGCCTTACTTCTTGCACTACGAGCATCATTTGATGTATATTTAAAAAAAAATGGTCTTTACTTTATGATAATTGGTTTAAAAGATAAAACAAAAAAAGTACAAACCCTCAAAACTGACATCAAAATATATTTCCACTTTTTATGACGCTTTTTCTCAGAAATTGCTTGAAAAGTGTTGATAATTTTTTTTTTGTATTGTTAAGTAAATCGACTTTAGTTTTCACACAAATCGAGCTGAAACATACCCAGCAAACGTGCCCCAGCAAACCTGCGTTCAGCACTTTCGCATACAGTTGTAGAAACTTTTCCATGTGTTGATACGTTTTTGGATGAAATTAAATATTTTCTATTTCTCAATGATTATACATGCTGCTGTACTACTGCTAAACTCCTGAACAGGCTGTCTAGTTGTTGTAGTTTTCCGACACGTTGATGAATCTCTTATATATTTACGGTTCCCTATTTACAATGAATATAAAGTACTGCTGCACTACTGCCAAACTGGTGACCAGATGGTGCAATTCAAATCGTTTCCCAAAAATCAAATCGAGTTGCCCATACGTCAAGCGTCAGTCATTCTTCGCAAGTGATACGTGAAATATTTTGAAATTTATAATTAAAACAGGTCTTTTTTGCTCTAATTAAAGATGACATGAATACAAAGTAATGCAAATGTGATGGCATGAATGCAAAGTAATGCGAATATACTATTGGTGACATTATAGCTGGGCAGCCATATCAATGTCCTGCTATACTGCTTCTAAGGCAGTAGTACAGCAGTACATTTTACGTGCTGCAGTTTTACCACCTCAGCAGTAGTATAGCAGTGCTTTTGCACTCCTCGTATTCTTATAGTTTGTCTTTTTCCTATTTGTGGGATGGAAACGATCAACCATGAAACAAAACATATTACACGTACGCGGGTAATATGAAGTAAATAGGTGAATTCTGGGGTAAAATGCTATCTCTAGCATTAAAAGCATTCACGGGTTTACTCACGACTTCTGCAGCACTTTAGAAGTAGTGCTGTGTTTGCTGGGTAATAAGGGATTTTTTTTCAAACTAAAGATATGGAAAAATTAAAAACTTCATAGCTAATTTAGAAGAAAACGTATTGAAATTCCTTAAGGTAAAACATCAGTTGACAATATATAAACCGAACAAAAAAAAAAACCAGAAAAAAATATTCAGCTGGAGCAGAGAAAAAGGTACAAAAACATTGATAATTTTGTATGGGATTTGGCTGACTTCTTCTGCGTTTTTACTATGTGTACTGTTGCACAGAGGGTTGCTTTAGTTTTTGGTTCAAGCAAGTTGAGGTGCAAGTTTTTCGCTATTCCAGTCATTGTAACTATTTGTCCTGCAAGGAAAGAAAGTACCTTTTCGGGAGATGTGGGTATTATATGTGAGAATTGCAAAACTAAGAAAACAAGCTTCATTTTATTCGGGACAGTTTTTAGATCCCATTTGAAGTAATCAGTGACTTATTCTTTTGCAACTTTTTGTAATCAAACAAGATGGAATGATGTATCCTACACACAGATATACAACGAAAGAGTAGCTTGATTTTCTAGAATATCTGTAGTGAATCTATTAAAGAGCATTAAACCAACTATAGAGCCCTGTGAGACATCAGACAGAATGAAAAACTCTTCGGAAGAAGCTCTGTTGAAGGTTTGAGCAAACCTGGCATTCAGAACTTTTTTCCTCTGGATGATTTCATTGCTGCTTTTTGTAGGATCCTTAAGGCATTTACGGCAGAGTATTTTGATTTAAAGCCAGCCTGCTTAAGGAGGCTGATACATGTTTATTTGATGAAATGGGCTTTCAAATACCTTTCTCACCTCCCAAAGGAGGATTATGGGGCCAGCTTTTTTGTCTCGCAACACGGATAAAAAGCATTAAAAGGGCATCCTAAGAGGTACTGTGACTTTAGTTCCAACTATTGTACTTTACACTTAACCTTGATAACCATATTCCACTATAGCATTGATGTATCTAAGACATGTTGTCCTGGTTTGGACATATTCTATGTGGTTTATGTATATGATGTATGTCTTGGTTTGATGTGTGTTGTCTTGCCCTGGAACATGGATAATGTATATGATGAGACTATGTATAGGTAGATAGTTGTCACGTGTAGTCAATAATGAACTAGAAAACTTAATGTGGGAAAACATAGTAAGCAACTCACATGAATAAGGTCATGAGCTTGTGCATGGGAACTAATTGAGTAATGGTTATGCATTGTCGATAGGTAAGAATAGCGTAAGCAAAATTTTAGCATAAATAGAATGTAAGAATGATATGAAAAGGAGGTTGTATAGTAGTCTTGAATGAATAAACGTTAATTTAAGATTACTGCATTTAGTTTTACTTAAGTAAACTAAATCGTTGCCTTTCATCGGCAAGACTTAATCTAGCCTGCATTGGCTAATTAGCTCATATCAGCTGCACGAGTTTCACTCAGCGCCAAACATGCGGCAATCTACGGGTTGCCTTAGCAAACGCGTATCTCTTGATGATTATCGAAAAAAGATAATCCTTCCGAATGTAAACGAAGGACCTTTTACAGAGTCAAAAAAAGATTGGGCGGCCGACTCAAACAGGTCGACATTAGAAACGAAAAATAGAACTCAGAGCTTTGCTATTTGCTACAGTACAACAAAGCTGCAGCAATAGGATTTGAAAATAATTTCTCGTGTAAGAGAACGCTAGAAATTTTTCTCAGCCTGAGAAAACTTTTTCCAGACGTTCTTTGAATTATCTATTAAAAGGTATTTGGTCTTGATAACGATAGGATTGATGTCTTTGATTAAATGGGATGTTTGTTTGCATGGACTACTATCCGAGTTGCAGTAAGCTTATGCTTTTTCCAGCTTGTTGCCTATACTACGTAATATGTAGTTTGTTTTTTTTTTTGTAGAACATCCTCTTGAAATCACCTGTAGCAGTGGTTTTTGTGGCGTTACCGATGTTTGTTTGCCGATTCATATGGTACAATTGCTACATATCTTTGAGCGATAAATTCAGAACGAACCGCATTTTTGATGGCGAACAGCTGAAATTTTAACTCAGTGGTTTCGACAGTATGCACTGATTCTCATCAGATATCAACTCATAGTGCGTACCTGACTGACGTGACCACTTGCAGTGGGAGATCATTACTTTTTATTTACGTTAGTTGTGATAAATTTTAACATCCTCGACTTATATCCAGCGATATTATTTATTATTTGTTTAAAAACAGTATTAGTTATAAATACATCTATTAGTTGTTTTAAAAAAATGTGATTCCGGATAGAATTAAGCCTGCACATTCATAATAAAATACTGAGTTGAAGTTGGTTCAGGTAAAAGAGTTTTCGTTTTCTACTGGGAGAACTCTGTATATCAATCACACACGACCATATTTAATTTGCATTGATATACTCGTTTGTGAAACTTACAGTTTGGTTGACTAATGGCTTAAGACTAATATTATAGATTTTTTTTTTAAATAAATATTTTGAACAATTGCATTACGTTCACATCTGGAATGTATACCATACTTTAATTAAATAAATTAAATTGTTCTCGTAACTCGTTATAAACTCTTATAATATCATCGATATTTCACTTTCTACATTATTTTTTCCTTATAAGTGGCTTCATAACTTAAGCTGCAATCATTTTTCATGCTTGAGAAGTTAAGCTTTAAAATAAATCTCTCTCAACGGCAAAATATAGCAGCATGAATCATACAATAAACTTTCAAATACACTAAAAAAATGCAGCAGAATATTAGTTCGTGTAGCAAAAGTGTAGTAGCTGAAAACTTTTCCTTTTTCAAACAAAAAAAGTGCAAGCGTTTCCATCTACCTCGAGGACATAATACTTGTGTTCACAATGTCCGCATTCACGAGAAAAATAAAATCGTAAAATGATATAAAAAAAAACTTAGAATGAACGAAACATTTATTTACCTGTGCTGATACCATTCCTTCTTTGAGTCGCTTCAAGTCGGTATGACTCCAGGTGCTCGTTGACCAAGGTACAATTTCTCTCAAGTCCGAAGCAAAACGGAAATCTCGGAGCTGATTCCGTAGAAATTTTCTGATATTCCATGGTAAGTCGTTGTGTCTATTAAGTAAACAGTACAATGTTAATGAATAGACTATTGAAAAGAAGGAATAATGAATGAAAATAATTAGAAGAGATGTTAATCCTTGCCATTTGAAACGTTGAGTACTTAATTAAATTTCATTGCTCAATTTGAAGTGTACTATTATTGTTTCTATAGCCGAATAGATTTAACTTTTATTGAAAGTTAGATTAACGCTAGTATGTAGTTGGCATTTAATAATGGATCTATTTGGAATAGTTACGCACAGTTCAAAGTAAAACCTTAACTATTATTGACCATGGATCAGATGAGAACCAACATCAAACTTTTAATTAACATCATTGTTACTCGAAATTCCTAGTTTGTGAGGGCTCTCTAAATACAGACACACGCGGGAGGTTTAATTGATTGAACTCAAATTGAATGATTCAAATAGTGGTGATTTTATTGGCAGTTTTCCGCCACAAATGTTGAAATAGTAGATTCCAAGCTAAACGCATTCGATCTTTGTTCATTTTAAATTAATTGTCCACGCCAGGCAGTAGCTAAAGTTCATAGCATATTTCAATGCAATGTTTCAGAGCTTGTTTTGTAATTTAGATTTTGGAACATGTAAATCAAATAAAGCTTTGACTATTTCTGACTCACAATACGAAGCAAATATATATAGATTGTTTGAACTCAAACAAAATTTTCTATCTGGAATGTTTGTTTTGATGCTTTTGGTCGAATTTTTATGACATAAAATTGTTTGGTGACTTAAGTCGAATAGATTATTTTGCCTTTCACTAAAACTTTACTTTAAAGTTTAGTTATCGTTAGATTTGAAAACAAATTTGAATGAATAACAAAAAAAAATCCCTTCATGTTTAACTCAACGATAGAAGTTAAAACATCGTTTATAACCTAAAAACATAAACATTTTAATAAGCTTATGTTGTTCCGAGTTTGAATCTAGCTACTGAAAAAAGCTTTGAATAGATACCTAAGAAAGTAAAATCAGGCTTAGAGTGAGACATAGAACTAATCACCTTACGCTCGTATATCTCGATTATAGAATTAAGTCCCTACCAAAATCAACCCCCAAACTTACAACGATTTGAAACGTAACAAATTTGCTTTTATTCGTAATGATGACCCTCACACTCTCACCTCAATTGTGGTGAACTCAATTTCAATTTCATTCAATATTTCATTTCTTCAATAAAATGATGATTCTTATATAAAGCTCTTGTACAGCATGCAAACAGTTTTATAATACTGGCAGCTTGTAATAAAACGTGATGAATACAAATAATGAAAAAGCTTGTGTACTTTGTACTGTGTTCATTGTGTATTTGAATGTGAGTGATTGGATGGCTGCTGAATGAGATTGCATAAATTTGATTTGCTTGAAGTGGATTTGATCTTCAATCGGTAATAATTTCAAATAAATTTATTTGTAGCATTTAACTAGGAATAATCAACTAGATTTTTGTTTTTCTCTCCAATTTAGAAAAGCTACAATTATTTTAATTTTTTTTTTCGTTTAACAATATTTATTTGTTTACGCTTAAAAATATAATTCATTTTTGAGAAATATGTGTAATGCTTACTTTTAAAATCTTGTAAAAGGACATTTTTAAAATTAAATCAAGGTAATTGACTTTTGAAACATAGCATTTGTCATAAATAGCACTTTTATCTCTCTTCACAATAAAAAAAAAACTCACGTATTCTTACTTACCCGTCTATTAAAGGCACTTCTTTCAATATTTTTCGAACACGTTGCAAACGATCTTCGAAATTTTTAGCTAAACACACAGGTGCTATGAAATTTATGATTGTTAACCAGCAAAGACCACAAAGCACGAAGCCTTTGTGACACTTCCGCGATTTCATTGCCCTATTGAAAGTCGTGTGATTACATTACACCTGAAATATAAGAACGAAAATATCCGTTGCAATATGAGCTGTTAAACGAATAAAAAATACTTCTTTTTTTTAAATTTAATGTACATATATGCCAGTAAAACCACAATAAATATAGTATAATTATAATAAGTTTTAGTATTTGAGTTGGATAGTAGTATGTTAAGCGCATATTTTTTTTATATACGAAACAATAAAATAAACCAGTATTGTACGACACAGTTTTTTCCTTCGCTGCAATTGCTAGATCAAGAGTTATGCTTGAAAAATCATGGCGAAATTCTATAAATTTGGTCCAGCTACTAAATAACGTCCTGCTACTGTGTGAATTTTCTTAAAATTTGTTGGCTGTATGGCCCAATAAGTAGTTTTTTTCTCATAGTTAATGCCAACATGTCCTGTTCATTCCATAATGATCGAATTATCCGGTCATCAGTTTTCGTGAACAGGACTTTCGAGTGCTGTAAAAAAAGTAATTTGGTGATAGGATGTCGTGCTTGTGAAATGCGGAATTTTGAAAACATCAATTTGACATAGTGGACAAAGGCTAAAATTAATCAATAATTTGAATTTCTTTTCAAACAACAAAAAAAAATTCAGGAAGGTCGATGATTTGAAGGTTTTTTTTACTTGCTTGTCTTCACTGAAAAAAATCCACATAGCGCCCAGAGCCATGTAACATAGCGCATTATTTATGGCCCCATACGCCATGTACATAGTACTCTGAGCCATGCAATATGGCTCCCAGCGCCATAATGTCAGAATCTACATAGCGCGTGGTCCCATGTTACATGGCGCAGGATTTATGGTCCCACACGCTATGTACATAGTACCCTGAGCCATGCAGTATAGCCCCCAGCGCCATAATTACATGACGCAAAAATTATAGCCCCACACGTCATACTACATATTGCCATGAGCCATGTAATATAGTTCAAGGCACTACAATTATAACTCGCAGCCATACTGTGTGAGGGGATCTATAAATGTCAGCAAGTGATACTTGACTATCGTCGATAGATCATGTACATAGTCGATTTCGGTCGATTTGTGATAAAATATAGCGCCACACGTCATAGTACATACGAGCAGACGCTATGCTTATAGCCCTCCAAGCCATGTACTATAGTCCTCCACGCCATGTACTATAGTCCTCCACGCCATGTACTATAGTCTCCCACGCCATTCAGTATAGTCCTCCACTCCATACAGTATAGTCCTCCACGCCATGTGCTATAGCTCTCCACGCTATGTAATATAGTCCGTCACGCCATGTACATGGCGTGGAGGACTATAGTATATGGCGTGTAGGCCTATGTACTTTTCGCCATGTATTATGGCGTGTGGCACTATATTTTATCACAATCGACTATGTCCATGGCGCCAGAAGTCTATAAATTATGGCGTCTGGCGCCATGTGTTTTCTCAGTGTTAGGGTTGAACTACAGGGTTGAACGCATAGTTTTGGAAGTCCATTTTTAGAATTTTAGGCAATTTCACGATATTTCTGTCAAATATTATGCCAAACCGAAATATGAAAAATATCCTTGTTTACGTTCAGGCACCTAGCGCCCACATAGGGTTCGAAATTTCCAATTTCTTATCAAAAAACAAGCATGAAACATAATTGGTTTTCATTTTCAGTATCTAGTTCATCAAAAATGTAATCTGGATAAGTTTTAGTCAAAATGTTTCATATTTTTATTGCATAGTTTGGCTCCTTACATTTACTTGTTGAGGATAATTTCATACGAATGGCCACCGCGATTGCCTCTGAAGAAGCCAATTTTAGAGGTTCAATTTTCGGACACTTTTTGATGCTACTAGAGTTGCGTTGGCTTCTAAAGCGTCAATCCTCACTGGTTTGCCAGCGTAGACTAACGACTTCACGTATCTTCATAATTTAACGGAGTCAAATCTCATGATCTCGGTGGCCAATTGACGGGTTGATTTCTTGAGATAATGCGATTTCCGAATTTCGTCTTCAACAAGCTAACCATCGCGATGGCAGTGTGTCACGTAGTGCCGTCTTGTTAAAACTACATCTCTCCTATATCCATACTAAGCGAAATCGGGAACAAAAACTGATTTACCATCGTTCTGTACCGGTCGCCATTGACAATAACGCACTTGCCGTGTTCGTCTTTGAAGAAGTATAGGGTTTCCCAATAAGAGTGATAGGATTCGAAATTGAAATAAAATACGGATATTTCGTCCAAAAATGGTGCGAAATAGCTTTATTTGATGGAAAATTTTATGCCATTTATGATTTGAATAAAATATCATTTAAATAACCACAGCGACTTTTTTGCATTGGTGTATACGGTCGCTCCAATTTTCGATGACTCAGTGCACTATTTTCGCTGGAATGGCAGCAATAGTGGCTCGTATGTTGGCTTCAAGTTCATCAAGAGTTGCTGGTTTGTTGACATAAACCTTAGACTTAACATAGTCCCAAAGAAAATTATCCAATGATGTTAAGTCACACGATCTCGGTGGCCAGTTGTGAGGGCCATTTCGCGATATTATCGAATCACCGAACTGTCCGCGCAATAAATCCATCGTAACTCTGGCTGAGTGGCATGTTGCACCATCTTGATGAAATAAAATGTCATCATCATCGATTTCATCAATTTTTGGGAAGAAAAAATCAGTCAATATTCTACGATAACGCTCGCCATTCACGGTAACTGTGCGACCCTCAGCATTTTTGAAAAAGTACGGCCCGATAATACCACCATACCAAAATGCACATCAAACCGTGAGTTTCTGTGAGTGCGATGGTGATTCGTGAATCACTTGTGGGTTTGACTCACACCAGTAACGGCAATTTTGTTTGTTTACATAGCCGTTCAGCCAGAAATGCGTTTCATCCGAAAATACGATTTTTCTTGATTTCTGATTTTTCGTAAATTTTTCGAACTTCTTGATTTTTCGTCAAAAGTTTGGACAGTTTCCAAACGTTGTGGAAGCGTGAATTTATTTAAGATTAAATGGCATACCTTACTAAACACAATTGACAGCTAATGTCAGATTTTCTGACTGTTTCTGTGGAAAACTGTTTCTGTTGAAAATATAAAATTTATCGAACATTTTTACCCACGCTGGGCGCTATATTTTTACAAAGATTTTGTGTCGCAAATTAGCAGTCATATAATGAAATCAGTTGAAATCAAATCATATGCAAAATATTCAATCAAAAATAGTTAAAACATGAACTGCTATGTTATTGCTTTTGCCTTAAATTCAGCTAGTATAAAATGAGTTGAATGCACTGACTTGTCAAAGCCCAGTAGTTATTTTGAGCTTCCAGTGGCATTAATTGCCATGCAAATTTACATATATTTTATTGTTTTACATTTTAGGAGTGTAAATGATCAAAGTATGACGTATTTTTTAGCAAATCCAGATATTCTTTTAATTTGGCCTCTTTTTCAGTGTCAATCGGTTGATCGATTTTAACCTACTTCCTCAAATCTTATCCCACAAACATAGAGCCAGCAGTCCAAAATAGTATAGCCGCTAGATTCTAAGTTTTTTTCTTGTAAATTAAACTGTAAGTTAGGCTAAGATTATACAAATAATTGAATATAAAAATATTTTGCAATTCACAAACATGATCAGAAATTACTATTTCATGTTTGGAATTACATCTCCATATTATATCATAATTTATACAAGCATATTCAAATTAATGTGAAACAATCTTATATGATTACATTCGTATTGAAAGTTAAAGAAACAAAGATTCAAAAAACATTTTCATTGCAATTTCCTAACACATAACAAGTGTATTTGACCTTGTTGCAAAAAAGTGAGTATTTTTCCCAAAACGTTATTATATCTGAAAATTACAGCATTCACAACACCGTTGCTAGCTTGTCGCTCCTGCTGATTCTTAGTACAGCAATTTTCTAATACATGATTTAAGCTGGCCGCCAGCAACGCTAATGGTTGTTGTACCGCTGATTCTATACCACAGCAGAAAATTCCTGAAAGCCACGGGAGACCTTTCTTTCCCAGAAAAGTCATTAGTGCTGCCTAATGTCTTGTGAAGAGATATTGAAGGAAAATCATTTTCTTGCCTTTATTACCAATAAAAATCGGGTAAGGCCCGCGGTGAGACTACAGACGTAACTAAAGTTCCGCATAAACACGCCTGCTCGTATACAGTCGTACCAGATGAAAGTGAAACGTTGTACGGTAGAAATAACTACTGCGGTGAATCAAGCAGGAGGTGTCAAGATTTCGGCATTGTTTCAGCATGAGACTCGAGACATAGCAATTAAGTGGATTTATGTCCATTGATACAAACTAAGCTCGGTGATTTGTTTTCTGGTTACTAATTACTACAGTTGGTAATCCAGCTACAGTCTCGAATTGAAACGGTTTTTTGAATGGTTTGTTTCGTTGTGTGACACAAGTAACGCTAGTGACTTTCAGAAACTGAATTAAGAGATAAAATGATGATTTATTGTTTCGCAGGGATGCGAGGTAGTTATGTTTCTTGCATGATTCCTCTATACTACTGCGAAGCTGTTCATTTTCACTTGTTTTGCTGCAAAAAAAGCTTGTTGCATGCACATTGTAGGTATTCATTCTAGGAATGTAATTCGGAACCATGTAAACTTTATCTTGTAGTGATATGTCATATAATGTATCACGACTGACAAAAAATATTATTATAATTAGACATCGGATTATAGGTATGCACGAACAAACTGCTGAAATATGCATACAAATATGCACAAAAAAAACATAAAAATATGCACAGAATATGCTCAATAAAAAAGAAGCATATTTATTTGGAATGCATAAACATTTTATTCAGCATCAAATAAAAACTGCATTTTGTCTCTATACATTCCATTGAACGAAAAAATACTGTACCTTAAGCGTACTGTACGCGAAAAGTACACATACCCTACCTCAGTCTATAATGTTTGTGTACATGTACACAACCGATATACCGAACGAAACAGACACGATGCAAAAGTACGCTACGATTGAATACTGTACTGTACAAAGTACACAAACCTTATCCTCTACAATACGGAATGTGTACTCGTACACAACCCGTACACAAACGATATACACTAAACGTACCGTACGTTTAGTGTACTTTTGCGCTTCATTTACATGAAAAGGAAAAACACTTTTAAAGTGAAAGCACTGAGTCAAAAATATTGAACTTCACAGGAGAGCATAATCAATTCATTTCGGCAACGGCATTATCACTTTTATCAGTAATTTTTTCCCAGTTCATATAAATGAACCGCAAAAGTACACTAAACGTACGGTACGTTTAGTGTATATCGTTTGTGTACGGGTTGTGTAGGTGTACACATTCCGTATTGTAGAGGATAAGGTTTGTGTACTTTGTACAGTACAGTATTCAATCGTAGCGTACTTTTGCATCGTGTCTGTTTCGTTCGGTATATCGGTTGTGTACATGTACACAAACATTATAGACTGAGGTAGGGTATGTGTACTTTTTGTAGTGAATGTGTTTGCGTACGGGCGTCAATAATGTACGGTACAGTACACTAAGGTACGGTACCATAACGTTTTTTTTTCGTTCACTGATACATTCAAAATTGTAATTTAAATATTTGCGAACCCAAAAAATTAAAAAGTTTCACATCAAGAACATAGTTTTCTTTGCAAATAAATAGATACCTGGTACAATTTTTGTGACAGTAGACAATAATTTATATTTTCCATATTTTCTATTTGAAATTTGTGCCGTTTGTCGCTTAATATTATTTTGTGCGCAGAAAATGAGCGTTCCACGTCAACTGATATCAGAGGACAAAATTTGAAATTCATTTCCTTGATGGCTTCAAGGCCCGAGTTTTTCGAAAAAAAAACAGTTCCAAGTTTGTTTCGAAGATCGGTAGACAATGATTCTGGAAGCGCATTTGACAAAACTGTTGCTTCTTATAATAAACAAATCGATTTGCATAAAAGAAGATTTATGTTCGATAATAAACGGTAATTGGCTGAAGTGTGTTTTAATTATAGCTAGATTCTTTTTGATCATTAAGTCTGCAAATGCTTCTTGGCTTATATGGAATCATTGACGAATCGACCAATTGTTGAAGGGTTTGTTTTTTCAAGGAAGTAGAGTGTAGAGTAGGTGGTCCTATCGACAATTTCTCAATAATCATATTTGCTATATAACGTCCACAAAAATCAGTTGTTCAGTAAATTATTCGAAATGGTTTTTCGAATTTCGTTTAAAACATCCCTCATACAACGTGTCCAAGTATTTTTTGCGAATTTTGATTCCTCAGGACTGATTTGGTTTGTGCAGTAATTTCTCATTAACTTCTTAAATATGTCGTTATTGACCTGATTGAATGGTATATTAAAGCCTATCAATTACTCACATAAATCTGTGCAAAATTCTGCTTTTTGTGGAGAAGAGGTAGAAGTGGAAGGTGTCATTTGAGTCAATAGTTGCTAACGGCTATTGGTGCACTTACTCTTCAGCTACATACGATACAGTTTTTACATGCTGATCAATTCGAAATTTGTTGGACGAGGGGATATGTTTTTCACAAACTTTTCAAAACACTACTCCTCCATCAGTCGTAAAATCAACAGGATAACTTTTAATCCAATTTACCATTGAAATTCGCGTTGTATAGTTAACGGGTGGCATTTCTAATTTCTAAGTGCGTATTTATCAACGCAAGAACAAACTATCCAATGAAACAAAACGCTTGAATTGACGTGATAATGCCATCTAGAACACCAGGCTGGCATACTACACAGTTCGTTGACTGTGGTGTGATTGTAGACAGTATTGTATTATAGTGTCTGCAATATATGTTACATTCCTACAGTAATGTTGAATTTTTTGTTTTTGGTTTTTTGGTTTTGTGTGTGTACCCACCGATTCGTTAATACTTAAGCACTATGGCCCCGTGTTCTAGTTGGCGCTGGTCATGTTCAACTGAAATAATCTGATCGTAGTGGAGAAAGCCAAAGCGTACAAATTACCATTTAAAACTTAGTTAGAGTAGGTTTGCATCAGAAAGTTAACAGTTAAGTCTACAGAAAATTAGATTTGTTTAACTTAAAGTTTTACTTTTGATTAAAAGTTTCCTTGTTGAAACCCGTTTGTATTGCCTCATGAAAATGAAAAAAATATCGCCACTTGTCGGAATTGGATGCTGCTAGCTATTTTTCACGATCAGTGTTATAAAATAATTTTTTAGATTATATTTTAGACCGTGTTTCCGTAGTTTCTGTGCTATATGTAGTATGTATGTTTTGTAATAGCTTTAACTTTAATAAATCAAAAAGCGCAGCTAAAATTGTATAGTGCTTAGTTGAAGAACTAAATTAAAATTTGCATATTTTACACAGTTTAAAGGAAAATATGCACTGCATAGGAAAAGACTATATTGATGCAAAATATGGCAAAATCTTCATTATATGCATTCTGCATATGCAAATATGCAATTGCATATAATCCGATGTCTAATTATGATTAACATAAAAAAAATATCAAACAGCAAAGAAGCTACTTAAGGGAATATTCTGGTCTAGAAATTTGATCAAATCGATTTTTTTTTTGTTTGCGTATTTTCAAAGTTTAGACCTTTACGAAAAGCTTTTAAAAGGATTTTCGGAAATTCAAATTATTTTTGGAGTTCCAGTTATTTTTGTGACACGCCAACTAAACCAGCAAATGCGATCAACAACGAATTAACCACTCCGAGCTACGAGCTTCTCAATCTTCTAAAGAAGTTCGAATTGCTCGTATGGCTGAAAGAGCTCCCGAAAATCTCGCTTTTGAAATTGAAGAAGGAACATTGGATGAGACGAGGATCTCTGATTAAAAAAATCGAAGTATAGCATACCATTAAACGACTCAAGTTTTAAACGCGTTTTTCTCGAAACTACTTTTTGCGATACGGTTGACATGATATCTCTAGTTGTAATGAACCGATTAACGTGAAATGTTGCACAAACCCTCTTAACACTATAAGAAATCTACTATTTATAAAAAATTCCCAAAATTGTGAAAAAAAAACATTTTTTCAAATCGCCTACGTCAGACTAATTCTACATTTTTCTTTTTACAGAATTCATCAAAAATTTATATTGCAGACCACCAGAAAGGTTGGAATCATGTCAACCATGCAACAAGTTTTTTTTTCGAGCCTTCACTTCGCCAGCCTGTATCTGCATCAATTTTGATTTTTTTGAATTTTTAAATACATTTATATTTCTTAAATGCTAATAAAAAACTGATCAAAAAATAGACACTAAAAATGTTTATGGTTTTTTTTATTGCATCCGTAAAATCACCTCAAAATCACCTCATCTCAAAATCAAAAACAAGAATATTGATGATTCCAGTACATCATTTTGTGAAAATGTTAAGGTGATGTTTTTCGGAAAGCATCGTAAATTATTCCATAAATTCTGTACGCTTATACTAAGACGTTCAGATAATATAACAAATCTATACATGCGTACGTGCGTGGTCTCTCAATTTCGATACGAAACAGCATATAAACGCAAGTCTCAGTTCCATTGTTAGCAATTGTCATGGGATATAAAAATATATGCTTTTCAAGCGATTATCATCCGTAACGAAAAAAATACAGATTTATGCCTGTGTAATATGGTCGCAGAAATAAAGTAAAGAGAAAAACGTATCCGCCAAAAGAAAGCTTTTTGATTTATTGTCCTAGGTATCGTATCGATATAATCCCAAAAGGTTCACTTACTAACTGCTCAGGCGAGAATTTATCCAGGTTTTTGCAAACCAAAATCAATAATTTATCTATGTAGATGCTATGCTGGATTTCATAAAAAATAATGGTGTTTGTGTTGTGCATAGTCTATATTTATATTGAAAAACCAACGAGATTTTTTTTCGAGTCAATGAATAATTGATGGAGTTATTTAAGCGAGCCTATCGAATTCGGTTCGAGCGGCTTACTGGCTTTTTTTGTTTGTATCTTGATTTTTCTATTCCAATATCATCAAACAAAATATTTTGAAGTAAATTTGAACAAGACTATTATTATTTACCTTTGAATAGCCGTTTCTTTTGATTAGATATATTTATCAAGAGAAGTCACTTTGAAAACACACGTATTTAAAACCAAATAATATTTCAATGTTGTTATTTAAATATTGAATTGAGAAGCAAAACCCTTCTTTTATCTATCTACAAAGGTCCCAATCAGCAATTACATTTCGAGACTAAAACATTTTAGTAGCAAAATAAGCTTACCGAATTTAAATTAAGCCTATAAATGTCAACTTTTTCGTTCCCTGTAAGCTCCTTAGCACATATAGGTTGAAACAAATTATTTATGATAGACAAGGCAACTTTGGAAGCATACAATTTACATGGCAACGTGTTGTGATTATTTCTAGTTTTGACTGTGTAATGACAGAAAGGCAAAGATGGAACCAGATACATTAGCATAATCCGAGGAACCTTTCGACCGAACTACAGAGACCCAACATCTTCTTCCCAGCTCGATTTTAATCGATGTAAAACGCTTATTAGTTATTAACAGTGTCATGTTCTTATGGCGTTTCAGTCAGCAGGAGACGAGAATACAAGACACAAGATTACTATGAGCGCTAACAATATTAAAGCCTGTGCGGGTTCTAAAGAACGTTCTATGAGTGCCGTGCGGTGGAAGATGCTATTTGAAAATTAAACGGTAGGTGATTAGGCAGCTGATGAGACTAAGGCTTAGCTGTAGTTAATTAATGTATGCAGCCTACAGTGTCTTTCATATTCGGGTGTAATTTATTATGCAGTGTTTACTGGAGGATGAGTTCTCTAGCGTGACAGAATTGGATTTGCTCATGAATATTCTTAAGCTGTGGAAGGCAACAGCTCTTTGAAGGATATCAATTAAGAAATTTCATATTACTTTTCAGTAAATTATGTAGCGAAATTGATTTGACTTGAACTCTAGCTCAACTGATTAGAGCAGTGAAATTGAAATCATAATATTTGACAAGATTAAAACTTCGGTAGTTTTCATCAGAATTTCAATAAGGAAGTACTTAATAATTCAGAAGATTATATTGTTTGCATTCTACGAAACCTGTACAAATCACACTTTTTCTTTCTAAAATAATCTGAAAAGCATTCTCCTGCAACCTATCTCTTGCCATTCATTTTTTTATTTACCAAAATAATAGTAACGATCTGATGGTTTTAAAACAAACTAATTACTACTAAGTGAATTTAAATTTATATAAATATTTATTAAATAATATGGTTTTTTCACTAAAAAAAAACACCAAACCTATGCCTCGTATAAGCAAATACTTTACAAACAATTATTTGCTCAGAATTTTTCGTGTAGACAGACATTTAAGTGGCTAAAAACTAACCAATTCTCCAAAATTTTACTCCGTTCATTCCAATACAGATGTTCAGCAGACAGTTATCTAGTAATCTCGGAGCAGAGTTGCCAACTCCGTTTTAAATTTAGGTACATACAGGGTACCTTGCAGGAATCTAGTGATTTTAAGTTTATTTGGACCAATTGGGCAAGCTCTCGTAAGTGTCCGAACTAAGACTTTCGCCTTTTGGGTTTAAGTAGTGTTGGTACGTCCAAACCAAAAGAATCCTTAAAAACAAGATAAAAGTTTAACATAGTGTAGTAGGGAAATTATTCATCACAGCTTGCACTTCCAGATTTCAGTAATGATAGCACTAAGTTACTTGGTAGGGGGCCCGGGAGCTCTGCTCGCTAAGGCGTCAGGCCGAAAAGCGGCGTGCTACGGGGCCTGCGGGTTCGAATCCCGCCAGTGCCATGGCTGTAAGTGTGAACGCGTGTGATTGTCCATCAGGGTGGCAAATGGGCCCAAACTGATGGCCTAATGCTGACCGCGTTCCCGGCAGCCCTCTTCACTAACCTAACCTAAGTTACTTGGCAAAGCATTGTTACCCCGCTCGGACTGGTGTTACCCAATTTGGTTGTGCCAGCTTGTCGGAAACCCACCCAATTTCGAGTGTTGAGGCGCTCGTTTTCCGTAGTGTCTTGACTATGCGAAGTAACCGTGAGGTCTTATCCTACTGGGCCAGGCATACACAGTAGGATGGCCTGCTCGGTCGAAATAATACTTCCTGCGTTGCCGTCATCATCCTCCACAGTTCTTCCATCATTTTCAAAATTTGAACTGACCGAATTCAAGATTTTTGGGCTATTAGACCTATTTTCTATTCAAACCAGCTCAAACTGACAGTGTCAGAAGTTGAAGTTTATGTTTATTTGTGGTTCCAGGGAAAATGTCTGGTAACAATCGCTTGAAAATTATTAATTTCGGATAAAAATCAATTTGCTGTATTCCAAGTAACAATCAATATGACTAATATGGTGGCCTGAAACTTTCCTGTTGAATCTCATTGCCATCTGCATTAATCCATCGTTTATTATCTGAATCCCAAACAATCAATGGATTCTTGTCGTAAGGAAGTATTATTTTATTTTTCGGATTTAACGAAAGTTTATTTCAAATACCACCGAACCAACCTGAATTTCATGTTCTGTCTGTGTTACTGTTTTGTTTCTGACTGTCATTTTTCGAAGATGAAGCTATCTAATCTGTTGACGGGCTCAAAATATCATTATCCTTAGCAACATAGACGCTAAATTAACTTTTTTCGTTCCGTCATCGAAAAAGCCCGGTTTATCTGATGCTTTAGGCGTAGAAATTTCCGGACGCGATGTCTCAGTTTGATGGGCTTATTGATCTCAATCTTTTCAAAAAAAAAAAAACAGTTTAGGCACCTGGTGACCTGATTTGTTACACCGTAACAGCACATGGTGAAAATGTAGCGACATTCACAATTATTTTCTAAGAAAAATCAGAGCACGACATCCCACGCTGGGCGCTGCATGACGAAGTGATTCTTTCTCATGTCAATGGTCCTATAGGGAAACAGAAAAGTATCTTCAGTGACACGGAAAACTTAACAACAGCGTGTGACACACTGTGGTTTCTTCTGCTCAATAACGTTAGCGGACGGCAATGCAGTTTAAATCCCAATATATAATTTATTATCAGGGCTCAAACTAATAGGTTTTTACAATTAACATCTTTTTTATATTTTCAGTAGAGAAATAGTTTTAGCATAGAACCAGTCTTTAAAAAACAATACTTTATCACACTTAACACAAAATATTTTTAATTTTTATTTCGATTACACTTATTCCAGGTATTTTCTAAATATTTTTCTCATGTTTCATGTAGAGAAACACGTGAACGTACAGCTTATTTAACCGGTTCTTCATTCACGTTTTTAAAGAGTCAGTAGACAATCTTTCAAGAATAATCTCGTTTTCAATGTGAATAAAGCTTTTGTCTATGGAAATTATTTATCTTCTGCAATTTAAAATAATTATTTTTTTTTATTTTTTAGAATCAGTTCCTTAAAAAAAACAGTTTTCACTTAAAAAAACATCAAGATTGCATTAACCTCCTTTTTGGTTACAATACAAGAACTTATTCTGTCCATACCTGTTAGCTGGAACACACCGACACTCGAGCCGAATCCACGAACCGCATTCTTATACAGAAACGGTTCCTGAAGCAGATTAGCCGTCGCCGCTCTACTGTGGCGCAGATTGGCTTGGTTCACCCGCACTTCAGCTTCCTTCAGTCACATTCTTCGCTCCAACTTTCATGGTGATCCTCTTCCTCCCGAAGCGAATCAGCCCGCTGTGCGCCCGTACTCGATCCGCGGAGTAGATCGCTCTAATAAGCTTGGGCACGGATGTCTCTTCCTTCACGTCTAAGCCTGGATGGTGTCTGGAAATTTTAATGATGGTTGACCGAAGCAACTTCGTCGCGAAAACGTCACTGCAGGTCACCGCAATATGGCCGTCTTCTTCCGTCAGTATGGCAAACTAGAAGAGTAGTTCGGTGAACCGTTTGAGAATCATCTTGCCCACGTTATCTTTGAGTCTCAATTCCAGGTGCTCCTGCTGGTCGACGACGGCCAGCGCTAAGTAACTAGCAGCTACATTCCTAAAGAGCCTAGCTATCGTCTCCTGTCGTGGCTTCTTCATCGATCTGTCTCTCCGTGAGATTTGCTCTTCTGAGCGTTGGCGCTTGCTCGCAGCCATAGCAGAAGGTTTTCTTGAGTATCCTCGGATTTTCTTTTGGATTCCAACGTCACCCTTCTTTTAGCCGCTTGCTTTGGATTCACAGTAGCACCCGGATTGGCTTCTCCATCCAGCTTCATGGCCCGCAATCTGTCGACTACTTGACCCTGTGCTGTTTCCCCTCTCGTCATTTGTTGTCTTTGGTAGGATCCATAGATAATGTTTTTTTAATGTTTCAGGTTTGGGTTTCGCGTTCTTGGACCACACCCGAGGCAATCGCCAGCATTTGTCTCCTACTGCACCTCGCACCCATAGGAATAAAGTAATGCAACACCCATTCTTCCTCCTCTTGAGATCGCGAAGCAGACTCCCCCGTGACCTTCCGAGGGTTCCGTAGGCTTTCACAGCACGCTGAACCTGTGAACCTTGCTGCCGAGGCAAACAAGGTGTCTACCTTATTTTAATAGTTCGCTACTCTGTAGACCACGGTTAGCTGGGTTGCAGAGCGAGGCAAAGTGTAGTTTTGGATCCAGAGCCCGTCAGGTGAACTTTCATCTCAGTCATCAGCCCAGACCCGTCAGAGAGAAATAAGTGCACGCCTCTGCCGGTTACGGGCGAAGCCTCCGTTAACACAATCCATACAATTGGTGGCTGTACAGGCGAGCAGAAGAGCCTATCTACCATACGATATGAATTCCATCACATCTGGACAGCGAAGAGTGGCAGCAGCGGCTATGACAACTGATTCTGCCATCGGCTGTGACGCAAATGCTTACCCCAAAATATGGAGAAGCAACAAAATAAACGACAAAGGCAGGTGTTTCATAAAATTTCTAACGTAAACCAACTTCAATATCCTCAATCTAGGGAAAAAACCTACATTTATTACTTGGAACAGGGCTGATGAAACTGCCTTGGAAACTCCAAGTATAATGCAAAGTGTCCAAAGCTGGCAAGTTTCTAACCTGCGTCGCGCTTGAACCTCCAGTGGCCATACTAGAATATCGGAATTCTGATATCTTACCCAAAAAAGCTAGGAACCCGAGAACAGCGCAATGGAAACTTTACTCAAGGAAAACAAATAGAGACATCAGAGCACTAAACGGCCTGGATTTAATGAGTCCAGGATGACTTAACGAGCAGGTGAACCGATTAACAGGAGTCTTAGTGTCAGATTTCAAAGACGTGTATGGGACTGTGAAGACTGCGATCGATACAAGCAAGAGTTGCCGCTCTTCAAAAAAAAGATAAGACGACCCATGCGCAACTCATGGAGGGAAATCTGTGAGAACATTGAAGGAAATACAGAGGTTGCTAGAATCAGAAAGGTCCTAAGCGTAACTGCCGGTGTAATTTTTCGACTTTGATTATTTGAACGAATACAGGAGGTGCTTTGTGCATATAATAAAATGATATTCAAATTAAATTGATTGAATTTGCTTGTTTTCATTTAGATGGCTCCTAAATTTTAGAAAGACTTGCCAAATAAATGACCGACCATTGGAAAGTTACGGACAAGCTGCATGGACTAGTGACTTGGTATCCTTTGAAGGTCATCATTCTAGCATGGGAACTTTGTGTCTGAAGGGTGGGGGTGGGCATATCATTCCATTTCATTACATCATTGCAGATCGTATGTTTCGTATGTACATACTTCAAAAAATTCTTGCTAGTAGTTTTGGAACAGGTATTTGGAGCAGATATTTTTTTGTACTTGTTATACCTATTATGTGAAAATCCTAGTACGACCCAGCTCTAGTGCAAATAGGCTTTAGTTTTCAATACATATTACTAAAATCATAGAACCAGGCACACAGAGACTGTTAAAATGAAAAATATTTTCGTGGAAAACTAAATTTCATTTCCCGAAGGTTCAACTGCACATAAATATAAGAGTTTTCTCATTTTTTCACTCCCTCTATAAAAAATACAGCACATGTAGGTAGGAGACCATTCTTACCCAAAGCAGAATGACACTTCAACATAAAATGCAATCGAGTAAGTATTTCCATGAGTTGCAAAGAATATCAATGAGAGCAACCATCCATTCACATAAAGTCATATCTTTATGATACTTAACCTGAACTCTATCCCCATGTGCCCTTCGTTACATATTTCTAACATGACTCCGACTAAAACCGTCGGTATTTTTGATAAAATTTCGCAGTAGACCTTGTGAATGCTAGTGGAAAACTGTTGAAAATACCAAATTCTATGAAAAACGAAAGCTTCAAAATATAAATGGAGCAGTGAATTGCATTCGGCAAGCATTATATGATTGAATGGCGATATCATTTACCGAAAAACGACACTCGTATTTGTCATGAAATAGTTCACGATTGATTAAATTGCCCCAGATCGAAAGCGGCATGAGCTATTACGCAATCATCGATGCAACATGAAAGGGTTGAATCAGAAATTGAGCCTGCATTGCATAAATTGCGGTACCATTCCGAGTAAAGACAATTTCGATTGCATTTTCATGGCGACATGCCTTTGGTCGTGGGTCGAAGTGCTTTTGAAGCATTACGTGAATTTTCACTGTAATTTTGGCTATTTTCGTTGACATGAACTGCCTAAAGGATTTTTATATGATAGTAGGTCATGAGTAGACTGCGGATGTTTATGCATTTGCATATTTTTAATAAAGAAAGCCAGAGTAGTGGGACTAAAATAGGAATTTGTTTTGTCATTAGGAGATTCTAAAAATGTATTATTTATTTTGCATATTGCATACATTTTGCATATTGCATACGTTTTGCATATTTTGCATATTTTGCATATTTGGCATATATTTTGCATATATTTTGCATATTTTGCATATATTTTGCATAAATTACATATGCACAAACTCTGTGTTCCCCTGCATTATATGTATTGCTTTAGAGCCATCTTAAAGCCAGTTAAACGAAACTGGAGGTGCTGTTTGCCGGGACAAGACAAATTTCTGTATTTATTCACTTATCAAAAATTCCATAGCAACTCGATTGCACGCTTACTTTCAAGCGAATTGGATTTCACGATCAGTGTAGATTTTTAGTTCTCTCAAATTATTTGCAAGTTGTTGCATAACCGTGTATAAAATAGTTAGTGAAGTAATCATTATTAATTCAAAGTCAAGACAACGCCGAAAACAACCAAATCGAGAAGTGCAAGAGTGAAAAATGGGCTTGACCAACTGAATCAAAAATATTTCACAGGGGATCGGGATGGACAAACTGTTTATTGTCAAGCTTGTAATAAAGAGGCGGATATATTTTTAATACTGACTTTCAGTTAATTATAATTACGTATTAGGTAAAATACTTATTTAACGTACTGTGTATTTCGTTACTTACAATTAGATTCGATGTAAAAGAAAATCACAATTGACAACATTTAGATACTGTTGGGCACAAAAATAATCTTGAAGACAAAGATGATGCTATGAACGCTACAAATATAAATCCAGAAGATGAAATAAATCCATTCAAGAAGAATTCATGTTATAGTGACATGTGTCGAGCAATGGTCACTGTTAATATTCCCTGGAGAAGCCTTGATAATGAAGTGTAGAGAAGGTTTCTTCAAAAATAATCAAAGCAGAATATTCCACATGAATCGACGTTAGGAAAAATTCTTTGCAAGATTGCATTAATTTTGCAATTTAGGAGATTCGAAATGACGAGACTACAGATAAAATCGGTCGTAATGTAGCGAATTTAATAGTTGGGAAACTGTGTGAGAATGAAATAGCAAAACCCTTACTTACTTGCTTCTGGACAACTCGAGCAATCAAATCATGCTACTATTTCTCGATTTGTGAATTTGACGATGCGGGTCTTACGGCGAAAGGATGGTGAAGAAAAAGTGTTACTACTTGTAACAGATGTAGCAGCATACATGTTGAAAGCTGGTAGCAACTTGAAAATTTTTACTCGAATATGTTGCATCTAAGTTGCTAAGCTCACGGATTGCATAGAGTAGCAGAAGAAGTGAGTCTTCACTTTCCTATAGTTGATAAATTGATATCATCTGTCAAAAAAGTGTTTTTGAAAGCTCCGTTTCGTGTAGAACGTTACCGAGTACCATTGGTAAATGCTCCATTACCACCAGAACCCATCTTAGCAAGATGGGGAACATGGATAGAGGCCGCTGTGTCCTATGCAACGCATTTGGAGGGTATTTATTATTAATAAAAATTTGACTTTATTAAATAAGTATTTTTGTATATCCCTGTGCTCCAAACAGATAATTGAATATTTCGATTAAAGGATGTAATGTCAAATAAAACAGGACAGGAAATATTGCAAAGTAGGCAACTTCCTCAAGATTTGGCATTTATCGAAGCACATTTTGGTACTTTGCCAATCAGTATGAAGAAACTGGAAACAGTGGGATCATCTACAACAGAATATATAAGATATGTGGTCGTTATCATTAAAAATATGGAAAGCATACGCGAAACTTTCGGAGAAAAAGTTGCTGCAAAAGTCGATGCAGTTTTGAAAAGAAATCTAGGATTTTACGATACAACAGCATTTTGAAGAACCTTGAAGAGCCAAAGGAGATCCAGGCATGCCATTTGAGCAAATTTAAATATGCTCCAAGTAATTCTTGTAACGTCGAACGATCGTTCTCTGCTTACAAAATAGTATTATCAGGCAAACGTCACAAATTTACATTTCCTAATCTGACTCTAAAACATACGGCAATGCAAATTATAATAAAATAGCTTAATATCTGGCAGACTTTTCAAATTGCATATATTTTGCATATCTTGCATATATTTTGCATATATTTTGCATATCTTGCATATATTTTGCATAATATTTTGCATAATATTTTGCATAAAATATGCATTTTTAATATGTTACAAGAAAGCAATTAAGAAACAAATATTTGATTTATATCTCTATTTCTTACCTCCCTTATTTACAAAATACGTAAGTGCATAAACATCCGCAGTCTAGTCATGAGAGTAGATGGGAGAGTAGGTGAAAGAGTAGGCATTCGATATAAGGTCAGGAATGATTGAAAAATATTTTATTTCCACAATTTGAAATCATATTAAAATTCATAAACGTCATAAACCAAATCGAAATTCAAATAAATTTAAAACATCAGCTGGACATTCGTTTATGAGGATTTTAATAATACCATTTTCATTAGAATCATTGTGAAAAAGATACATATGAATGTACAACTATTTTAAATCAATAATGGTCTTTTGAACGATTACGTATTTATAATTACTGATTTAATTATTAATGATTTAACTAACAAAATTCTGGGAATCTTTCAATGGGTATACCATTTCGCACAATTTGCTCCATGTGCTACTTTTAAGCATTCAGCTATTCGAGTAATATTCATAATTATATCACGCAATTGTGATCCGTTAGCAAATAGTCTTGCATTAATCCTTCTGACAAACAATCTCTCTATCTTACAGAATACTCTGTTGCTTTGTAATTTCAGCTCCCGTAGTAAGGAATGAATATGTGCACGTTTTGATAAATATGCTTAAGGCAATTAAGTACATTCAGTGCTTCTCTGCCTACTATCATTTATGCCGAAGCAATACACAATGTCGACATTTAAATGTACCCATTTCTAGGACAACATGAACAGGGAGGTAGACCTAGTTACAGCACTGAGCATTTTGCAGTCATTCGATGACTCTCTTCGTTCCTTACACGTTTCGGCTGCACAATCCGATTCACTATTTATTGTACCAAGAGATGAGAATAGCTGGAAGATAGATTGTTCGTTCAACGGTTGCAATTCAAACGGGAAACTTATGCTAAGGGAGGTTTATAGATTTCCAAAGAGCATCCTGCACGCAATCGCTTTACATCCGGCACAATTATAAATGTGTAGATCATGCGATGCACATATAATTGCGCTGCATTTGTATTAATATAAATGATTTAACGATGAATATGCGCAGGTTGTTGAAAATCAGCGCAGAGCTTTTCATTTCGTAAAAGAAAACTACACGTATGTCCTTGACTATTGTTTTTATAACCATAAGTTGCAACAGGATAAGTTGATACGCTAATTAGGTTCTTTTTTGCATTAGAAGCTAGCCTCTATGCTCAAGTGAGGAATATATAGTGAGGTTGAAAAGTTTTAGTCCCACTTGATAATGAGGGTCTTACTTCCTCATCTCTAACTAGTTTTAGAGCAGACAATTATTATGATGTAATAATATAATATTTGCTTCACTATTGAATTAATAAAGTTTGAAATTATTTAATTTCATTCCAATTTAATTAGAAACTGTTCGGGTTCGTCTAGCGTATGACAAGTATTTCAAGAGTTTCAGTATTGTTTACATACAAATATCAAAGAGTAGAGAATAATACATGTAGTTTCCGTGAAAATATAAACTTCTGACTAAATAGATAAATGCGTTTTAGGAAATCTACCAACGTAGTGCACATTTAAATGCACTTACTTGATTGTTTATTAATAAACAGATAAAATCAACAACCAATTCATATAGTAAATGCTTATAATGATTCAACTCGCAGAATTAAATTTAAATTTTTTGGGTGTGTTTGTATTACTCCGTCCTCTCACATTAGGCGCCATTAGTACTATAAAATTACGGTGGTCGTATCTGACAGTGCGTGATATCAGCTGTCAAATGTTACCTTGAAAATGTCGAAATTTATTCCATCAAGTTATTTGATTGAATTTTCGATTTTTTTATCTGATCCATCGACTACAACCTGCAAAGAATTGTTTCGACGACTTAAATATGATGATCTTGGCATTGATAACGGGGTTCATTGAAAACTAACCAAAAAAAACCCTAGCGCATCAGAACCACTAGAAACACAATTGTTCGAAGATCAGTAGAGGATTTGTGTAGATTTTGTGTGTGTATTCTACCACTAGGTACTTAAGGACACCCTAAGTAATAATATACCCTAAGCCAATTTAGTTTCGATAATTTCATCGAATGTTACAGCGATAGAAGAGTGTTTGGGGCTACCATCCAAAAAATGTCCAGACCTTAGAAAATTTAAACACTGGTAGGACTTACAGCGGTTGGACCAAATGTGACCTGACCTATAACGCGGACTAAGCTAGTTTAGTCCTTAGGTGTTTACATCAACTTGGCCTAAAATTTGGTCAGGTCAAATTTACTGCTTGTTTGTATATACGTGACAGCTGTCATTTAGTTTAATTTTCGTTCATACACTGTAATTATCTTTTGTCTCTCAAACATGATTTTTCAAATGATTTTGAGTCAAACGAGAGGGTTGCGAGCTTATATTCAACGTACATATATTATTAATAGTCGCGCAAAAATCAATGCTTAGGTCGGGCTTGTTTACAGCGATATGGCCCAAGTCCTATTTTAGGTCAGGTCACTTGAAATCGTGTACTGACCTATCGCTTGAGTCGGGTACTGAGTGTTTACAGTAGGTGGACTAAATGATTTAGGTGGAATTTGGTGTATAGTCCGCGGACTAATCGTCTGCTGTAAACGCTATCATTGTTAACCTATTTTCTTTTTTCTTTATAATAACAAAAACGTTTCGTGCTGGCAAACCTTTGCTAGGACCGAAGCCAAAAATATGTCGCATTTACCTCACATTGAAGTCAACCTACTCTGCGAATTTTCGATACATACTTTTGTTACAAAATTTCCAATGAGCAACTCTACTTAAACAAATTATTCAATACATGGGTAAACGTAGCCCACGCTGGGCGCTATATTTTGCAGCTGGTTTTATCATATCATCTGAGTGCCAATGCATCTAAATAACTTCCAATGGTTTTCGCTGTGATATAACATCATGTATTGCATTTATGCTTGATTAGCCTAGTGAGTAGAGCACTGGCTTCTTGTATGTAGGGTCTCTGGTTCGAATCCAGGTTCGGACGAGGGACCGCGTTACAAGCTTTGAGTTTACATAGCTCAGAATAGGAACCTGTATTAATCAGCGGTGAATTAATCGTGAAACTAATCACTCCACACTCGTATTCACATTGATTGTAAATCTATGATAAAGCTCTCTGCCCGCTTTTACCACTAGACTCGTACCTTACTTTTAGTGCATTTCTTTTATTGAATCATAAGTTTGCACCGCAAGCCAATTTGAATTGACGTCATTGAACATTGTTAGTGAAATCAAATCCAACCCTAAATGAACTTTGTTAGGTTCACGAAGACTGCTAAATCAAGCAACAGTGACAAAGATGAACTGCGTGGAAGTGAAACTACATTGACGATAGCTCAGTGCTGCGATCGGAATTATCCATCGATAACAATCGAGCGAACGAGCGCGGAATGAAAATGATTAAAAAAGTATTAGAAGCAAACGAAAGGTATGGCAACCAGTGTTGCCAACTTTTACTCCAGCCATTGTAGCTAGAATTTAGGAAAAACATAGCCAAAAATAGCTAAAAAGTTCCCATTGTAGCTAAAAAGTGTAGCTAACTCCAACAATAAAAAACCTAAGGTTGTTGAAAACAGTTTTATTAAGCTAATGTTTATAATTCATATGGAAAAATATTGGATATACATCGTATTATGAGTAGTTAATCAATTCAACAGTAAACAAAATTGTAAAAATCGTTGAAGAGCTTAGTAAGTTCAACAGAATTACTTTCTATTCTTTTATTCATGATAGAAGCGTCCTTTAAAATGGGTTGAAGAAATAGGAGATATAAAAGGTTTTTAATTGTTATACTCCTTGTAAATCATTTAAATCATTTTTGCTAAATAACATTCTTCTGATGTTTGGACTATACTGAAGTGGAGTTTTAGCCATACCTATTGGCTAATGATCCTTGATACTGATCCCTTTATTGGCAACCACCTTGTTTATGAACTTCGTATCATCTTCAAAGGAATTAAGAGAACCAATTACAAATTTCAGCAAGTAAAAACTTTAACGTTTGGGGAAGAAATGATCCTGCAGCTGCAGAAACTGAAACCTGAACGGAATAACAAGCACATCTTATTAATATTAAAACAGGATTTTCGCTACTTAATTTTTTAAATACACCGTTATTGACTCCGACCATAACACTTGCGTTGTCTGTCATATTTGTAATATTTAGGTTGCAGTTTTCTAAGTACGTGTTTATGGCAGTAGTAATACTTTCAACAGCTCCACTTTCTAGCTCTTTCAAGTAAATTGTAATACATTTTTGCTAACTATCACTAAAATGTCCGTAAACTCGTCAATTAAAATACTAGAAATACAGTTATCGAAATCTGCCTTTAAATCCGATTTGAAGTATGCAAACATAACGTTTTTCACTATGGCGCTGCTTTTAATCGATGAATCCTCACCTTGCTCCAACTTTTGGACTCAACTGCTAGTTTCTTACACATCTTACTCAAATGGTCAATTGATCTTAATGCGCAACGGTTCACAACAAAAATACACATTTTAGTTTGATTTGTTGCCGATGTTGTTTTTCAAAAGCTGCTCCCAACGGAGAAAATATAGTATTTATTTTCCGCAGTGCTGAAAAACTCTACAAAATGAAAAAAAAACAAAGCTAGAACAATTCTAACGTTTGGTTTTACTACTGAGCACGATTTCTACTGTCTTCTAGGGTTTTGTGCCAAAACCTTGTCTGCATTTTATTGCTACTTTATGTCAACGCCTGAATTTTTCGGTTCTTGTCTTCAAATTTAGGTAGATAATGTGTGTTCTACATTAAACATATTTCGTTTGTTACCTATTTTAGTTTATTCCTAATGAGTTAAAACTCACGTTTTTTCTTCGCACCGAACAAAAGAAATAAAACTGTTCGAGAAGATTATTACTGTTCTATGCCCAGAAAGACATAGTACATAGTAGTAGTACTATTGTATTACCCAGAGCATTAGCGATTACCTTAGAATTTCAGGAAATTATTTTCAAGCACTGAGTGTTTTAAATATTAATAAACTAGTAAAAATTTATGCAATCAAAGCAAAAATTTTAATTTATTTATAATCTATAAATTTGTAGCAATATTTGTAGCCAATAGCTAAATTAAAAATGTTGTAGCTAAACAGGTTCTTTTTGTAGCTAAATCTAGCTACAATGTAGCTAAATTGGCATCGCTGATGGCAGCACATAGAATTCAGATTATTTTATTTGTTGAAAAATTCGGAAAGTAGCTGTTGGCTGAGTGCTGCTCTTTGATTGAAATCGGTTCGATTTTCAAAGTATTTTTGAGGGCTGCTAATCGAAAACGGATTTATTTCCACAAAAGTCAAGTTAAAAACCAGCCAAATGAAATTCAGGCTGTTAATCGTTGCTAACGAAAGAATGAAGGTATAATTTCACCTGCTTTGAATATTTTTACATCTAAATGTTCAAATTATTTGGCTTTGCAATAAAACTAAGGAATTTCTTATAAGAATGTGACCACTTCAAGTAAAAATATCGAAAGACTCAGGCAACTTTAAGATATAATATGAACTAACAATTTCACAGTGAAGAAATTCTAATAAAAAATTGTTGATAGTAGTTGCTGGAAAATAGAAGAAAGCTGAAAGTCAAAATGACATGAAAAACATATTTACACGGATTGAAATACATGTTTAAAAGAGTAATAGTTCGCATAATAGTTTTCATTGTCACAAGGAATCTCCGAATAATATATTTTTCATTTACAAACAAAAAAGGATTATAAGCACATTTTTAATGTTGAAAAATAAGTAAATCATATTTCTCGCAATCAACATAAAAAAAACCATTTATTTATATGTATTTGGTACTTCTAGGCTCATATAAACCTGTCAGTCATATGCACGAGTATGCAAAAACGTAGATTTTGTAAAAACCGATGATTATTTTCACTTTTGATTACAGGCTATTGTACGTAAATTATAAGAAAAGTAAGCTTACTGGATTTTGATGAGTTTACATGGATAACAGTCAGTAGTTATAGTAATTGCATCAATCAAACCATTTTGGTAAAAGAATCAATCACAACATCCATAACTAAGTAAAATTCATTTATAATTCACCTATTAACGTCCAATTTATGTGTACTTGCATAAAATATTCATTAATATTATATCAAGGTCTGCTGCACCCAAGTGCACCTACAATAAAAATCCATGCCTACAAGTTTGATTTCTCGACAAAGTGATATCACGTACTGCTTCCAGTCAAACACGACCATCGCCACAATTCCCTGAATCCTGTAAACAAAAGCGGTTTAATTAGCTCGAAAATTGCCTCCAGTTTCTAAACACGAAGCATGCACGCACCTTTGTAATTGAAATCAATAACATGTTTGATGAATAGTGCACAAGCTTCTAAAGAGCACCAGCGAGGCTCGAAGATATCACCGTGAGCGATATGATGGTTCCAACCAACCTACGCCACGATCCTCGAAAACAACCGCACCTCGACGAAGAAATCGACAATAACAATTTAATCTAACTGAAATCAATAGCAGAGGAATTTAATAGGATACTTCATAGACTAATTGGCCTTCGTTCCGCATAGATTCGACGGCTCATTTATCTTTGTAATCGTTCTTTTGTGTAACGTGAAAGCATGGCATATGATTTCGATCTAATGGAATCTGACCAATAGAGGAATCAAATGGCCATAAACGTTCTCATTAATGCATATTTAACGATCGCTTTGATAGATGATTGTTTCATGATTAGTGAAATATGAAATGAATATGCATCGCTCGTAGGAAATTAATATCTATGGGGACTTCAATTCAAGTACAAAGATCCATCATCAACCTTAAGTGTACTATTTGAAAATGAAATGCTTGTAAATTAGTATGTAATTACAAAAGCTCATCGATATTTTTGTGGATATACGTGTCTATGTTTACACGCTTTTCATACGTAAGCTAATGATTTTAAGGAATTTTTAAAATTCCCGCTTGTTGCAAAACAACATGAAACAGACGAAAATTCTGTCGAATTCCCGAGAGCAAATCCTACTTGAATACAAAAATATCTTCTCCTCATTAGTAGCCAAAACTGTTTGATGTTATGTGTTTATTTTGCAAGCATTGTACAACGAAAAAAAAACATCTAATTGGTTTCAGCTTCAGGGAAATCAAGCAGCTCACGGACGATTCTAAGAATATGAGCTTGAGAAATGTTTTAAACCACCAAGTGAAAAACAAGAGAAAGTTGAACTTATGGCCAAAATTCTTGCTTCAAACAGCCAGTGGATGTTTGTTATAATACAATGAAGATTCTTATTTGAGAGAACACAAACTATATAAAACTTGTTTTGTTTTTTAAGTAAATACATACATATATGTAAATTGTTTTCTGAGCTGCTATAAAGTCTTTGTTGTGCTAAAAAAAATAAGTGAATCAACTGGCTGTAAAAGTTTAGTTAACTTAGTTTAGAAAAAAGCTTGCAGTTGATATGACAATCACTTTTTCTAGAAAATAGCTTAATGAAATCTGATTTTTTAAACATCGGTATAACAAGCGTATTGTTGAAAATTCATATTTTTATATACACACATACATATGTGTATATACATATACATGGTCCGATTGAGCTAAAATTTTCGGAGGATATGAATACATACATATATGTTATAGGTACGTTCACAGCTAGATCCAACTAAAATATGTTTAAGGCACTCCGCACACGGGTCGTTAGCAATGCTATACGTGAGAGATGCGTTTGACACTCGCCAAGCTCGCGAGAAAACGAATGCCGTCATCCTCGTATTATGTCCACACACGGGTCGTCAAGAAAACGTCAGTATGCGTCGTAAAATCATACAATTTGGGGCATTTTCCCACCTCCCTCACACCGGGGCTCGACTAGCAATTTACCCTGCAATTTCCGATTGCAACGACTGTCAAATTTATGGTATGCAATCTGTGCGTGGGCAATTTGATGGCATGCAATATCATTTCGAAAATGCCTCTGAGCGAGAGAGACGTGCGCTGTATCTGAGCGTCAAATGCTCTTAAGGAGTTATTTGAAGTGCAGAGCGAAGAAATTCCTCACTTTCCCAGCATTTCATACTCTGTAGACTATTTTCATTGCTCAACGAAATCAAAAAATCCCTTTGAATTCAGAATCTCTACGCGAAATAAACCAGACCCACGGTTCAGCGCCATTTTGAAATCAAGAACTGTCAAAATATTGCAAGGCAGATTGCCGAGCAAATTGCATACCATATTGCCTACCATTTATGGCATACCATAAAATATTGCATGCCATAGGCTGCCTCCACTAGCAATTTCAAATTTCATGCAATGGGAAATCGCTAGTGGAGGCAGCCTGTCACGAATCGTACGTTGCCGTCATCCATCGCGCTTGCAAAAACGACTACTCATTCGACTTGAGGCCTGCAATGCACAACGCTTGAGACGCACTCAACGTGAACCGACTACGCTTCTCACTCTTCACGATAGGCTAACGCTCCGTTAGCGGTCACCCATTGATTTACATAGGTTGTGACGACCAAGCGTAGAAATATCGCATCTACGACGATAGCTCAACGACCCGTGTGCGGATTGCCTAACTCTTTGGTAGCGGCGGACATTAAAGTTAATTTTGATACACCTCTATATTTCTGTGGAGAGAAAAAGCCAGTATTCGAAATGAAGGTTGATAATGTTTTATGTTTGTTTGTGATAAAAAATAGGCAAGATTTTTTTTCACATTTCAATTTGTCATAGCTTCTGACATATCGTGGAATTTGCTGTAAGTGCAAGTTTAAATAATATAAAACAATATTTCAAATCATCGAACCTTCTAAAAAATTTACGCCTTTTGAAAAAAATTTGCAAATGATCGATAAATTTCATCATTTTGTCCACTCTGTCGAATTGAAATTTTCAAAATTCTGCGTTGCACAAGAACGGCAACCCATCACCCAATTACCTCTATTTTGAGCACTCGAAGCTTTTGTTCGAGAGAACTCACGGCCGGATAATCAGATGAATGTGAAATTCACAACATATGTTAGTCTTAAGTAGGAGCAAACCTGTTGAAAATATTTTAAGATATTGGCAATCCTGTGGCAGTGGTGCAACATTGCAAAATCGTGAAAAAAAACCAACTGTTTTTCGCCCTATCAATTCCAACCTACTCAACAGATTTTAATCGAATCAATAAAGTGGCTGAAACACACTCTGAGGAACGCTTGATCTTTAAAAGTTAGGTTGGAACTGCTAGCTATGGTAATTTCTGTGCCTTGAATCGTGATAATTTGCACAGCAAAATAACTGCCCTTTAACTTCTGATTCAGTTAGAAAGCAAAACGTAACTCACATATTAGATGGCCACTTTGTCGGTCTGCCACCGTGTTGTGGGGCTCAAAGAAGTGGTTCACTAAGCCAAATATGTAACCACCTTGCTAAGATTGGACCTAAGCAAAGAAGATAGGAGATACTCAACTAAAAATCAATTATAGAAGACATAAAAGGAGAGAAAGTTACGGTGCAGGGAGTCGAATGAGTAAGCAGGTTTCGGGTCGTCAATATCCAGCAACTGCAATGCTACGGAAGTTGACCACTTACAGCCTACCAGCATATAATATTTCAAGAAGTTTTACTAAGAATAGAGAGTTGGTGGAACCGGTGGCGCAACCTTTCAGAAGGAGCTCGAAACTACAAAGGTATCATCTCTTACAGAAAAAAGAAAAGAATCAGACAACTTCACTGGCTGCCATTCAAACGCGTAAAAATAATGCAGGCGGGCGCCAGAATCCTCGAAGCGGACGAAGAACTTTCAACCGAAGCGGACGAAAAACTCCTCAAATATCCTACGCAAGGCAAAGGCGCTGGACCTCAGAAGAGGAACAGGTTCAAGTCAAGCAAAGATGGTAGAAAAGCCCTGGTAGAATTTAAGGAGGTGTTCCGCATTGTCAACAGACTTGATGATAAACCATCCGAATCCGCATAGGAAAAGGATTGGCTAAGCTAGGCTCAGACGACGGTGGCAAAAGGCCATAAATATTTTGGCGGCAAGAAAAAGCTAGCACTTAAGCGCTTGCCTTATATAATAAGGTAGAGCAAAGTTTATCAAATAGGCAGGCAGGAAAGTTCACCGAGGGTGAAGAACACCGAAAAAGGGGCCAAAAAATTGGAGCAGTTGGCCAGACTTCCAACAGCCTTCCATCTCTAAGTCGACAAGGGTCACGAATACTAGATATGTATTCAAACCGTACCATACCGTGACCGTACCTAATCGTGACGCCTGATCAATGCTATGTTTGACTGGCTAGAGAAGCACCCTGCAATTACTATGAGGAGAAGCACTCTGGTTGAGAGGTGTTAAACCGTGGTATTCTGGAACTGTAGTCCAGAAGTTTTCAGGGCTATAGAAAAGAGTTGGGCTGAAAATAGTAGACAGCGATATTATCCCAAAACTACCTAGAAAAAAGGTGACAATATCTCGGGGAGTGGAACCAGAGGCGGCTCTAAAATTGCTGCCGAGGCAGAATTAGGATGTTCCAATTCAGTATTGGAAGGTTCTGGATGTAAACAAGCCGGTAGCACAAAACGGGAAGCAAGGGTACATAATTCAGATTAACAAGGAGTCTGATGACCTGCTGCATTCGCACTTTCGCAAGATGAAAACTGCAGGAAAAACGGCCTATCAAGTTTTTCCTGCACCTAAAGAAACACCACTCAAACGATGATAATGAAAACACATTGACGACCGGCGAGATCAAGAGGGATTTGGGCACCGGTGACCCGCAGTGAACAGCGTATAATCTTCAGATGGACGAAGAGCAACGCTTAAGATATTGCAGATAAATTTGCATCAGAGTAAGTTCACCTCGGCCAAACTACTACTGACATTCTCTGAAATTTCATTCTGATTCGATCTCTACAGAAAACCTAGTTGCAGAACTAGGATTAGTGCATGTCAATATTTTTTTTCACTGCAGTAGCAACAGTAAAAACAGCTACGCTTTTGAGGTAGAATATTCACGCTTATCTTCTAACTGATCTCAGCACGAATGACACGAAAGTCATAGTATATGAGGAGGACTACGAAGACTTTGTACTGCTAGCGTCCACTTACATAGCAAACGATAAAGCAGCTCCGTCGAAGGAGGTAACGAAACTCAATATATGTGACTCAACAACTGACGTGTTTTTGTATTTGCCGTTATTGCTCATTTTTCGGATGATACGGTACGCTATAACTTGGCCATCTACCACAGACACTTACAAATTAAGCATCATATTAAAATCTCATGTCAATCCCTAGTGTTTCAAAAATATCATGTAAAACATTGCAGTCATCTTTTTTTCGCAGCTTATGCACAGATTATATTTAATTTACTTTTATTGTTGGTGTTTTTATTAATTCACTTTTAGTTTGACTCTTGTTTTTGAATAATGAAGTTGTAATTTTATATATTTGTAATTAGGCTCCAGCATATGAAAAATTGTTATTAAATAAATAAACAATAGAGCCAGCATTAACGTTCTAGTAAATAGAAGCAGAAAGTTAAATCGTCAGGCCGTGAAAGTGATGGTAACTGATTGCGGCAAGGACAAACAAACAAAACATTATAAAAAAATTATTCAAAATATTTTTTTTTTTCCAACAAAAAGCGTTTTTTTTTCTTTTACAATCTATCATATGTCAAAACATCAACATAAAACCCAATCAGTAACGGAATGCATTAATTCTAATCCGCGACCATGTCGTTGTAAATGATCAGATTAAATTTAAAAGAGAGCCCGTAAATACACTGTCAACGACTCAATGGCAGCCCATGATTCGGGTTGCAGTCAATGTATTTTTCTCGTTGCAACAGCCAATATCTTTTTCTTTTTTGTCGGTCTCTTTTCTTCTTTATACTTTTTAACATCCTTTACGTTATATTTTCGCTTACCAAATAAGATACAATTTTCTTGATATCCTTTTCATTAACAAATTTTTCCATTTGAGAAATAATATGTTTAACGTATTAAGTTTAATCCAACGCTAAAATTCTCCATCATCTGTTGATAGAAAATTTCTTGCGAAAAACATAAATTCCAAATGATTCTATATTTTACCCAGTTTTCATCAAAAATACAACAACAATTTGCATCCCTTCATATTGTGAATATTGAAGTCCTCCTTGAGAGTGAAAAGTATCTAGGACATCATGTATTCACGATGTAAACAACTAGAGTCGGCAACAATGAACGTTCTTATAGCCCGTCCAGACTACGGATACTTATGTATCCGGATACATAAGTATTGTCCTCACTGCAGCGACATTTGCAGATACATTTTACCCTTGCCATGAAAATCAATGAAAAGTGTGGACGATACTTATGTATGCGGATACTTAAGTATCCGTAGTCTGGACGGGCTATTACATTACTCACTGTCCCCTGGTGCAAGATTCTTCTCCAAAGACAGTAAAAATCAAGTACTGAGCAGTACTCGTATATTTTATATGCAGTGGTATATCTAGTACTCTATGTTTCTCTACGTGTTTTTATTCTAGCATTTGCAAAAGGAATATTGTGTTTTATCCAGTTGAAAACGGAGAAAATGGTTATGAGCGAAGCAAAAAAAAAACTGAAAGGAAGACAAAAGGTTTCAGATGAACATCTTATATGGCTGAAAGTATCGTTTATACCAAAGCTATTACGACAGCAAATTGGTACCAAATTTTATTCTATGAAACAGTATTTACAACAGAATCGAGTAAGAAATTAGTATCTTACAGATCTTTCTTTCTCGGTATCTATCTTTGAAACAATGCATATGTTTTACGAATGGAAAACAAACAGTAAAGAGAGTGGTTTATTTATGGATCAAGTACGTAAATAGTATCTAACAGATGTATTTTTCTCGGTATCTATCGGTGAAACAATGCATACGTTTCACGAATGAAAAACAAAATAGTTGCAATAATTTCATAATATTAAGGAACATAAGAATGCAAGCATAAAATACCTCAATAGTTGTCTTGTCTCCAACAAGGCGATATCAAAGTCCAGAGGAATCTAATTACACTAATGCTGAACTGAAATGCAGGTTCTTTAGATAAATCCATTGTGAATGCCAGGCAAACGCGTTCAATTTTCAAGTCTGTAAAAAAAAGAAGAAAATAATGTAAGAACCAAACAACAGCAATTAAAATTAAGAACATTAGTATTAAAATCACTTTGGCCAAAAAATTCATATTTCTATATATATATCATCAAAACATTTATATATATTATCATAGCATATATAACATATATGTAAAAAATTTCCGTTTTCCACAGTAAAAACCAGCTCATATAGAAATTTTATGCTTTGTCTATATAACCATACCAAAACTTTTGAAATTTCACATCGGACAAGAACGGTAACCCTCTTCCAATTTACCTATATTTTAAGCATCAAAAACCTCTGTTCACGAGAACTCATAGCCCAATTATCAAATACAAATGAAATTCACAGAATGTATTGGTATTAAGTAGGACCAGGTCTGATAGTAGCGATTTGGAAATGCAGGCATTTCTGTGCCAGTGGTGCCATCTTGAAAAATTATGAAAAAAAACTGCTTTTTGCCCTATGAATTTTGATTCATTTACCAGATTTTGATGAAATTGGCACAGTAGCTGAACCTTTTACTAAGCCGTATTTGATAGAAATTTGGTTGAAAAATTCGCTTGGTGCTGTCAGCTATGGTAATTTTGGTGTCTTGGGTTTTAAAATTCACTCAGGAAAATAATGCTTTTTGCCGTATAACTTCCAGTGCAGTCATGAAATCAAAACGAATTTCATATGATATATGGAACTATAGGCATTATTCAGAAGGAATCTAGTTAAAAACCCATCACAGGGTTGCCAGCTATTGTTGGTTTTGTATTTATTTGCAATATCTTTATTAAGCGATTTTATCGTAAAATTTTCAAACGGTAATGATCTTGTAGTGACAATAAAAAACAAATATTAAGTTTTCAAAACTTTGAAAACTTTTGCGACTGGTAGCCCTAAATTTCTTTGCAGCCCTATAACTTCCAATACAGTCATCGGATCAAAACGAAATTCAATAAATGCTTACATTAACTATTCATATCGCGAACATTTACAATAAATATAAGCTACCAATGTTTAAATTTTCTAAGTTCTAGAAATTTTTTGGCTGCAAACATCTTTTGCTTTTTGACCCTAACCATCTTTCTAACCCTATAACTTTCGACAAAACCATCGGATAAATTCAAAATCGATTTATTTGATTTGATTTTGAGTTGTTTGATTTTGACGTGAGGCAATTGTGGAAGACTTTTAGTTGCAGTGCTGGTAAGTGCTGCAAGCACTAAGCATTTTCTTTGTTTATGTTATGTTATGCTACTTTTAAAGTTTTGCAGTGTTTGGTTTTTCTAAATCTTGAAATTCCTGAAATCCTTTCCACCCTATGAGGCTAAATGCATTGTTAAGATCAAAGTGATTTTGCACTCGAAACAGGTTAGAGCACGTGTGGTAGAATATACACTCAAAATCTGCACGATTCTTCTACTGTTCATCGAACATTAGTATTTCTAGCGGTTCAGGTGCGCTAGAGTTTTTTTTTAATGTTCAGTTAACTGTTGTGAACGTAAAAGAAAGGTGCAGTTTCAAGCAGCAATAAATTTTGAAGAGTAGCTATACAGTAAAACAAGAAGTTGCATCCCTTTTCCCCCGACTGCGGACGCGACTGAATAATATATAATTAAAACTCGTTTAGATGCAGCTTTTTACAACAATATTCAAATATTTAAAATTTGAATTATGAAAGAATGCATCACCAATTATTGAAAATTACCAATCGAATCATCAAATCGAAATCGTAACACAATTTTCCTTCGAAATATTCAAAATTATATTGCAATTTACTGAATCTTTTGCATAGTAATTCAATCAACCATTCAAATTCTTCCACAAATAACTTTTTTCGCAATCAAACAACATCCAACCACGTCACCATCAACTTCATCATACGATCATATTTTTTGCTCGTAATGCAATAAATCACAAACATACTTAGAAAGTTTCAAAATAAACTGAAAAAAATCATTTCATGACCTAATTTGATTGCAAAAGCCATAAAACGACTTTATCTCTATTCAACTTTACTTCGAAAAGAAGCAAAGTTTTTTTTCTCGACTGTGTACTTTGAAATTGGGTTGAAGTTTTCCCAACAGGTCATTGGTTCGCACGATAACGTGTTACAGTGTAGCCTCAGATGAAAGTCATAATTTCCATGGGGCTCGAAAAATTCAAGAAAGCGACAATCAGAAAAAGTTTTGAAAATACATGAAAATTGAATATTAGAATGTACATAATTAGATGACAGTTAAATAAAAGTCATTTTTTATAATTTAATATAAGTCATTATGTTATGCATGGAATATTTAATTTCCACGAAAATTTAAAGAAAGATTCCTTGGTTTGTAAAACTTAAATATAAAACCAAAAGGACATAATTGGTCGTGCGTAGATTATGAGATTCATTGGTTTATCAACACAAATATATACATCATGTTAAACACAAATTCAAGCACTTATACTTTACTGCCAATTTATATCATGGCCCAAGGCCACAAATGCAGTCGATTGGCAGATTACATTTTTTGCAGAAAATATTCTTTCGTAAATGCATCATGGAAGCAAAGTGCAATCAATATGCAACCAATGAAGCGTACTACAGTCCAAACTCGCGAAAACTGTCCAGTAAAGAGAAACAACAATTTGCCAAGTTTTTTCGAGATAGCGATACAACTAAATCATCATTTTTATCGAAGTTCTGAGTGAACTGGCTACGCTCAGTGAGCATATTTAGCAGTGTAAGCGGCAATTACACGAACGATTAACCCATTCCCAGTCGTATCATTCCTGGACGCTGGCCATTCCTTTAGCCAGCTAGTGCAATTTATTTGCGGTCAGTTACGTGTCCAGGAAAGTTTTAGTCATGAAACTTGGGCGAGCACGAGTTTACTGTACGCTCCAAGGATATCGAAGCTTATCGACGTCGTGCAGAAGAAGTGCTGTGGCTATCGATAAATTAATTCGTTATCGGATGCTATAATTGATAACTCTGTTGCAAACCTATGCTTGCGAAGTGGTCGAGAACTTGTGCAAGTCTTCATTATTTACGTCCCACTGAGAATTCTATGAGAGTTGTGCAATGGTGAGTCTGAGGAAATTGAAAATTTATAGCTACGTGTGAGATCTATGTAATGATCTATTGCAGATTTTATATGATGTAAGCCTTTCTGTTCGACTAGCAGCTGGCAAGAGAATTAGTTTATCCGGTCGAGTGATGATTAATTGAGGACAATATCTGAATCTGTGCAAATATTGTGGCTGTCATATTTCAAGTTCAAACTCAGATTTGATTTATGCATAGTAGGATTAATTTTTTTAACGGTGAAACTAGAACTACTCGGAAGTTAGTATATTTGATGATTATAAATTATTCAATCTAGTTTTTCAGGAAACTCTTAGGAATTTAGCATTTAAGTTTCATACAAAAATCCGATAGTCTATATAAAAAGATTATATTAATAAGAATTACAATTTTCGATAGTGTTTAGATAGTTTCTAAAAGGTTTTAAATAAAATGTTGCTGTCGAACTAATCTTATGATATTTTTTATGGTACTATATCGCTTCAGCCTTCGATTCCTAACTTCAAGTTGATGTAATATGTACGGACTTTTTGAATGCTTTTGCCTTCATGAGCCTTAAAATACTTCTCAAAAACAAAATTGAAAGTTTTTGAATTTTTGGTCCCCTTCACACTTGGTTCTACTCTTATGTTTTTAGTCTATCCCTGTGGAGTCATCCGAGCGCGGCTCTTTTTCTTTCTTTCCCATATCCAAAGTTGATCAAGGTTCAATCCTTGGTCCTCTACTTGCTATTCTTTTTGCTAATTATATGTTTTCTCTTATCAACTATTTCTATCTTCATTATATGGGTGACCTAAAATTATACAGAGCAATCAAATCTATGGATAACTGTCCGTAGCTTCAAGCTGATTTATTTATCTTTCACTTTTGGTGCCTTTTCCTATTTTTGCCTGGTATTTCCCTGCCTGCTGTGCAGCGATTCAGAGACCTAGAAGTGATTTTTCAAAGCAAAATAAAATTTGGTCGTAAGGTCATACAAATCAAAGCCATGGTTTCCAAAGTTGTTGAATTTATTTTGAGCTCTTTTTACATGTTTAGTAGCATTTTCTCCTGTATTCATTTCAAAACTAACTCACTTTGGCCAAACATTCATATTTGTGTATATGCAGAATAGGTCTAGGTCTCACCAAATATTAATAATCTTTGACCCTTTGGTCCTGGCGACCATTTTAGTGTTTAAATTGTTAACTCTATGTGTGGGCTAGGTGCCTTAAATAAGATGGAGAAACTTTGAAGATTTTTGATTTGTGATAACTTTTGACATATCTTTCAAATCTTTGTGAAACTTATAAGATATATATCAACTAACAAGACTTTTGTAGACTTAGATTGTGGACTAATGTAATTTTTTTATGAACGTGCTGATAAATCTGTAGCTACGGCAGGCACTGAAAGTGAAAACCTTTAAATCATCAAGTCTCCTAAAAAAAATTTTTTTTCGTGGAAAAAAAGTACTTCATATTTAAATCCTATGCTTTGTCTACAGAGCAAAAGTGAGACTTTCAAATTTCATATCGGTAGGTATTCCACATCGGTAAGCATTCCCCAATTAACATATATTTTTAGCATCAGAAACTCCTGTTCAAGAGAACTCTCGACCCGACAATCAGATACAACTGAAATTCACAGAATCTATTTGTTTTGAGTAGGGGACCAGGTCGAATAAAAACGGTTTTGAAATGTAGGCAACCCTGTGCCAGTGGTGCGATCGTCAAAAATCACTTAGAAAAAAACTTGTTTTCCCCTATAAAAAAACTTGTTTTTCCCCTATAAATGCTGATTCAGTCGCCAAATTTTAAAGAAATTCACACAAATTTGTAAAAACTCGGTTGGAAAATTAGCTTCGAGCTGCCAGCTACTGTAATTTTGGTGTTTTGATTTTTTAAAATTTGCTCAGCAAAATAAAGCTTTTTATCCTATAGCTTCCACTGCAGTCTTGAAATCAAAGCAAAATTCATATGATAAATTGACCTTATTGTAGGCAATATTCAGTGTGAATCTAGTTGTTTTTGTGTTTTTTGCTAAATTTCGAAGAAAATTAGTATTAAACTCGTTTCGTCGAAAATTCATCATTTGTACATATATATATATATATATATATATATATATATATATATATATATATATATATATATATATATATATATATATATATATATATATATATATATATATATATATATATATATATATATGTACATATATATATATATATATATATATGTACATATATATATATATATATATATATATATATATATATATATATATATATAAGCAAAATGATTAAAATAAAACTTTTGGAGAACATGGATGTATATAACGTAGATGTTACAATTAAGATATCTTTAGCCCTTTGGCGGTGGCGGGCATTGTAGTGAATTTTCAGGTACCCTTATGTTTCTAAGCAGAGTACAATTTTGCTAAAAGTAAATATTGGAACTGAAAAATTATTATGTTTTATGTTTGCTTAAGATTAAAAAATGGAAATTTTTAGCCTTGTGTGGGCGCTGAATGCCTAAAAGTAGGCAAGGACTTTTTTTGTCAAATTTCGATTTGTCATAACTTCTAACGAAAACAATGGATCATCGTGAAATTCGCAAAGCAAATTAAAATAGACTAAGACTTAGCACACATGGACTTTCAAGACTGTGCGGGCAAAAAAAAATTCCTTCAAATCATCGACCCTCCTGAAAATAAATTCAGGTTATTGATACCTATATTTTGACCTTTGTCTATCACGTCAAATTAATATTTTCAAAATTTCGCGGTGTGCAAGAACGGCAACCCATGATCAAATTACCTCTATTTTCAGCACTCAAAACTTCTGTTCATGAGAACTGACGACCAGATATGATATGAAATGAAAATGATGAAATTTACAGGACATTTTAGTATTAGCTAGGACCACGTTTGATAGAAGTGATTTTGAAATATAGGCAACACTGTGGCAGTGGTACCATTTTGAAAAAACGTCGAGTCAAAAAACTGGTTTTTGGCCTATAGCTTCCGATTTAGCCAACAAATTATAACAAAATTCACGCCATAGATGAACCTTACTCTAAGACAGATTACATAGAAATTCAGTGGAAAAATTAGTATAGGGTTGCCAACTATGGCAATTTTTGTCTCCTAAATATTGTAAATTTGCTCAGAAAAATAAAGGTTTTTTCCCTATAACTTCCGATGAAGTAACGGAATCAAAACGAAACTCATATGATAAGTGAACCTTGATGAATTTCTTATTCTGTACGAATTTCGTTGAATAATCATGAAGGGTTGCCTGCTATGAAGAATTTCGTAATTTATTGACGTTTCTTTATCGAGCGATGTTGTCATTAAATTTTTAAATGGGATTGCTCCTGCAATGGTATTTAACAACAAATATTTATGTTTCGAAAATTTAAAAGTACATTGAGGAGCTACCACTAGTCTGCTATTTTCATGGATTGCAATAACGACTTATAAAAATTACCAATGTGTCAAAAAATTTAGCTTTTGTGTTCGTCTGCTTACCTCTTTTTAGGCTTCTTTTAAGCTACCAAATTGTAGAATGTTTCATAAAAAATGTGGATCAGGTAATTGAAGCAGACAATAGCAAACAATTTTCATTTTAGGAGTCATGGCAGTATACTGAAACCTGGATTTAGCAACTTTAAATTTGCGTGTAACAAACTCCAGGCACTGATAGAAGTCAGCTCCAACGAGCATTTGAGTGGAACCAGTTTGACAAGGTTGTTGGTGTTTTGAGTTGTATGGTACCATATCCAGGAAATTGACCTAATTCTAGATATTAGCAGATGAAAAACACAAAACTGAATAAAAATAATCCAGGAGGATTATATGTTCTTCATTTTTGGGAAATGGCCATTACTTAAGCATTTAACTTTTATTAAAGTGTACCTCAAATGCATGAAGCAGAGTCTTACCGTTATAGGATGTAATATAACATTCGGCAGAGTTAAAACTTAATCAAACTAAATGTTCTTATATCTGTAAAAAGCAGCCAAATGTATTTCTTTCTTTTACATCAAGAGAGCACTGCGCAAACGCATTTTGTGCCGTCAATGTAAGTGAAACGCTGCAAAGTGAACAAGAAATTATTTTAAAAAGGTTATCAGCGGCTAAAAAAAGAGCAAGCATTTCAGATTCATTTTTTGCAGCCAGCACTAGGTGGATGTCGTTAAATAGCCCTGTGTTCACATTTGGTGCACCATTTAAATTATAAGTATTTTTGTCTGAGTCCTTCTAGCGGAAATAGTTTTGAATATTATAAAAAATTAAATGGATTAGTCATTTACTTTTGCACATTTTTTTGTTTCAAATAAATAATTTAATACTTTAATTTCACCAAAAAAAAATCAAACCAATCGAACCAAATAAACATTTTCTATAGATCTATGTCGAGAATAAAAATAGAGGCTTCACCAATAGTTTTGCTTTTGGTAGTATTAATTTCATTCGATCATTTACTTCGAAATATTTTAGCACTAATACTAATGAAGCTATTTGCAATATTTTTTCCAACAGCTATATGTGAACAAATTTAAATCTCGAATTTCCTGGCCAATACTTCCTGCAAAAACAAACTTACTTCTAATATGTAATTTATGCGTAGTTTCGAATCAATTATTCAATTATTGAGCATCATTGCAAATTTTGTTGTCTATGTTTTGCAGCTTAAATCGGAACTTGTATTTCCTCACTACTGAAAACCATACCATGTCTATAATTATATATGCAAATTATATATGCACAGTCAAACTTCACTAACAACTATATCTAACCCTTTTACGCCAAACTCACAAACTTCCATAAATTTAACGAACTCGTTCGCACTAAAACTATTCGGTGCTTGCGGTTCCTCTGATGATAGATGCCTGCCATTAATATTAATTCTCACCTAGTTTGTTTGATGCCCGGCATTTTCTTCTACTTCAATGACCCATCACGTAATTCCATTAACAGAAAACTACTTTCGATACAGTGCTTAGCGCTAATAATGCCCAGCATTGTATTCAGTAGACACAGGTGAAATTACGTGCAATCACATATGTATATGCATTACATAGTTCTGGTGTACTACTTGAAATTCCGCTTGCTTGACTCACTAGTATCTAACCGATTGCAAGGAGCAGGTCGTCTTTGATGACGTCGTAAAACTCGGCGCTTGATTACTTAGGAAGTGTAATGTAATTCGCCTTAATACGTTCCTCGACTATTCGCATGGAAACGTAATGTGCAGTCATCATAAGTAGCACTTGCCGTCGGTGCCGCAATAAACTAGCCGGAATGGTGCAACCGCTTCCATCTCATCTAGGACCGTACCCGTGCAGCAATAAACTTGCCCGATTTTATGTAATACGTGCGCTCAGACGTAACTCCTTGAAATGTTCTTCATGGCCTATGTCGCTGGAGTAAGAAAGTGGAAATTGCTACGGTCAAGGATAGCCGAAACGCGTAAGGACTGCTAGAATTTTATAAGTTCCTCAAGATGCATTTGGCCTAAGTTGTCGCATACTGAAGGAGGAAAAATGCTTTTCAATTAACGCGATCCTCGATGTGACAGAAAATACTTTTTACTAGGTTACTCAGAAAAGTTTCATTATGAGAAACTGTATTTTATGACCTTACCTTTTCGAACAACTACGCCAATATATGTATTCTGAAAACTAAATGGATATATAAAAAAATTTTTTGTAACAGTAAATAAAATATTCAATTTCTTATGGTTTTTTGATGTGTGCTCAAAATTCTCAACTAAAAGAAGTTTACCCTCAAAACAATTTCCCGTCACCTATTCCCCGCGCTCTCGCATGACACTAACCAGTTTTCGCATCAATTCAGATTTTTGGCACGTAGTCAAACAAATTATCCTTTCATAGGAACGTTTCGGTTGCTTAAGCGGTAAGTTTTAATTAGAACGCAGAAGTTTCGGAGTTGCAAAAGTTTATCAAATTTTGAAAGGAGTATACAATGAAAATGCGGAATGAAAGGCTAAAGTTTATGAAAGACAGCGGTAAAAGAAACAAACAAGTCTCTTAGCGCTCGTTGTAGCAAAATAACGACTTAGTGAGTGTGGAAGGAACTTGAAATAAAAATGTTGTACAATTCAATTATCTCAAGTTTATTTTTTAGAGGAAATTGGTTTAGCGAATTAAAAACAAGGTTCAAAACAATTTGCAAGGTATTGTTAAACATTTTATTATGTGCAGATGCGAAGTATTTAATTCGGAGGTGAGATAATTTTGTGTTTGATGTGTTCGAGGTGGTTGGAGCTCACTCGTCTGAAGTGTTTTACGGTAGCAAATGAAATGATTTCACTTAGCATATGTAGTCAACCTTATTCGGATTTTATTCGTATTTTATTATTATTATTATTATTCAATAGCAGATGCACTCACGGAATGTTGACTGAAAAATTTTAAGCTGCTTACAGAAGCAGTTTTTGTCAAACAGTCACATTTATCTGCTGACAAATTTTAGCTTTTTGATGATTTAAGTAGTTTTTACTAAGTAGGAATTGTTGAGTACCTATGGACATAAATAAATATTTTCAACCAAGTCTCTTTGAAAAAATAAGCACTCAGCTATGAGACTCTAAAACACTCCAAACCTGCGTGATAAAAAAAACTCAAGCCTTCCATATCCCTTGGCTATCCATCGAAGCATCAGCACAAAATGAAAATCAAGCAAAAGAAACCAGTATACATGGTTACGTTAATACAATTCCCGAGTGGATATTTGAAGGATCAACACATTCAACTCTTCATTTTAAACAAAGCATATAAACAGAGCGAGGATTGAATTTGAATTAAAGCTACTGGAAGCGGAAAATACATTACACTCGTCACAGTTACTGCTTACTATGTCGTCGTTTGCTTTGAAATGTTGAGATATCATTAACTTCAGTGAATAATCTCAAATTCCATTCATGGTCGTGCTCTTTCTGTTTTCTGTTAGATGGATTCAAACACCGATTCATGTCTGTATGCAAATCAGGTCCTGATGAGCCCTAAGGGGTTCATTCTTTCCATTTTAAAATAAACTCATTCACTTCTTCGGCCGCATAATGAAGAAACAAGCTGTTTGAGGTTGGAAAGTATTGTGGTGGATAATCATTGTTCATTACCCAGAAAGTAGCGAGTTACGTTTAACTCTGTAATTTGTACTTGGATATTAAATGATTTATTCATTGGTGTTTGCTTTCTGATGATTCTAAAGCATTGTAGGTGAAAGTCACGTCAGTCACGTTCAAGTCATCGTCAAGTCACGTTTTGGTCCCAAAACGATTGGCAGAATCGTATACAAAAAATAAAAAAAACGAACGATATTCTTCACAATAAGAGCACGTCTTCCAATTTAACGACTTCAGTAAACAAAAGTGCATTCTTTGTGAAAGGGATTCCTTATTCTGCTGACGACGAATGGTTGGGAAAGATTCTCGAAGCGGATTTTCATATAAACGACTTCGAAGTGAAATTTTTATCCCAGCGTAAACATATATCCTCAAGACGGTGTAAGGTCTTCATCCCATCAAAATATGCCTGGCTTTTTACTTGCTTGAGTGGAAACAACAGCTCCATCAATTGGAAAGGAATGACATTCAGCCCCTGGAGAAACATCACCGACAAAACTAGGTATAAGAAAAAACAAAAAATTGTAAGAAAAAATTGTATCCCTAGTCACACCTTTACCCAATTTCCTTCCACCCATAAAACTCGCTCATCAAGTACTCAGTCCCAATTTTCAATGACAACAGATAATTCTTCCTTATCTGACTGTTCCAATGCTTTTACTCATAATAATAGTAATGCACTGATACCCCCAGCAGTTAACACGGCATCTTCTCCCTCAAGCAGGTGTACCAACGCTGCTAATAAACACTCCTCCAAGGTTTCCAGTCAGGCCGCCGCAAACTTAGCTCCTTCTACGAGCAATATAAATTATTCTTCTAATGGTAGTAATATGACATCTGAATCTCTTCGAAGATCAGGCAACCCTTTTAGGCATTTTTCCTAACCGATCTCAGACAAGCCTCAAACTTTTTTACCACAATTGTGGTGGTATGAGAGGCAAACTAAGTAAATTGTACCTTGACGCCAAATCGTGCCATTTTAATTTACTCGCCATCACCGAAACTTGGCTTAATGCCTCTCATAAGAATGAGGAGATTCTTGATAGTAGTTGGACTATTTACAGAAGCGACCGTGATTATTGTTCTACGGGTCAGTCGCGAGGTGGTGGTGTCTTACTTGCTGTTAGCAACACACTTTCAAGTGAGCTTGTAGATACCACTCCAAATGTTTTCTTCCAATGTATAATTGTTCGGATCTCCACTAATAACAACTCAATTTACATCGCTGTTGTCTACATCCCCCCTAGATCTGACGAGTCCATCTACAGCAATTTTTGTGACACAATATCTTCATTAGCAACATCACTTAGCGAAAAAGATAAAATAATAGTTTTGGGTGACTTCAATCGTCCGAATCTTTGCTTTGTTCCGGATGAAAATGACTCTTACCTTCTCCCCGTAAACCTTGTAGACACCAACGATTTCAATCTTGCGAGTGCCTTTTATGGTAATGATTTGCAGCAGGTTTCCCAAACTCCTAACCAAAATGGTAATTGGTTAGATCTTGTTTTCACAAATGCTTATGACGAAGTAGTGGTTAGTCCAACTAGTGACGCAGAGCATCTTTTTTGCAATAGTTTACACCATACAGCACTGTCAGTCGAACTTTCCACTCCAGATTCCACTTGCTTGAAAACTTACAATAACTCAATTGTATTTGACTTCCGTAATGCTGATTATGAAAGCATTAAACATATTCTTGATACTACTGATTGGTCGACTACTCTTTCAACACAAGATCTCGAGACAGCCATTTCCTCTTTTTACAACAAAATATTTGACGCCGTTGAAAGATATGTTCCAAAGATAAAAAAAAAGAATAAATTGTCTGAGCCATGGCTTGATAGGGACCTTAGGCATATGCGAAATCGTAGGAACAAACTTTATAAGCTTATTAAAGAAAATACCGATGTTATTCCTGCTATTCAGGAAGAATATAATGAAGTTGCTAAGCAATTTTTAGCAAAGTCTCATGAGGCTTATGACACTTACATTAGAACAACCGGCGAAAATATAGTCCGCGACCCGAAAAAATTCTTTGATTTTGTTAATGTGAAGCGAAAAACTACTGGCTATCCATCGGCCATGTTTCTTAATAATATAACGTCTTCCTCTCCTAAAGAGATATGTGACCTATTTGCTGATAGTTTCCAAGAAATTTTCAATGCACCAGACCCATCAAACTCACACCTTTCTTCCGCTGATTCAGCTTCAACAGCTTTTGTGAACCATTTAGAAATTTCCCGTGATGAAATACGTAAAGCTATTTTGGATCTCGACTGCAACAAAGGCCCTGGGCCTGATTTTCTTCCTCCGATCTTCTTGCGCAAGTGTGTAGAGCAGCTCATAGATCCCTTGCATATTTTCTTTAATAGATCACTTTCGTCGGGAATTTTCCCATTCTGTTGGAAGCTTTCGTATGTCACACCCATATTCAAAAATGGTGATCGACGCTGTATCCAAAATTATAGGGGCATTGCCATTTTGTCTTCGATTCCGAAACTTTTCGAAAAGGTGGTATACGATAAACTTTCTCCGCTTGTTGATTCCCGTTTGAACGAGCAACAACATGGCTTTAGAAAAGGTCGCTCAACTACCACGAATTTGACAATTCTAATCTCTGACGTTCTATGTAAAATGGAAAAAGGATACCAAATTGACGCAGTCTACACTGACTTCAGTAAGGCGTTTGACAGAGTTGACCATTCTACCTTGATTCTAAAGCTTCAGAAATTTGGTATTGCCGGGTCTTTACTCAGCTGGCTGACCTCCTACCTTCGCGATCGCACACAATGTGTAAAATTTCAAGGATTTTTATCGAAAAACGTTAGTGCTACCTCTGGTGTACCCCAAGGTAGCCATCTTGGCCCACTTCTTTTTAATATATTTATTTCTGACTTATCTGACGTCCTAGCAGGCATACCTCATTTACTCTATGCAGACGATCTCAAACTTTATCAGACTATTGAATCGAATTCGGATGCCCCCTTTCTCCAATCCAAGCTTAATTCACTTGATCAGTGGTGCAATATAAACAAGCTCTCTCTCAATATCAGCAAGTGCCAAGTTATTAGTTTTTCCAGGAAATGCACGGTCACACACAATACGTACTTTCTCGGCAATAATATGCTAACCCGAGTTGATAACATTGCTGACCTCGGTGTTATCTTAGATGAAAAACTCCGCTTCACCTTACACTTTGATAAAATGCTTTCTCGTGCAAACAAACAGCTAGGTTTCATCAAAAGACGTGCCAAAGAATTCCGTAGTCTGTGGGTCACAAGATCCTTATACACTTCACTTGTACGTCCTATTCTCGAATACGCTTGCATTAGCTGGAATCCCGCTTTTGAAACCTACAGTGACAGACTCGAGTCAATACAAAAACAATTTCTACTTTTCGCCTTGAGAGAACTGTACAACCCTTATGATTTTAATAGCTTACCTCCTTATGAGTTTCGACTGGGTCATTTAAACCTATCGACACTAGCCTCCAGAAGAATAATGATATCGGCCTGCTTCACATTCGACGTCATTAGAGGCGCTATTAATGTAGAATTCCTGAATAGTAAAATTTCGATAAATATCCCTGTGAGGAACACCAGGTCCAATCGTTTCCTAAAAGAATATTCACATTCGACGACATATGCAGCAAATGAGCCTATAAATAGATGCTGCAGAATATTCAACAGCTTAAGTCACTTATATTCCCCTACGATTTCCAAATCATCCTTCAAATCCTCTCTTTTGCATGCCATCCATACCCCTAAACCTTAAGCCATAGCTTATATGTCAATGTTTTTATTTATTGATTGTTATTTATTAATCTTTTTGTTACTTTTTTCATTTGTTTGTTACTTATTTAACTTGTTTGCTTTTACTTTTTACTTCACTTTACTTTTCCATTTTATTTTTAATTTGTTATTTTATATAAGATTTTGTACCTTGTTTGGTGAATTAATAAAATAAAATAAATAAATATCGTGCCTTGGGATTGAGTATGTTTTGTATTTTATAAAAGCTGAGCCTGGAACTTTTATGCTCAGGAAATTTAATCAACAGATTGATATGAAAAGGGAAGAAAGGTTAAGTAATTTCTACTCGAAAAGTATTAATTGCTTGATTCATAATATAAGAAATTAGATACTGAAAAACTTGATAATTTAACATTTAACGTAAATCACCACTTTGAAAAATCAAGTTGTTGAATCATGTATGTATCTCTTGATTTAAAGAATACAGCTAATCTAATCAATCGTGATTTGTTTTTTTTTTTTTTTTTTTTGTAAAATATCCATTCCTATCAAATCATACTGCTACTTGCATTAATCACAACATTGAAGTTATCCGGACATTATGTTTCGCTTAAAGGTTAAGTTTTTCCTGAGCTTGGAGATAATGAAGCCTTGTGAGCAGTTGCCAACAATCACGATTCCTTTTGTGGCAAACGCTGGCAATGATAGACACTGTCCGAAAGATGTTATCGGGCAAATGGTGAAAGCACAGTTTTGTTATATTATTTGGACCTAGAGATTGCATCTTGTTAAAACTGAGACTTTTTACTTCTTCAGGACTTGTACTGACATTTTACTTCTGCAAGAGATGTGAAGTGAATTGGGATTGCTATGTAGAAGATGTGTCATGGCTCGATTCTTCGAGATCATCTTTCGAAAAAGTGTTCTCTTGGATTTGGTGCTTTAGAATCTAGAATCGGCAAAAGCCTCGGCTTTTTCTGGACTTAATATATTTTAGGCCAGAGGATCTTAATCCTAAAATATTTAGAAATTTTCCAAAGTGTGCCCGTATCCGGATCAAGGCTTTTCAAGTGCAGTGCTCCCACTAAAAGCGATCCCTCTGAACATTCTTGAATTTCATGATCAGATAACGAATGACATTTGTTAGCCGGTTCGCTTCCTGCTTCAATATGGGATAGCCAGTTATTTTAGTCCGTTTTTTGATTGTAATTTCTCTTCTTTATGGTCATTTTGATAGAACTAGGAAGCTCATAGGCATCTTGGTTTAAGCTAATCGAAGTTTTGTCCATGAAATATCTTGGCCTGAGAAATATTGCTGGTGAGGAGGTTCTACTCCAGCCCAACAACAGGAATGGAGGCCCTTCTAAACATAGAGGCGCTACACCTCAAAATTCAGAAGGAAGCAGCGAAGCAAGCCATTAGCCTACAACAGACCTACAGGTATAAATCAGGGGACCTTAAAGGCCACCTAAAAATTCTGGCGGACGTCAGGCCCATAATGGAAATGTTGAAACTCAGTGACCAAATAAAAACTGAAGCATAATTCGGCAAGAGATTTAAGGTCGTAATTCCATCAAGGAACAACTGGAAGGATAGACCAAGTCCCTGGTACAAAAGAGCGCAAATGTGGTATACGGATGGTTCAAAGATTGATTGTGGAGTAGGAGTCTTCGATTTTTTTTTTGCTCCATGTTTCAATTTCCTTGTCCGTATCTGCCTTTGTAAAACCCCAGTACGGAGAAGGACCTATGAAGGGCATTTTTGTTCCTTCTTTGGTTCGAGTATCAGCTTCCTCGTTTCCTTGGTGCCCCTCATGACCGGGGATCCATATCAACTCGAGGCTGCTCTGTGTCCGTATTTTATTTAGGGCCTCTCTCTCCTCTAAGATTATAGCCGAATTAATTTGATCGCGATGGATAGCCATGAGAGCCGCTTAACAATCCAATTGGATCTTAATATTAATCCTTTAAGTGTTCCTTATCTTTATTATTTGTGAGGCTCTTAGTATGGCAGATAGTTCTGCTTGATAGATCGTGGCCTTCTTTGCGAGAGGGAAATGCATTTTGCACTACTGGCTTAATATTGAGGGTTAAAAACACTCAAGAAAATACCTGGGCTTAAATAACAAAAGAGCAAAACAAGCATTGGCTCTCTGCAATAGTAGCATAAGAGCCCTGTGCGGAACATTGACAGGACACCTTCCTTGCAAAAAGTATCTCAACAGGATAGGTTAGGAGTAGGACGACCGCTGCAGATACTGTGGGGAAACGACAGAGAGTGTAGAATATCTGTTCGCACTATGTCCAAATATAGCGAGAAGAAGATCCGAGCTCTTTGGCTCTGCTCTTTGCTCCATCAGTGACATTACAAAAGTCCTGTCAAGGAACATATCTAGGTTCATGCTTTGTCTACAGAGTCAAATCAGAATTTTTGAAATTTCTCCTTGCACAAGAACGATAACCCTTCATCAATTTACCTCTGTTTGTTGTTATATACACGTTAACTGACAATTCAGGGGGCCCGGTAGCTCTGCTCGCTAAGGCGTCAGGCCGAAAAGCGGCGTGCTACGGGGCCTGCGGGTTCAAATCCCGCCAGTGCCATGGTTGTAAGTGTGAATGCGTGTGATTGTCTATGAGGGTGGTAAATGGGCCCAAACTGGTGGCCGAATGCTGGTCGCGTTCCCGGCAGCCCTCTTCACTAACCTATCCTAACTGACAATTCGATAGTCACATTCATTTGGAATTCACAGGATGTATTAACTTTAGGTAGGACCAAGTCTGATAGAAGTGATTTTAAAATGTGGGCAGCTCTGTGGCAGTGGTGCCATTTTCCCACCTCTATGAATACGAAAAAATTTTATCCTCGTTTTATATGGTCAGTAACTTTCATAGAAACATAGATAACAACTTGTCAAAATTTCATCGCAATCGGATAAACTGCATAGGAGCTTTTATGGAACACAAAGCCGCATATAATTTTTATATGTAGTCTATGCAGATTAAATATAAGTCAGTGTAATCTAGTTTACAAGTTTCAAAGCTAATTTTTAAAGCCGTGTGAACATAAATTAATAAAGTAAGCCCACCACAACTCTTTTCGGGTCTGGTGGTTGAAGCTAGTATAGAGCGTCGTTCATAAATTCACAATCATTGTAAATGAGTGTGGAGTGATTGTTTCTACGATTCACTTTACCACTAATTTAGCTCTGGTAACTCTGGCGGGTTGAATATACTTTATTTTCAAAAAAATAATGATAATTTACAGGTTTGGGCTCCTTCTCCTCGTGAACTCTTTTTTTGAGTGACTATCGCTTGTAATTATTTGTGATGCATTTATCACATCTGTGACTTGATATGTCAATTTGTAATAAAATATCAGAGCATTTATGCTTTAAAAAATTTCGATTTCATACTAGAAAATATGCGTACAAGCAGACAATAAATGTTTTTTTGTTACATAATTACTTAATAACACTCTACTCATCTACTTCATCTCGAATACTTAGTCTCAAACACACCCTTTTCCCATCTACTACCATTTTCATGTTTTGTTCAAATCGTGCTCATCCATACGATTATGGGGATTATTAACCTTAAGCTTAAAACATCACTGCCCCAAATTTCAACTAGTGGTTCCCAGGACATTAAATTGCTCTTCTAAATGCCAGAATAACAACACATGAGAATAAGCTGCAATACCATTTCATTAGTTTAATGAATTTCATCAGCAACTTCTGTACACTTTGCGCCCTACGAAAACTCATAAAATTACGGCGTATAAACAAAAACTAATAAAAATATGGAAATTTTTAATCCTTCCCTTGGCCTGGTATGCATTTGTATTCCTTTCGCCGACGAAATTCCTTGAAAGTTTTCATTTCGTTAGGTTTGTTGCTTTCGTAGTAGCATAGTCCGCCTGGCTAATCGAGGACTGGAACTTTTATCCAAATAAAGCCGCTTTTATTTCTAATTTCTTGGGCATTTAAATGTAATACGGGCACGAAGCCGAGAGAGACCAACTGAATAAATTAGAAATTATTTAAATTAAAAACGAGAGGGTAGATAAATCAGAATTGTAGTACGTTTTGATTCAATTTAAACTGTAGGGGAGTATGATGGGAAGGAAATGAAAAAAAAATGATAAACACGTTTCATTAAAAAGTTGTGATGAAGGGTAATTTTATCATTGTTCAAAAATTATGCTTGAAAAATCGTTTGAGGGTTTGAATTCAACTTGAAGTCATATACCATATTTCATGTCCATTTCAATATCATGGCTCAAAAAAATTGAGTTTAAATTTAACTTTCCATCAATTATGTGTCTTATTTATAAAATAATATTAAGGACACAGTTAACTAGCCTAAACTTTTAGAATGTAAATGTCAAGCTATATCGGAACCAAAAAGTGTTGCACAAAATCCGCTACAAAAAAGTTCTCTACACAGTATTCATTTATTTCGATGTTTTCTGTTCCATCCCTAATCCATCGGTCACGCCGTCTTCATAAAAAAGGGGTTTATTTTGCAGCTCGACTCTGTTTTCTCACAATTTAGTAGCATTTCACGGTGGATTTGGTTTCGGTTTTTATCTGCGTAACATTTCTTACTCATGACAGCAGAAAAAGGATTTTTATCATAAAGCACATTAAATTAAGACCTTTGCTCTTTGGTCCCTTATTTTATGTATTTCATATCAAGATAACGAAAAAGACAAAGCCTACTCACGATTTGAAATGACTGGCTGACCGCAGCTGGCTACCCGCATCAAACCAAATCAAGTGATGTGATGGCTGGAAAAATAGCGGTCTTATCTTGAAAATGATGGTTGAAAATTATTTAAAAGTATTTATACACCTGCGTCAGTGTCAGTTAAAATTTCATTTTCACTTAGTCATGATGACGGTTATAATTGTTATGTTTTTCTCGCATGAAGTGAAAATGGTTACATTTGTAAATTAATTACCTTAAAGGTTCTGATAAATTGTTCAGTTGGGATGTGATTTATGGTAAAACATGTAAAACAGGTGAATGGGTTTTGTGGTGGCTTGTTTGATTATTTCAGCTGAAAGCATATAAAATGAATAAATCATAGTATCCGTACTTAGGCAGTTTGATAATATTTTATGCTGATTTTAATTGTATATTATATCAACGAACCATCTCATTTATATACTGCATAAGCTTTTGATGTTATTTAAGGACTTTGTTTTTTTTTGCCGATTGTTTTCGTTGTAGCTAATTTTTTATCCAAATTAATTTAATCTATGTATCTATATAGAAGTCGAAGCGTGTCTGTGTATTCCACTCATATACCCTTTATCCTATTGCAATGAATTTTTGGCATGTTCTTGTTTACGTGTCGGTGATGGTCAGTGACAAACCGTCATTGATATAATGGTTAGGTTTTCCTGGCTGGACACATGGTCACGCATAGACCTGGTACATGGCGATACCAGATAAGAAGGCCTGGAGCTTAAAGATTTGAATTCGCCAGATATTGGAGTATGTTGTTTAACCCCCGCTCTGCCGAACAGTGACACAGGAGATGCTGGATTGTTTTTTAGACTCGACACTTCCTACAGATGTCGCTGGTTAGGAGGTCCATTTTCATGGCATGTGCAGCCTCAAAACAGTTGCCAGACATGATGCTGACCAGCCGTTTGCAGTCAGTGCTCGTTAATTCGATTTATATTCGAGTCAATCAAGTGCTTGATCCTTTGAATAGAAGTTGGGATGTTTGCCAACCCTAATAAAAGAAGACTGGCCCCATGCTTGTCTAACCCATCGGCCCTCTCATTCCCATCAAAACCCTTGTGACCGACAACCCAGGAAATCTTTACTGTTCTATTGTTGCCTAACCTGTTCAGGGCCAGAATGCAGTTGAGTAACCATTTCGGTTTTTATGTGTAAGACATCAGGGTTTCTGCCCCTGCTAGTCTGTCTTTGAAGATACTGATCCTTTTACATGTACATAGTATCTTTGGCAAATGCTAGTTTTGCGGCTTTTGACCTGGTAAAAAAATCTGGAAAATTCTACAGTGATTAGAAAGACTAAGGCTGCTTCAATATCGGGGTCTGCAGCTGTTTTACGGTCGCTTAATATCTTGGCTCGAAGCACAGAGTGGGGAACAAGTAGACAGTGCTTCCTGCGTAGCCCCGCTCAAATACTGCTGTGATCGAAAGATCTTAATTTGAAGTGTCCCAATTTCCTAAGCCTGAAAGCAAGTTTTGCGGCAGTGCCTCTAACAAAGAGGTCAAGTGAAAGGAGACAAAGTAGTACATTCAAATCAGGGGAAGGAGTCATGCCTTAGGCACCTGTAGTGCAGAGAGGCGCCAACCACTGAACTCTGTTCACCATGTCCGTAAAGGTAATTTTATTCGCTGACCAAGATCACAAGACCATGCAGCCCTAAGCAAAGGATCGGCCTTGCTATCGCTCGGTAAATCCAGTGCGTTAGAGCCAGACTTGGATCCCACGTTTTGCCTAGCATATTCTTCCTGGCGTAGATCGTAGTACTTGCCCGCTTAGCTCTTTTCTGTAAACTCTACTTTCAAGTGAGCTTGCTGTCCAGAATAAGACTCAAGTGCATAGTTTGTGACTTGAGACTTAACCTGCCGCCGACTAAACTGATTGGGTCTAATGAAGGAATTTTGTATTTCCATGAGAAGAGTACAAGATCGGTCTTATTGCAGTTGATGCTAAGGCCCACGGTATTTGCGCACTCCTCAAGTGGCCCAAGAGCATACTTGATGAGCTGGCCAAGGGTATGCAGAAACTTGCAATGTCATCAGCATAGGCCACCGACAAAATTGAATTTTTTATCAACAAGAGAGCAGATATAACCTCTCTTTGCGGTGCGCCTCTGTGTACCTTCCTTATGAAATTGTAAAGGCCACGAAACGGTGAGCATTCCTGTCTTTTGCAGCATGGCTGGCAGAATTCTTTCTGGACTTGAGCATTTGAGGGGCTTGAAGATGTCAATTGCCCAAACTAGCTTCCGCTTGGTGACAACTTCGCCAATGCCTTCAATTTCATGAAGGTCGAATAACTGCTCACCAGTGAAAGAGGAGGAGTCATCCAGACAGCCACTTGCTTGTCCACCCCCTCATCCGGCTTACTTGTCAGGCTGGTCGTGACAGGGCGTTTAGCCAGCAGATTTCTAAGTCTCACCGTTTTCAATCTGCTTTCAATTCTACCACACAGCTCCTTCCAGGAGCTCCTTCTGGGTTTTCTTATTTCAGATTTATAAAGCTTAAGCACGTGCTTGTATTCGTCCTAACATTACCTGCAATCAGCTGCTTTGGCTAAATTGAGTAGTTCTCGTAATTGTTTTCTTCCACCAGGGTGGCTTAGGGTTGCACGATGGTTAGTGACTATTGTAAATCGGGGAAAGAAAACAGGCGTAGATATTTCACCCTTAACTTTAACCTAACAAGTTTGCCTACAGACTTGAATCTAGCTATTAAACTGTAAAAACTAAGAAGCAAAGTTTTAGATTTTTAAGAAACACAGACTCAAAGCGGTGCATAAGGCGCATAGTAGCTTCAACGCAAATTCACAGATCTTAGTACCGGGTATGACAAGAGACTTAAAGCACGGTACGTCTGAAGTAGGACAAAGTTAAACCCGTTATAAGCCATTTCCAGTCATGACTCCATTTTCATAATTGAAGCTCAAAAGTGTGAAATGGTTAGTCTCACGCTAGACTAACTCGATACATGATCCCCCGTCCATGCCTGAATTTCAACCACGCTAAATGTCAGTGATATAATCAATGAGCTATGCGTGATATTTACGACAGCAAAATTGAAATTTGGCCAATTGTAGAAAAAGTAAAAAAAGGAATCTAGCGCATCCGAAACGTTAGAAATACTGATTTTCGAATATTTGGTCTTTGTGTGACTAAAAAACATTTGCAATACAGTTTTGCTATGCTCTCATTTCAATCATTTTTCCAACAAAAATTCCGGATGCTGGCAGCCCTTTGCTTAAATTCCAGCCAAAATTTGCTTTAGTTAAGGTCAACCCACTCTGGGACTTTGGTTTAAATCCATTGACAGCGTTGGATGTTATAGGAGTAAAATGAATTTTGAGGCTACCGCTTGTGAAAATTTCCGAAATTGAAACATTTGGAGGTAAAATAAGAGAATTTAATGACAGCAACTTTTTATAAAAAAGAATATGACAAAAAAATTGCCAGAGCTGGAAGCACTAACCTAATTTTTCAACCAAAAATATTCCAAGCAAGAATTATAGTAAGGTCCATTCACTGCCCCAATTTCATTAAAATATGATGCTTGTATCGCAAAGAGCCTTTATTTTTCTTTCTGGTTTTTCATGAAAGCACGCCAGTCATAAACTTGAGTAGCCTAGTGGGTACAGCACTGGCTTCTTATGTGCGGTCCCTGGTTTAAATCCAGAATCGAACGAGGGTCCGCGCACCAAGCCTTGAGCTCACCTAATTCTGAATACGAACCTGAATTGCTCAGGGGTAAAGTGAGTCCTGGAACGAATTACTCCGCACTCATTTTTACATTGATTGTAAATTTGTATTGAAGCTCTCTACCCGCTTCAATCTCTAGACCCGTACGAGAATGATCGTGGGATTACTTATTTTTTTACCCCTGCCATAGGGTTGCCTACATTTCCAAATCACTTCTATCAGACCTGGTTTTGCTTAAGGCTAATCGAATCAGTGAATTTCAATTGAATCTAATTATCAGGTCGTCAGTTTTCGCGACCACAAATTTGGCGAATGGCAACCGTTTTTGAGCGAAGAGGAATTCCGAAAATTTTAATTAGACTCTGTATAAAAACGGTGTCAAAAATTTGCTTTTTTAAGGGGTTACCCCCACTTGTAGCGGAAAAAATTGGTCATTTTCATGAACTTTTTTTAAGAAAACTACGAAATTTTTTTAAACGACTATTATGTTGCCTAAAGTACATACATTAAGCACCATTCAGTAAATTTTTTATTGAAAAATATTACATCGTTAAATTACAAATGGCCGTCAAAACAATGGTATTTTAATTTAGACCAACATTTGTCGAATTGGATCATCTGAAGCAAAAAATAGCGATGGATTTGGTTAAATAACAGTAAAAAATAGTGTTTGATCAAAGGATTTAAAACAATATCCATTTTTTACAAAATGGCGGACAGTCAAAGTTAATGGTTCGATTTTCACTTAAAAAAACGGTCGTCTTTTTGCCATAAAATGGCCATTTTTTATCAAAAAGAAAAACCGAACGATCAAACACTACATTTTTTATGTATTGATTAAAATACTACATCTCAAAATATGATGTAGTCTAGTGAATAAAGTCAGAGCTCCTATCATTTACAGCCTTTGATTCACGAGCAGCTGATTTTTATAGTTCTTCGCCTTCGGTCTAAAATGAGTTCCTACTAGTCTCTATTCCCAGAGCCCAAATTTGATTCTAGTACAACAACCTTGACTTGCTCTCCTTGCACAAAAATACTTTTAGCAATACAACTGTTGCCCCGTAAATAACAAATGTACCAAAATTTGTTTACTGTTCTACGTTTTCATTAACTTCCCGAGTAAACCCGGTCGTATCACACGCAATTTCTACTAATGATTCCATTTTACTTCAGGACGCGATTATATCAACAACATCTTAATTTATTCGACGTCTAGCTGTTTTTCCATGTCCAAACTAATAAAAGCAGTTTCGTTGGAATTTTGTTTTAATTTCGTCGTACACGGAAAAGCGAATATTGTTCACAGGGGATTACATTCACTGTTGCGTTTGTTCCCGTTTCAACAGCAGTTGGTTATTTTTCCGTCAGTCTGACATTTTAATTTCGTTAAACAGCTCAACACTTTGAATATTTCGTGCTGGAACGTCGTAACTTAATATGGAAATAGGAGGGTTCATATTAGAGCAATTGCTCTTCGGCACGAGATGACTAGATATTTGTGGTAGAAGTTCGGAAGTAAACGTTATAACGCTTCGTTAGACAATCGAAAAAAAAACAGATGCCTTGATAATTTTAGAATTCTAGATTATTACCCTTTCATCACAATGATGTTGAAGAAAATCGATACGTTCTGGATGTGGCATTTCCAAAGCTTTGCACCATTAAAGCACCGTGGATTGTTTTGTAAATATCTTTTCCAGCCGATAAAAGAAAACTTATAACACCAATTGTGTACGATATTGTTTGCATTAAAATCACATTCCATGCTCTGATTGCATCAAAGCATATCGATAGCAAATGGTGCATAACAATCGCATCTCAAACATTACTCCAAGTTGCCGAAATTCGATGAGACATCCTTACGATTCCATGTCGGTACAACGATTGGAAACATAAACTCAGGAATCTGAAAGCTGTCACGTACACGACAACAATTTGAGTAAATTCCTTGCAACTTATCTTTCGACAACTTCCTGTCGTCATTGTCGTTCTTCTCTATCATCAACATACACAGCTCATGCTAGCATCAACAACCGAGAAAATAACATACTCAAAATGTCCTTGTCCAACATTTGTATCACGATTCCGTTTGCCAGCCCGCTGCTGTCTGTTTCATAGACACTTCGAAAGCAATCGCTCGTAGACAATTTATGTTTGTTCGCTGAATCTCCCACCAATACAGCATTCCTATTTCATTTTGTATCCCTCCCAACCGCTCCTTGTGTACGGAGACGTTCCAGCAGACGATGATGGCTCGTACTGTATCCAACATTTGACAAGCGGTATCTTTCGAAACGAACGGAAATTATCAAAACTAGACATATGTTCGTCCTTTCGCTTGGCTGACAAGATGCGATGGAAACTGCAAACCGAAAAAAAATCCTTAAAAAAAAATGCAAACGTGTTTCGTACGGGTCGTAGAAGCAGGTCGTCTGTAGTTATTCGTGTTACTCGAAAATGTCATTTTCTCGACGAGATATGAAAATGCATTGGAAAATTGCAGTTTTCGTTGAACCAGCAGATATTACGTGCATGTGGATGTCATCAGCAATATTTGCACTTTTAATCGATTGGACGTGAACTTTCATGGAAAAGGGGATACTTTTGATGGCAGTCATTCGGTTAGCCATCCGAAAATTTATGAGAATTTCGAAGATGTAATTCTGGTTCATTTGAAGTATTCGCTTATGAAAATGCTCGTAAAATGTACAAAAGAGAAACCAATATACATATTTATTCTGTAAGCGGAAAATAGTTGTAAAATGCTCCAATTTTCGAATTGGTTGGAAAATATAATTATTTTGATATGATGGAATTTATATCATGTGTTTTCTTTATTTCCAGATATTGATCATAATATTCTGAACAAAAGTACATCCAGTTTCTTTCGAAAAGTTTCAGATTACGAGTCAGAGATATAGGATCGAAATTATTCAAATCATTCACTCAGAAAAATACTTCTATTTTTTTGAAGAAAAATGAACACTTTATCAAAGAAAATTGGTAAAGATTCTGCGCCAAAGAAATATTTACTCAATCCAAAGAAAGAAATTTCTTCATTTCAAATAACTGATTTTGAACTTGCCCTGAGTAAAATTGAATAAAGTATCAAGAACATCTGGCATCTGGCATAAATCGGTTCACATACGATCACCGAAGTTAAGCTGTGCTGGGCGCGGTACTACTTAGATGGGGGACCGCTTTGAAAGCATCGCATGCTGTTGGCACGCCAAAACTCTCCCTCCCTTCATATCATAAGAGGGGCTTACTTTGAAGGGAGTGAAAAAATAAAAAAAATAAGTAGAAAAAAAAAGTAATTGTCAATTTTTCCATTTTTCTTTTTTTAAAGTCCCACATTTTTTTCTTATTTTCTGAAGCGATAGTATTATTTATGCCTAGTCGCCACTTTAAGCTATAATGTGACACTTAATCAATGGAGCTAGGACAACTGAAGACGAACAAAGTCAACCATGAGCCCGGCTTAATTCGAACCCACGAGCGGTAGATCGCTGCTTTGGACTGACACGTTAGCGAGCTAAGCTATCGACCCTTTATTTGTGTAGAGGAAAAGTTGATAGAAGTCAGAAAAACTATCAATTTTTTCGTCGAATATTGAAGCGTGGTTGTTGTTGAAACATAGAAAAAAATGTTCGCGTTGTAGATATAATTTACTAAATTCATAGACATAATTTACAAGATTTGAGGAAAATTACTGACTTGAAATTAGGTAAAGCAAAAATTGTATTCCGTTGAATGTAAAAAATGTTTACATGATATGTATTCAAATTACTGATATCAAATAAAAGTTTATTTGATTTGTGGAAGATTTAACATCTCGTAAACAAGAAAATATTTTCTTTGATTTTCGGAAACATATTTTTCTGAGTGTATATTTGCTTCATTTATGAAGCAAATTCTTATCATCATCATTATTATTTATTTAGAATCAATTTCACAAAGTATTTAAAATTTCGTAGCCTGAAAATGGCTTACTGCAAATGATGTAAGATTATGTGAGATTCTTCGATTATGCCGTGCAACTAGCACCTATCAGGTGACTCTATGGTTCCATTCATTCTTCTTCTCTTTTCAAACGCAACATTGACTCTGCACACGCTGAAGCGTCATTTGACCGCAACATCGCCTCCCCAGGCATCTGCGGTGTTGTTTTCTCATTCTTGAATCGTGCAAACTTGAATAGGTTTCAAACGCATCATCATTTACCCCAGCGCAGTATTTGCATAGTCCATTAGAACCACCGATGTTCACCATAAGCTTCGCCAGCGAGGTTGCAGTCCCTAAAGCCCCATCACATGCTCTTTTCATTGTTCTAATAAGTCAGTTTCGAGTATTATACTTATTTAATTTTAGGTGAACACTATGTTCATTTTCCGGTATTGAATACTTCGGAGCCAATTTTCATGGACATACCACTTTGTCATCATGGCAATACCAACTTTCGCTAGCACCAGCTTAATATCTTGGCTTTCCAATCAGCCTCCAAGTCTTCTTATCGTGTTGTTAGTTAGTTTGTGATGAGCAAGGTGGATATATCTGAATGTGGTAGAAACTGCTACCATAAATAATTTACAAGTGATAACTTCAAACTCACAGAATTTCCATTTCATATTTTAAGTGGAAACTAAGAAGAAAGCGGTTTTATTGGTAATATCAGTAGGAGGCAGCCGAGAACTTTCGCGAAACTTTCATTCTTCGCACAAGCAGAAAATGTTCAAGGCCCACTGGTAACGTTCTTTAGCAAGATTAGTTCAATTTAATTTCATAAGTAGATTGACAGTTAAGTACGCATAAAGAATTAAATCCTGTGAAAGGCAGTAAGGAAAACGTTTGTAAGAACATTTTTTTGTTTTTTTTTTTCGCAGGCAGGTGAAAATTTTTGTAGACACTACGAGTTCGCTGCGTGCGTGACTCATAGTAGTGTGGGACTTTGCCCCACAAAAAACACCTCCCTTGAGCACGGCCATCCCAGAAGCGATCACGCTGCGAGCGATTGCATTCTAGTCTAGAGACTAATAACCGATTTTACTTTGTATAGATTTTGATTTCAGGCTCTAAGAAGCTACCCAGGGATTCCTTCTAGCCATTGTATCTTATTTAATTGTGTTTAGATATTATTTAAATCAGCTCAAAAGGTTTCACCCTTTCAAGTAACGTTCAAGTGTTGTCGAAGTCTTTGTGTCATTTTTTTAGCTAATTCCTCTAAAGTGTCTATTTCTAGATTCCTGTGCAAGTTTTAATTTTTTATGTACCATGGTGCATCAACGATGTTCCTTAGTAGTTTGTTCTGGAACCGTTCTATTATATTCAAATTAGTTTTTTTAGTGCAGCTCCAGAGCAGGATGAAATATGTCCAGATAGGTTTTAGGACTTGCTTGTAGAGCAATAGTTTGTTTTCTGTCGATAAAGTAGACTTTCTGCTTAATCGCCAGTGCATTTTCCTGTAGCGTATGTCCAGTTATTCCCTTTTCTTTTTCACGTGAACTTTCCATCGCAACTTAGCATCTAATGACATGCCTAGATACTTGGCTAAATTTATTTCTCGTTTTCAAATGAGCCAGAAAAATAAAAACAGAATATCAAACAATTTGCTTGACGAGTGTAAGGTTGTTATTAACACTTTGAGATGATTAGACTACAAAAATTTACGGCAAATCAACTGCCCATTTTAAAGATGTTCGCAATTTTCATTAAACTACATGTCTTGAATTTATCGTAAATAAAAGGCAAAACTTATAAAAGAAGGAATCAAATAATAAAAAATAAAGTAACAACAAAAAAATAATGAACAACTGAAATAGAAACGCCCCAATACTGGATCTTTTTCAAACTCTACACACAACAAGGAAGTGATATGAGTAACAGAATTTGACAATTTCTATTCAGATATTTTCACCCGCAAAAAGCTTTAAAATATGGAAAGAAGCCTTATTGTTTTAATAGCAGTAGCGTTATATCAATAAAATCTAAAAGCGTATTTGCACGAGGCATGAAATTATCCTTGTTGAACTTTAGCAGATTTGAGAGTGATTGCGAAGCACAAAAGGCTAGTGAACGCGGTCTTATTTTTAACAAAACCATGCAGATCCTGTGCTCAGAAAGCTGTACGAAAATTTCGTGCATATATACAATGCAGTCAAAAATATTGCTAAAGTGATGCAGAAGATATATAGACGTTAGCTGAAAACATCAGCAGGGCCATCGGATTTTTTGTTCAGAAAATGTTTTTAATGTTTGAAAATGTTTGTGATGGAAACTTTCCAGAAACAAGATAAAAAAGGAAATAAAGCAGATAAAAAGATTGAATGGAGAAACAAACATAAAATGAAGGTAGTTTCACCACTACATTGATAATGCTATCATGCTCACAACCAGTGCTATTATGAAGGTAAATGATTAGTGACTCAATTTGCAACGAATGTTTTTTGAAGTTTGTTTTTCTATGCTAACGCCAAAGCTTAGAGGATTACCCTTTAAACGTATGCTTAGGTAAGGCGGTAGGCCGACACATATGGGAGAAGTCGAATACAATTAATTCCATTTTTCTTTTAAGGGTCTCTAAATAATTGTTTTTTAATTGTTTTTAAAGCTAGATATATTTTATTTTCTTGACAGATATCGATATTTCGAGGGTAATCTGCTCTCTTTTTCAGTGTTTATCGGCCTCGTCTTAATGTAACTTAGGAATCTTATTTATAATTATAATACTTTTAAAGTATTGGCTAATACTAATTACCAACTAATCATCTACAAATCACTTACTCAAGTACATTTAACTATCTATATTAATTAAATTTTTCTCCTCACCATAAAATGTCTGTTCAAATTAACCTGAACAATGGTGAGGCACAGTTTTGTTGGTCTGTGTTTAGTAGCCTATTCATCGGGGCTTTCCATATGTTGAGACTTTCATACGCATCCAGTGTTCGGACCTGCTGTACCTCCTTCATTACATCCACGTTGTCCCATTTTATGTTGTGCTCCTCCTCCAGGACGTGTTTCACTACTGCTGATCGTACTAACGCTGTGTTCCTTTTACTCGCTGAGGCTGCTTCCCGCTTATGTTTCGTTAGTCTAACACCAGCTAACCGTTTCATTTGACCAATGTATATTTTATCGCATTCAATGCAAGTAATTTTATATATTGCACATTTTTCCTTTTTATCTTTTTTTGTCCTTCATGCGACATAATTTACTACCTAATCTTTTAACCCTACTGGTTGGAACTGCTTTTATATCAAAGCGTTGGAGAAGTTCCCGACCTTTTTTGACTATCAAAAACATAATTGGAACTCTTCCGGCTGTTTTTTTGTTTTTCTTTAATAAAGAGTGTCATTAGCAGATCATGATTTATTCTGTCTCCCAATTATTTTTTCGTCAAATACATTTTTTCTCTCGGTATCTTTAATATATTTAACTTCTGGGCTAAAAATTTCTAGACCCATGGGCACTGTTAATAGCTGATGAATCATCGAGTTAAACAGCGCAATTTTTTTGGGAATGCCAATAATCAGATGTGGATAGTTTTGTTTTCTGGGTGTGTGTTGGCTTCCGGTAGATATTAAAACTAAGAAGACCTTCTTTCCTTATGACCATCAAATTCAAGAATTAAAGTTTCTCATTGCTTTCGACTTCGATTGAAAATTGGATATCCTTATGTGCATGGGTCAACTTCTCCAAAACTTTTGCAAAGTTTTTTTACGAAAGCTAGAATGTCGTCTACATATCTCAACCAGACACGAGGATGTGAACTTTTTTCATGAAGTTTCTTCTCCAGCTCCAATAAGGAGAAACGTGGGTCTATGACTTTCCGGATCCAATTAATATTTAGCACCACAAGGCTAATGCTGCGCCAGGTTTTCAGTAAAATTTAAATCAGACAAGAATCAGAATAACTCTCTGATGTTGGACTTAAAAACAACATCAGAAGTTTTTAAGCCTTCACTGTTGGTCGATTTATTTTTTGGAGCCGAATCTTCAGTTTACCAGTTTAACAATAACAAAACAATTGATTGTAGTGATTGAAACGAATAGTTTTGTATTTCAATAATATTTTCTACAAGAAATTTTAATTATTAAACATAATAAGCTGTTTTTAAATGCCATTCTGATTATTTAACTCCACTTTATACTTCTCCGCGCAAATTACATGAACCTAGAACATCCGAAGAATCAACGGAAATAGAACGGAAAAATATTTGTGCTTTTTGTGATAAAAGTATATACTAAATGTATTAATCGTAACTGAAAACGATAAACAAAACAACGATTTATGTAAAAAGTATCAAAATAAGAAAAGCGAACATCATCTAGTAAAATCCCCAAGAAATATGAGAGAAAACAAACATGAGTTTCAAAATTTAAGACAGCAAAATACTTGTTACTTCTTTTCACTATAGGCTCCTTAAAATATCAATACTTTAGAAATTCAAAAAGTTGCTGCTTGATAAAAATAAATTAACATTTGTCCACTGAGGACTGTTATTAAATGATTATATGCTTTATATCTATTGCGATAATTTGGTTGTTAGTATAAGAAATTGATTTGGTACAAAAATGTATGCTTTTCTTCGAAAATAAGCCTCTCTAGTTGTACTTATGCGTTTAAAATATTAACTATCCTGCCTATGAGGAACAACTAAAAACCCTGAAAAAAAAACAAATCGCTTACCGAAGTTTTAAAGAAAACCACTATCATATTTCAATCCGTAAACATTATTTGAAATATATTTTTTGGTTTCTTAATGAAAAATTAATATTAAATAAATGTTGCATCAGCTCCAGTAAGTTAAAGCATATTTTAAATTTCAGGAAAAAAACATGATTCCCACAAGCTCCTATGATGCTAATCAATTTATTTAAAATAAGAACAATAAATAAAACTTCGACGAACCATAACCTAAGAGTTTGTTGTAGGCTTTGAAGATTAAATTGCGTTTATATTTGTAATTTCGCAGTTTGCACATCATATTACACCTGAAGAGCAAACTGAATCCAGTCACATAGATGTTTTCTCATCAAATTACTTAATGTCTAATGAGTATATTTGTCGTGTCAGCTTTCACGTTCTAAACCTGCAATTCATATAACACTCACGTTTTGTATTAAAAGCAAGAGAACGTGACTTGTCGATGTGAGATCCGATTCAAGTGATGAAGTTTGTCCACAAAGATATAAGATTCTTATTAAAATTTCAGTTTGAATCTAATTTTTGGTTTAAAATGTATATTTAATCGCATTTTTGATTTATATTCAATTTGTAATCGCATTTGTCATTTATACTCAAATAAAAATGTTCAAGATAGAAATATAAATGTCTCAAAATCGTAAACATTCTTTCAACGATTTCTCTGACTCAATCAATCAAAATATTGACTTATTTCAAGTTGTCATGCATCGTAATATGTCTTTTGTCTCCACATAAGCTAAAAACGTTGTAACATTGGTTGAAAACACAAACCTTTGCATTTCATCTTCTCAGCATAAAATTTGCCATCAACCCACGTTGGGCGCCACTCTAAAATGTCACTTTTTAGGTGTTATTATTGATATGTTCAATGAAAATATTGATTTGCATCAGCTTCGATAACAAACAAATCTGCTATTTATCATAAAAATCAGATCAATAATTTGTCATGACTTGAAACGCAATTGTGTTTATAGCAAATGTTTTAAAATTACATGCACATGTGTGCTCCTTCTGATTCCTTTCACACCCATGAACTCCTTTGCGTAGCGTAGACACGCCAGTAGCAAAAGATATTACCGATAGCGAGAAAAGCAACGCGTACTATTATGTTACCCTCTACGAGCAATTCCAACTATATAGGATATAATCAGTCATTTATAATCATGAAATATTTGCCTTTCATTCATAGAATCATGCGGAACGCAAACAAAACAGGAAGACCATTATAAATGATTTTATCACAGGAACAATTGTTTGTGTGATAACGCGGCAAAAGTACTATTTTCCATAATGCAACGCGTTTTGAATTTCCCTAAGAAAGTCACACGCAATATGAATTATGTGCGGTGTTCACACATTCATTTATCAACGTGAAGTTGTTGTTTTATACGTTGATCGCTTAAGCGATTTCATTCTGATAAAGAATATTACGTAAATAAAATAAGTTTTTTTTTGGTGCAGAATGTCCACTGAAATGTCTGAATGTAAAGATAGTATTTGACTGAGACATTATTAATAGAATCACTTATCATCAACAGGATAATTTTTTTTCATTCTGTTGACTTTTAAGTCTTTGATATTCAAACTGAAATGAATTTGGTAAAATCTTGGAAAAATTCGCACCCCATACGATTTTGCATGTCAATCGCACCACTTTATTTAATACAAGTTACAAATCATTGAGCATCACTGTTCCCAGAAAACAAATCTACCTTGAATTTAACATCCATTAACATAATTACTAACCTTGCCGCTGTGAGCTCATCATTTTCATGCAAACTTGACATTTAATGCCTGTAAAAGTACTCGATTAGGATCGCTTGTATTTCCGAAACAGAAAATAATTAATGAACCGGAAAAAAATCCTCCGTCACTGAAACTTCATTACTTAGTGATATCTTGCTACTACCCGCATCGTTTAAAGGAAATGTTTTCTTTTTGCACGCAAACCACCTACCGCCTACGATACAAGGTGTTCATTCACTAAAAATTAATTTCGCTCATTCGCTTGATTTATAGTTATTCTACTTTCGATTTGGGTAAAGTACGATGCATAAATCAAAGCTTCATCAATCAGCTAACCACGTTTGCTGTAACACACTTTCCGTATCAATAATTTTGGGGACTTGACATACTTCCTAAGAGTATTTATTAGAGCCTGTATTTGATGTGAAAAAAAACATCGACCTTTGATTATTGTTTATACATTAGCAGTATATTTTGTTCGTACAACCCCTGAATTTAGACAAATGCTAGTAATAAAATGAACTTTTGGATAATTTCTCAATGATTTTAAGTGTTACATATTCAGTTCGAATCCTGTATCGTATAAAAGGGGAAAAGTATCTAAATTTTTATTTTCAGAAACACAATATCATTCCAATCCAATTTTAATTAGTTTTGAAATAAAAATGTAAGCCTGTATTTATTAGAGTACGAAAATTGAAACACTGAAATACCTATCGATTTGCAATGAACAAACCGTTTTCGCTATTACTGTATTTTTGCTTAATGATTAGTTTGCACGGCTCAGATCGGAAGGCAAGCTGTTAACAAAAGCCCATACATTACAGCGCCGTATGTTATGGTTGCGGTCTGTCACATATGTACCTTTGTACATATACACTGTACAAGGGAAACATGAAAAAAGCAATTTATCACAAGCAGAAGAGAAATCCATTCAAAACATACTCGCCTTCCCGCTTTTCCGATACTTTCACGAAAAGTAAAAGTTTACTCTTCCAAAAATAAACTAAGTTGAGGCATGTTTTGGGGCTTGGCATGTTTGCTTTTAGAAGTGTATAGCCTAAACAGACCATAAAACAACATTTACCGTCATGAAAAACTGACGCCTTTTCACATATGTATATATAGAGAAATTTGTATTATACCTAATTTAACCTTTGTATTTCAACAAGCTGGTTCTTATACTGTGCTGACAATTGTTATTATAGTGCAAGTGACTGAGAGTTCCTAGTGAAATTATGTAAACTATTTTATGTCTGTAATTTAAGGGGACATAGCACCTTCAAATTTTTCATAAATCGATTTTTGTTTTTTGATTGAATGTGTTAGAATGAAGCTTTGAAAACATGATTTTAATAATATAAAATTGAAATTATAAAAAAATAATGTATGACTATATATAGCGAAGTGCGCCAAAGTCATCTTTTCTATGATTTTCGTTCACTTCGCTATACCGCTACATCGACTTAGGCTAAAGTGAAGAGAAAGATAAGTGAGTCAATTCCTTCAAAAGAAGCAAAAAAAAAGTTAGCCTCGGCAAAAAAAAAAATTTCTGAAAAAAAATATTTCTAAAAAAAAGTGTTGAAACTCAAAAAAAGGTCCGAAAAAAAAATCAACTGACACTAAAGTTAATGAAAAATTTATCAACATATTATGGCCTACCTATACGACGAAATTGTAATTCGGTTAAAAACATGCACAAGGAAATTTCGGCAGCATATTCCCAAAAAATTTCAACCCTCAACACTCTTATTGTCCTGTTGGAGAAAAGACTTGGTGTAACTGGCGCAAGGCGGAGGCAGCTGGTGGTAATACTACATCCTTCACCTTTAGATTATGAGGCACAAGAACTTTCAAAGCCTATTTATGAAGACTTATCATCAAAAGATATATTAAAGCGCTGTTTTGGCAATTTTACGCAGAATAATAACGAAAGCTATAATTCTTGTATTTGGAATTTGGTCCCTAAACATATTTTTTGTGGAAAAAATATCACGAATATGGCTGCAAATATTTATGTATGTACATTCAATGAAAGATTTATGGCTATCTTGAAAATAATGCAGGTCATGGGAATTACAATTGGCCAATGTGCGCTGGAACATGCAGAAAATAGAGATGCTGCAAGAATCAACCAGGCGGAAAAACACTCGATTGAGGCATCAAAAGAGGCCATAACTGCTCGAAGAGAGCGAAAATCTTTGGAAGAGGAGGAGTATGAACAAGAAAAAGGTATACTGTATGGTCCAAGTAACGCAGATTAAATTTCGGTAAGATTTATTACAAAAAATATTGAATTTTAACTTTAAACGCGATTTCTCGAAACAACCTTTTTCATGTTGGCGTGCATGATTAAGAAAAATGTTTTTATTCAATCGTCTTGAAATTTTCACACGTTAATCTGCACATGTTAATGCTCAGAATGAGCTACGGATGAAAAAATCGGCATTAAAGTTTTTTAGTTAAAACCGATTTTTGGGGGAAAAAAAATCTCGATTTTCGAAACAAACGCAGCCATTTTGTTATTTTTCAAACAAAGTTTTTATTTTCAGTTCATTCTAAGGCCGCTTTGATGCTGATGAAAACCCCGTTTTTGTTTTTTCCCTTAGCCTCTTCTGAGGGCAGTTATCGTGCACGCCAAGTTTTTTTGATGTGTTTTCAAAAAAAAATTGTAGCAGACGACAGGGCGCCACAAAAAAATTTTAACAATTTTTTTTATGTAGTATAAAGTAAGTTTTTTATGTAGTATAAAGTAAGTCTTTTTATTCAATTAAAGACTAACCTTTGAAAAAAACAATTTTTATTCAATTTGAAGGTGCTATGTCCCCTTAAGTTTTTCAGAGGAGCTATCGAGATTTATTTGACCCAATCGTTTGCATAAATTTTTTTTTCCTCCCTGCACTCTCCATCACTCAATCACTGTGTATGGTCCATGTGCATCGTATAATATCATAATATATTCTTATATCCTTAGTACATCCCAGACAATTTAAAAACTGGTTTGAGGGAAAGCAATTGAAATCCACATACCCAATAGTTCAATTATTTAGGTTTGTATCATCCTGACAAGTATCAGAGAAAAGAGTTTCCTAAAAAAAACTCTACATTATATTTTTATTGAGTGATTTCATTGAAATGAAATTTTTCACGTCACGCTTAAAGTTAACCATGTTGTTGAATACTTTAATACTAGCAGTAAAATCGTTTGGTCGGGCCAGCTCTAACGTAGGTGCCAAAAATTGGTTGTCTTTTGCACGTTTATTTAGAGTCCGTTTGTATCTTCTGAAAAACTGTGTTCGTTTTTTTGGGACGAAGATATTGCAGCAAAGTCTAAAGCACTGGAAAGAATGATTTCTTCTAGACGAGAGAGTGTGTCAGCAACAACATTGATATGAGAGTGTGTCAGCAACAACCAGAGATATGCCGAATGTCAGAAGTGAATTCACTTATATAACTTAGACGACTAAGTTGACGAGATGTGGTCTTTTCTGACTTTTGCTTGAATGCAAAAATCAGTGGTTTGTGGTCGGTATATAGTGTAAACCTCTAGGCCTCCAAAAAGTATCCAAATTAGTGAATGCTCTGATAAGTCGCTAACAGTTCTCACATACATTCGTTTTGCGTCACTTGATTTGTTCAAGTAAAAGCCGAGAGGTTGCAAATAGCCTTGATATTTCTACTTCCGAGCAACCTCACTAGCAGTATCGGAAGCGTCTACGAATAGACCCAACTTGTTGTTTCAATCCGACAAGGACAATATAATGGCTTCTATGAGGCCAGTCTATAGTTTCAACGCCATCCTTTTTAGAACCACAAAAATAGGCGTTGAGTGGTTGCTGCATCTCAGCTGGGTGAGGAAGGAAGTGACGATAGAAATTGACCATCCCCAAAAATCACCCCAAAAATCACAGCCTTGGGGAACTTAGCGGATAAAATTGCCTCAACCTGATTTGGAGAGGGCTTAATGCCCTTCGGCAAAGCATCATGACCTAAAAGTTTTACTGAAGGTCGAAAAAAGTAAAATTTCTCTAAATTGATTGTGCACAAATCGTGGAAAAGTTTTTCCAGGTAAACTACGAGGTGTGTATTTATTTATTTATTTATTGATTTAATGTCTATAACAACAGATCGAGTCCAATTACGCAATAGACAATGATAAATAAAAATAAAAATATAATATAATTCAATGATAAATAAAAATAAAAATATATATAAAACGAACAAGAGTATCATAATTCAATAGAAAATAAGAATCCAAAATTTAAATATGCAATTAGCCAAGATGAGCATGCATTAAACAGAATAAGTAATTACTTTATCTTTTAACATTTTTTTGAAAAGCATCAAGGTCGGTGGTAGGGAACCAAGTCTGAGTTCGTTATGCTGCCTAGGTAAACGTAGCAGCGGTGAAAAGTAATATGTATCAGCCCGTGCAAATGGAACATTAAACGTTAAAGTTGATCTACATGACCGATCCAATACACGGACGGAAACCAGGTTGCAGAGGTCTGATGGGACAAGTCGATGGTGTAATTTAAATAGAAGGCATTCATCAAAGAACAGCCTACGAGATTTCAGGGATGGAATTTGCAGCATTGTAAGTCTCGCACTATACCCACAGTAAGTCAAATTGAATTTGAAAAGCAGAGTGCGGGTGAACCTGCGTTGTACAGATTCAACCGCATCAATTAAGTACTGAAAATGTGGGCACCATATTTGACAACAATACTCAAGGATACTACGGACAAAAGAGCAAAACAGGTGTACACAGGTGGAGATATCGGTAAAATGCTTAGAAGATCTAAGTATAAAACCCGAGAGCCTGGACGCTTTGGCAGTAATATGCAATATGTGTTGGTCAAATAAGAGTTTAGTGTCGAAAATAACTCCCAGGTCTTTAAAACAGAATACAGCATCGAGAGAGGTACCGGAAGCGCAATAAGAAAACACTAAGGGGTTAGTTTTACGCGTGAACGACATTTGGCGACATTTTAAGACATTCAGAGTAAGATAATTTGCACTACACCAGTTGCCCAAAGTGTGCAGATCATTCTGTAACTGAAAGCAGTCTTCAATTGTATCGATTACTCTGAAAATTTTAAGATCGTCTGCGTAAAGAAGGGAGAAGGAGTTTAGGAGACCTGGCAGATCATTAATATAGATTAAGAACAACAAGGGGCCAAGTATCGAGCCTTGCGGAACACCAGAGGTGGGATAGAAGGGAACAGAGGAGCAGGAATTCACAGTAACAACACAAGCACGTTCATAAATGTAAGAAGAAAACCAGGAGAACAGCGGTCCATAAAAGCCATATTTCTCTAATTTCAAGAGAAGAAGCACGTGATTAACAGAGTCAAATGCCTTAGAGAAATCAGTGTAAAGAATATCCACCTGTCTTTGCTGATCGATGGCAGAAGCCACAGTATTGCTGAAAGATAACAAATTGGTAACAGTGGATTTACCCTTGACAAATCCATGTTGCTCCTTGGCAAGGAAAGGCTCGAGAAGAGGATAAATTCTGTTGTAGACAACTCTCTCAAGTAGCTTGCTAAAGCAAGGTAGAAGCGATATTGGACGGTAATTGGAGATACAAGCGGGGTCACCTGCCTTAAGTATGGGAAAAATGTTGGCTGATTTCCATATGGAAGGAAAAACACCAGAGGCGATGCTTAGGTTGAAAATAATGGACAGGGGTACACAAAGTGAAGAAGATAGTGACTTAGTTAGTATATTAGGAATACCATCAGAGCCAGAAGAAGCGTTAGAATCGAGACAACTCATTAAATATTCAACTTCTAAAGGGTTTGTACGAAACGACGAGAGCGCTCTAAGGTTAGTGCGAGACGACGAGGGAGTGGTGAAAGAAACATGTGGAGGAGAAAGAGGGTTTTGTGGGGAAGAAAATGACGAGAAAAAACGAGCAAAGAGCTCACAGGTCTCTTCAGTTGTAGCGGCAGAAGTTTCATCAAGAAACACATTTTGAGGAATGACGGGGGATTTTTTCAGTGAATGAATAAATGACCAGAAGGGTTTTGAATTGTTGGAACTAATAGAAGCCTCAATTCTGGCAACGTAGGTACGCATGGCTTCTTTAGCGACCCTCTTTGCATGAGAGCGTTGCTTTTTAAACTCAAGCAAATCATCATGCAAAGCGGAACGTTTAAATTTGGCACGAGCAACATCCTTTGCCCTAAGGGCAGCAGCAACTTCAAAGGTGAACCAGGGAGCATCATTGGGTCTCCTGGGACGACATGTGGGAGTGAAGCGAGGAATGAGATTAGCGAGGAAGACATAAAGCCTATGGAGAGCCTCATTAACGTCAGAGCAGCGAAGAAATGAGTGCCAGTTAATATGATTGATTTCGTTCGCCATTCCAACAAAGTTGGCTTTAAAGAAATTGAAGCGCCGGTAGCAAGAAACTGTGGATCTAAGAGGAAGATTGAAAGAAATTTCTAAAAGAACAGGAGGATGGTAAGGGTCGGGAGGGACATAGGGTAGAGCATCGGAATCCAAATCAACAGAAGACACTGGGATATTAGAAAGAATTAGATCCAATATTTTGCCATTTTTATTAGGTACCGAGTTCAATTGGGAAAGAGAACATAAAGAAATGAATGAAGATAAAGTAAGCGAAAGACTGTTGCTGGAAGTGATGGTTGAGAAAGAGGTATTCCACTCGATGAAAGGCATATTGAAGTCACCACATAGCATTAAGTGAGCGGTAGGAAAACGGCACAGGAGATAAGATGAGAGCTCTGCAAAGAAAATTTCATAAAGTGAAGAAGGACTGTTACAGGGGATATAGATTGAGGCGATAAGTAATAGTGAAGCAGGAGCAAGAGAGACACGAACTAAAATACACTCCACTGAAGATGTAGTTGTAAAGTCACTGCAAACCGAACTAGAAAGAGATTTGTGGATGCCAATAAGAACACCTCCACCATCAGACTTGCCAGAGATTGACCGATCACGATCCTTGCGGAAGACAGTGTGCTGTGGTAAAATCTCACTATCAAAAATATCATCTGTCAACCAGGTTTCCGTAAGACAGATAATGTCATCAGAAGATAGGGCAGAAGAAAGACTAATTTTATCAGACTTGGTCCTCAAGCCACGGACGTTTTGATAGTACAGTGTTAAGGAACGTTTTAAGTTTGAGTCTTCTTTTCTGGTCTCGATCGAAAATTTTTTCGCGGAATTTTGGTGAACTCTTTTACAAAGACTCCAGGTGGCCAGAAGTCGCACTTTAGTAGGTCGTTGATGCCGGAAGAAACGGTGATGCAGAAAGAAGCAATGGTTTGCTCCTGCAGATTATCCGGAGTCAGCTTTTTGCACAGCAAAAGAGGTGGTGCGTATCCAAGCTTAGCAGCTACGTACTTTTTTACTGTTTCGGTCGAAGTACGATATGCCAACCGAGAAACAAAAACTTTAAGTGGAGGAGTTACAACCTCCATGTCCGGAAGCGTAAGCAAAGCAGCAGCAGATGCGGTAACGAGGTGACTCGTCGAGCTGCTATCCCGCAGTGAAGAAGGTGCAGTTTGCACAGTCTGGGTAGCAGATAAAGATGAAATCGCAGGTATCTGGTGACTCGTCGAGCTGCTATCCCGCAGTGAAGAGGGTGCAGTTTGCACAGTCTGAGTAGCAGATAAAGATGAAATCGCAGGTATCAACGGGCTCAACAGCTGCTGATGATTACCGGGCGTGTGTTGAGGGACACGCCTAGATGTTTTAGCTATAGTCTGAACCTGTGAACGAGTACGAGCAGCGGTGGGCGATCCAGGTGGGCTTAACGTAACGCAGTCATCGATCAGTGTTCCTTGCGAGGACCCAGAGGGCTGCTCAATGTTAGCAATAGAGACCAGCCAGAGTGTAAATACTATATTGAGGCTGACAACGTAGCGTTTGATATGGCAACACTGGAAGACGAAGCATGGAGAGGCAACAGGTGGACATGTGATACGCATTCAGTACGAGGTTGAACTCGGTCAAGTAATTTGGTTGTCCGTTGTGGTTTTTTTCGCGAAACCGGTTTTCGTAGTGCATTCTAAAAAAGTGAGACATTAATATCGAAAAATGGTGTGCTGTCAGGTTTTCTGCAAAGTGTAACGGAAATTTCTGCAAAAACTTCTGCAGTCCTACGGAGACGTTTTGTCAAAAGCCCAGGTTTTTCTGTGGTTTAAGGAATTTCCAGAAGCAAGACAGTCGACAAAAAACGAGCCACGCAGCGGAAGGCCTTTAACTGCAAAAACCGATGAACATGTCGACAGAATCGGTGATCTTACGCGTTCAAATAGTCCGCTAACGGCCAGCATGATCAGCGAACTTTTGAATTTGAGTCACACAACCGTTCATCAAGTTTGGACCCATGAATTGGAAATAAGAATGATCTGCTCGAAAATGGTTCCAACAAACTTTTCGCTGGAACAAAAGGATATTGAGAGAGAGAAAGGTGCCTTGACTTTTTGAAATTGATTGAATATAATGACAATTTTTTAGAACGTATCATTATTGGTGATAAGAGTTGAGTGTTGGAGTATGACCCGGAAATCAAACGCCAAAACATGGAATGGCACACTTCAGGTTCTCTAAAGCCCAAAAAAAGCAAGAAACAAATCGAAGTTCAAGAGCGTAATGATTTGTTTCTTTGATGGCTGAGGAATCGTTCACAAAGAGTTTGTGCCTCAAGGTCAGACAGTAAATCAACATTTTTACCGAGAGATTCTCCAAAAACTTTGAAAAAGGATCATGAGTGTAAAACGAAACATCAAGAACAATTCGATCCTGCATTATGACAATGCGCCTTGTCACACAGCAATTTCCATAAACGAATTTTTGGCCAGTAAAAACATTCCTGTAGCTCCTCAGCCTCCTTATTCACCTGACTTGGGTTCTTGTGACTTTTTCCTCTTCCTAAAGTTGAAAATTCTGCTCAAAGGACATCGTTCTGGGACACTCGAATACATTCAAACGGCTGTAATCAACCAGCTGAAGGCTATTTCAGTATCCGAGTTCCAGCACTGCTATGAGGAGTAAAAGAACTGTCTTCAACGCTGCACAAGGGAACCATTTTGAGGGAAACAATGTTCAATTGCAATTATATGTTTTCGGAACTAGAAGCTACCAAAAGCTACCAGTCAGTGTCGGACTTCATAGATAAACCGCTGAAACGATTGTCCAGCATTGCAAAGTCTGAATGTTTGAACTCAAAGAGACCGAAAGTTGAGCAAAACGCAGTCGTAAGAATGTCGTTCGGTTCCACTGAGATTTGATGGTTTGCCTTTATTAAGTCTATTGTCATTGATATCTGTCCGGGACGATTATGGCTTTAAGTCGCCACAAGGAAGCAATTTTCCAATGGCGTTACATACCATGTAAAGTGAAGACAACCAGCTTATGTTTGAGGGGTGGCACCCTGCTGTAATAAGAAGTCAAATCTTTCTTGGCCGCCGCGAGCTTAACAGGTGCAAGTCGGCGTAGTCTCTAGTCGCCCTATTGGAGGGCCAGTGGTCAAGATGTGGTGTGTAGCCTTGTGTTTGCAGGGTTGTGAGAGCCCTGTGTTCACCGTGATGGCATTGTTCTTGTAGAGAAGTTCATGTATTCATGGATCAGAGGATGATTGCATGAAAACGCTAAGTTTTGAAAGTTTGTACGAAGTGTACGTACTTTTAGCTCAAAGTGAAGCTAGTATGGAAAGTCTCTTTTGCACCATACGTATCTCTGACTGGCCGAGCCACCAAGGTGCTACTCTGCTATTTACGTCCACACCGTTGACGTTAGTGTCAGCATAAGCACTTCAAACATGGCTTTAAGTGCTTTGGTAATCAGCCTATAGGTATATTTAAAGCTATGTTGTGAAGTTTGGATCCATAAGTGATTGTTGACATTATAAGGTCATTGAATATCGTAGGTTTTGCATCCAGTGGTAGAATACTCAGATTAGCCTAAGATAAGAGATTTTCGTCCCGATCTTTCTATTCGCCATAAAAGAATGTATTAATTGGTTAAATCTTCCTCTAATCCCATAATTATGTGGCTAAGAGTGTCGAAAGCTTGCTGTAGGTCCACGAATGTAGCTACCACATATCAATTTTGGTGTTTATATATCCATTTGTATGAATTGTATTGATTGAACTAGAGATGTTTAACCAAAACTATCACCCATAACATCGTTGAAATGCAAAGCATGGATGAAACAACATATAAGTTTTTCAACGCAACGATAACATATTGTCTTATCCAGTGTCCATATCTGAGAATGCGGCGAATTTATTTTTTACTTTAAATAATTTATTAATTAATTTCGCGAATTTATTTTTTAAAACGAAGAATGTTTTGCAAGCGAAAGGTCCTGTTGGGTGGTGTCAAACCCCAACGTTCGAGACAAATAACTCATCACTGACGTTAAACAAAACTGAGATTCAAGCAGGAAAGAATAAAACCTTCCATTTGAAATATATGCAAAGTAACGTAACTAAATCAGTTTGCTCAAGCCATTTAAATAACTAACCTTCATCACGAAATTAAAATCAACTACGCGTCCAGGACAGTTTGCAATAGCGATCGTAGGACGACACCGACTGTTTTTTTGATGACTGCGTAAATTTACAAGCAACCCAGCAACATAAACACATACACACTTACTGCACATATATGCGATTTGCGAATTTTACACAGTTTTGAAAATATTAAATTATTCCATCCCCAATCCCAGCTGTAGTTGGAGAATGGACTTTCGCAAACCTCAACGAAGACGGCGTTTGCTTCCTTGTTTTCATAACAATAAATACAGCACCAATTTAATTTCACAAAAAAAAAGAAACCCGAAAAAACGACAACGAAATAACAACTGAAAGCCACAATGTAAATAGCGAAAAGGTAGTAAAGAAGACCAAGCATAAGCAAACAGGGGATGATTTTGCAGTTGGGCAAGCATTCCAGAAATGAAGGACGATAGGTATGCGGATTGGCAAGGAATAACACGCGGACGTGTTAAGCCGAATTTTTTGGGTAAACAATAGTCGCCGCTGTTCAACTAATTTAATCCGCTCTGTGATTGGCGCGAAAAAAATGTTGGGAAAGGAAATAATTTGCAGGAAATTCCTTTGCGAAGATATTTCAAAGCATTTTCGAGCGGTCGTACCGTAAATTTTATTTAACAGCAAATATGTACATACACGGCTAATGAAGGTACCTGAGAATTTAGTGTGATTTTTATAAAATGCTTGTTTCCAATTCAGATAAGGATAAGGGGATTGCGAGAAACTATGTAAATTAAATGTACTGATATTTTTTGAATCCTTGTAAAATTCGAACAGAAAAAGAGAGATCAAGAAATCACAAAACAAATGTACATATGTTATAAAATAGTGCTGGGGAGATATTTTTAAATAAACGGGAAAATCTGAAGACATCTGATTCAATATTTTACGCAAATCTCACGGTAGATTTAAATATTGTGTGCAGCTTGCATTATACATTGAAATGCAATTTTGATAAAATAACAATCTATACTTTGCTTGGCTGGCAAATATATAGTTTCAGATTAGATGGAGTCAAGATGTGTACAAAATATTTTTAGATACAGAGCAATTAAGAATACAGTAAACCTTGCTAAAGTGCATTTTAGAGAGGGGAATAATTTCAGTGAACTTAACAAAAATGGCCACCGAAACAAGTTCGTTGGTTTGCATTGTGAATGCATTAACACAAAATCGATGTTTTTTTCCTCATTAAATTGGGATTTTTTTGATCTTTTGATCTACTAAAATTTATCAAAATAAACGCTATTTTTATTGATTAGAAATAAGAACAAAAAACAAAATTATCTCTTTTAACAAGTGTAGCAGAAACTTGGAATAAATATGAGCGAGCATTAACCAAATCAAAATTTTTTGTGATTTCGTAATAAAATTTCATAAAGGTACATGACTCAATGAGGCTTTGAAACAGAATTGCATGATTTAATTTTTTAATTTCAAATTTCACGCAATTAAATAGTTTATTTAAACATCTATTTTTACTTATTAATTATTTAAACATATATTTTTACACAAAAAAACTAAAAAAAACTGTTGTATCAAAAATACTGTGAAAATGTTTCTTTCAAATTATTGTGATTTAAGGACGATGTGCTACTAGCAAAATTACAGAAACACATATTTTTACAATCAAATAGTAGGCAAAAGATCAGATTCCTTGTATGAGAATTTAAAATAATGAGAATTCATTAAAATATTGGTGATTATTTGCTTGGTTTATCTATTTCTGAAAATTTATTAGCTCAAATTCTATAATCTACGTAACAATACCAATTACTGAATTTTTTAGTATTATTGCGTTTCTCGGCACGAAGTGAGACCTTAAAAGCCAAATTCGACTAAGTTTAAATAAAAATTGAATTGTGAAACAGAGAAAAAACTAGCAGAAAAACGATTCTAAAGAAGTCACAACTAATCAGCGCCCAGTGTGGGTAGAGCCGATTTTGCCACGATTTTTTATACAACTTTTAATTTATTTGTTGCTCGAAACTTTTCAATAAATATACAACGAAATGAAGGAAAAAAAATAAAAATATATTCATGCAAACATATTTGTACAAAACATATTATGCGCTAAGTATTTATAATTAAAATTGCATTTGTGCACAAATGAGTGGGAGGACTGAAAACACCGTTATTATCTCTATCTATTCTGTACATTTAGCTTAATATTTCACAACGTGTTAGCCTGTAAGCGACGTCTACAAAGAAAAGAAAGTAGAAAAACTAGTGAACGAGCTTATCAATCCAAAAATTACGATTTAGTGGTGAACATAGTGCGGATGTTACAAGTGCCTCAGCGGCTAAGTTAAAAAAGTCTGCATATTTTGTCGTTTCTATTGACGCAACATTGCAGTATTGCATTGTGCGGTTTAGTTTGTTTTCTCTTTTGCAGAGTATCTTAAAATGTAAAAAGTGTAATAGAGACGTGACATTTTCAAAAGCCAACGAAATAGGATGAGGCTTTGCACTTTGTGTAAAATGTGAGTACGGTAATGGTTTCTTCGATTCGCGTCCGAAAATAAATAAAGCGTTTGAAGTAAACTGATGGTTGGTGTATACAATGAGACTGTTGGGTGTGGGATTATCTGGCATTAAAAATTTCTGTAGTTTTATGGACTTACCAGCTATTTCGAGTACTACTTACTACAGATATGATGATAATATCAAAATTGCCGTTGACTCTGTTTTTAAGATCGTTCTAAATAAAGCTTCAAATGAAGAGAAAACTTTAAAAAAAGCTGCTGGCAATGTCGAAAATTTATTGACAGTTTCAGGCGATGGAACTTGGGTAAAGCGTGGATTCTCTTCTTTGATGGGCGTTGTTTCATCGATAAAAAAATATTGTGGAAAAGTAATCGACATCACCGTCAAGAGCAAATTTTGTAAGCAGTGTTTTCTTTGGGCTGGAAAAGAAGATACTCTAGAATATGACATTTTTTTTATGAACATGAAGAAAATTTTCTAATTAATCAGGATGGTTCTGCTGGCAAAATGGAAGTGAATGGAGTGATAGAATTGTTTCAAAGATCTGAGGATTTTTACGATGCAAAATATAAATATTATTTAGGTGATTGAGATTCCAAGACTTTTAAAACTTTGTCAGAGACTGATCCATATGGTCCTAATTTTACAATTGTGAAACAAGAATGTGTAAGAAAAGGATTATTCAGGAGGACAAAGGGAGCAAAAAAGGCATTTGTTGCAGCAAAAAGATTTAAAAAAACAGATGAAACTAAGCAAGTTATTGTGAAAAATAAAAAAACCACTCTAAACAAGAATAAAGAAAACGGTGGAATTAAATAATAAACTAACGTCCAATTTATCCACCTACTATGATTTGTCGAAACTCTGAAACTCTGAATCTATGGAAACTATGCGTAAGGAAATTTGGGCAGATTTTTACCACAAGGTTTCTACAGACTGAAACCCTCAGCATACTAATTGTTCTGACTCTTGGTGCACGTATCGTAAAGCTGAGGCTGGTGGGGAGTTACAAATTACAAGCATAAACCACCTCTTGATGAAGAAGCACAGGCAATTCTCAAGCCTATTTATGAGGATTTAACGTCTGATCAATTGCTGAAACGGTGTTTAGGAGACAACATTCAAAATAATAATGAGAGCATAAATGCTTGCATTTGGAATTATATCCCTAAGCACACGTTCGCCGCCAAAATTATCATCGAGATTGCTGCTCATACTGCAACTTACGTATTAAATGAAGGCGTAAGCAATAGAATGGAAGTGATAGGCGTGACAATAGGTTATGCAACCTCGAGTCACGCTGATAATTTTGACCAGCAGCGTCTTAGAGTAGCGAACTACCGAAGCACTGAAGCTTCCAAAGAGGCCAGGACAGCTCGGAGGGAAGAAAAATCGAAACTGCAGGAGCAGTATAAGCAAAAGGAAGGACTGATGTATACTCCGGGCATGGCAGATTAATGGAATATAGTTTTTTGTTTAAATTTCCTTTGTTGTTCCTTTTTTGTTTAAATTAATTAAACGCGATTTTCTCAAAACCACGTTTTTGCGGGTAGTGTGCACGATTCAAGAAAAACTGCTTAACCGATCGCTTTGATTTTTGAATACGTTATTGTACACATACATGGCTATCGCATGAAATAGAATCGTTTTGATTGCGAGACAATTTTCCTATTTTCAAGTGATTTTCAACCCTCAAAAATCAGGTTTTTTTTAAAAATGGCCGCCATTTTATAATGTTTTGAAAAAAATTATTAATATAGTTCATGTGATAGCAAATTTAACAAAGATTAATTTGATTCTTTCATATTTTAACAGAGCATCCAGACGCTCAAAATCATGCACACCGCCATTTTTTTATGTTTTTTTAAAAAAAATCCAGTATGACCAAAAAAAAAATTTTTGCAAATGAAAAAAAGTTTTTTTGATACTTAATAGCCAATAAACATACCTACAAAGTTTCAAAACGATATCTCTACTCTTTCTATTCAAAAATATAAAAAAAAAAATTTTTACATTTTTATGTAGGAAGACCCCTTAAAAATGAAAAAAAGTGTCAAATAGGGCGTTTATGCTACCTAGGGCAGTATATTTCTGGTTCTCTTTTTACCGTCAATGTTCTAACTACTAATGTTGCCTTTTTAAAGCATGAATCGCTTGTCACATTGGCCACAAAATAACTACTAGATTTTGTAAAACAATACAACATTTTTTCTATGATTTGTGATCTATTCAATTGTCTCAATTGAAATTCAATTCAATTCAATTTGAATTCAAATCAATTCAATTCAAAAAAAAAATTCAATTCAAATGCTTGTGATCAATTCAATTTGTTCAAATTAATGAAATATTTTCAATGTGGGCGAGTCAAATGCCAGAGATCTGATCGTCGTTGATTAGATTTTGGATGACTTGAGGACATTAATATGCGAATTTTATCAGCACCACTAGTTATTTTTCATTTTATCTCATTTTTGTTTTGTAATAGAAAATATTTTACAATTTCTATCAAAAGATAATGCAATTTCACGCTACGAAAATGAGCGCTGGAACTGCGTACTTAAATTTTTTCAATAGTATACATACGACTTAGATTTTAGTTTAATTAGGGTAAAAATATTGTTCGCTCTCCTATCAATGGATTCAAAGATTGCTCTTTTATTTAACTGAATTAGTAGCAACCTCAGATACGGAGTATTTATATAGGTATAAGTAATGGTCAAAAAATCCAAGGTTCATTGCTAGGTAGATTTCCATGCTCAAAACATTAACATGACTCCACCAGGAAAATCGGTTTCTGAAACTGAAAACTCGCCAATACCTGCAGTGTATTCGATGGTTATTAGTGTCAATATTAAAAATCACAAGAGATTTGTGCTTCGTGAAGGTAGAATCACTTCACAGTCAGTATTTCTTTATATGAAGTATTCTCAGTGATCAATAACTTTTTGAATTTAACGACCATATTCTGAAACCGAATATTGAAAATAACATGGTAAATCAAGCGTATATTTTTATGATTCATTTTTATCTCAAAACAAACACAGTCTGCTCGTTATCCCTAAAACAAATAAATAAGTATCGCACGTAAACTCATCTTTTCTACGGCTTAAGAAAAAATACCTAACGATAAGCTCAAGTATTAAATTCGAAAGCAACTTGAAGTCCGAGTCTTTCGCCAAATAGCTTAGCAGATAATTTTCCTTTCGCTTGTTTTGCCATGGCACCATGAGGAAAATTTATGGCTGAGTGATTACGAAATATGCAAATTGGCAAAGGACCTGTGTATGGAATATTTTCGAGACCTACATAGAAGCCGAACGAGTCCAGTTCAAATATTGCCCTAACCACCATAATCGCAGTGGGTGAACGATTGGAACTTTCCCAACAGCCAACAATGAAAACGAAAATTTCAGCCTAGCTCTGTAAGAAAACTTTTCACTCGACTTTCGAGATACGACACATTAAAACAGATGAATGCCTCCAAACGAGGCAAAAATTCTGCTCATGAATCGAAATGACCATGACAACATCGTCCTACAGTTATTTCCGATCTTATCAGTCGTTTGTGTAACGCCTATTTTTTTTCTGGGGAAAACAAGCTTGGATAGCTGGACTCTATTTACTTACGAAAGACTCTATGAAAGAAATGAATGATGCACATAAATAAGACAAATAAAACAGTTTACAGGCATGTACGAGTGAGCTGGGTATTTTTTGTAAGTATTCAATTTATATTATCTAGGGAAATTCAATCTATGAAAATGAATCGCCCTGTAAAACACATGAGTAAGTGTTTTTTTCAGAAAATTAAAGACTAAAAACTTCTAAGCTGAAATTGTGAAAACAAATAAACCGAACCTTCATTATTCTGTAATATTAAAAAATCAATCAACCGTTACGACTAAATTATAACCATACGCCTTATTATTGTTCACAATCCATACTTCAACATCTTATTCATTTCAACTTATTACATTTTTACTTGAAACTTCCTACTCCATTGTTTCGTAACCGAAGCAAATATTTTTCGATTATTAAGCGGATCTATTACACAACAAAATATCTTCTGGGTCCATTGAGTGAACAACCTTTTTTTCCTGAATCGTAACGGCTGTGCGTATCGATTGAACATGAAATGGAAAATTTAACAATATCCCTTTTTTGCGTTTTGTCCAAGAAAATCGAGACATAACCCTTCAAGGCAAACGGACCAACATTACATGAACTGTGAATATTAAGGGGATTGATTAAAAGGGTTGCTAGTCGATTTACCCAAAGGCTTTCACAAGTCAGTGTTAAGTGCTCTAGATATGAGCCCGTTTTGGGCTTACTGGTTTTGCAGTTTGCGAATTTCATAGTGCTTTACTGTATACGGAAATTTTTATCTTTCTCGGTGTATGTACTCGATTATGATATTTTACTGTTAGTCCTTGTAGTTCAACAGAATTTTTTATATTGTTTTTGTAATTACCGGAGTTTAAGAGCTGATCCGAAATTGATTTCAAGAATATTTAGTTTATATTTCAAAGCAAGCATTAAATAGCCAATCATTTTAAACATCGAAAATTTCGAATTCATTACTTATCATTATAATTGTATACATACGAGGAAAAAGAAATTGTGCACTCTACCTTTTCACAGACACAACTTTTATTTGGGTCAAAATTATCGTGGGCGAACTATATTTTATTCATGCAAACATACCTGAAAAAATAAGATGAGTATTTTCGTTGAAAAAGGACTGAAAATGTATTATGTCGAATGTTAACAAAAATACACTGGTTACTTTATGTTAGAATAAGAAATATAAAAATAATAAATGTAAAGCAATGTACAGTTTCATTTAAATGATTGCGTTGTCAGTTATAATATCTGAATTTTTATGATCTAGTATTTAGACATGGTACAAAGATAAAAAAATATATATACAATGCTTTCATTATTTCTAGTGAAATGAGCTCTAGTGAAATATTCTGAGGAATAAGGATTAAAAGTTTTCTAATAAATTCAGAAGCCTGCAAATGTGCACCAATGGTAAGATAGATTTCAAAACGACAGAAATGTTTCCCCTACATAGTCAAATTTGTCAAAATTAACTGTTTAAGCTCGAAAGTAAATGCTACTGCGAGTAAGTGACTTGTTAGTCTAACTATTTGTAAAGTAAAGTAAAGTAATCCCACGACAACCATCGTACGGGTGTAGGGGTTGAAGCTGGTAGAAAGCATCATTACAATTTTTCAATCATTGTGAACACGAGTGTGGAATGATTAATTCCACGAGTCAGTTTACTCCATATTTAAATCAATTACCTAATCAGAGCTAGATGAACTCAAAGCTTGGTTCGCGAACCTCCGTTCGAACCTGGATTCGAACCAGGGACCCCACACGCAAGAAGCCAGTGCTCTACCCACTAGCCTCCTAGCTTCCTAACTATTTGAACTGACAACTAATTTTTATTTTAAGTTGATAGTAGGTACTGTGATTGACATCCATGTTAAACTTTATGCCATTATTTTTAGGTTTGAAAAAAGTTTCGCTTGTGTTTCGTGAACAACTAAAAATGAATTTCGCGACTTTCACAATGTCTTACAATGAAGACCTGATACTATGATTATACTATTAACTTTTCATTTGGATTGGTTTTGACTATTTTTAGAAGAATTACATATATCTCCTTTGGTCCCAAAAACCCTAAATTGTTTGCGAAAAGTGCATCGTATTAATAACTGTCACACAATGATTTCCGATTACCAGCACATCATGAAACGATCATTACTGGTGATAAGACTTGGATCTATATCGAGGGCTCAGAAACAACCGACCAGTCGAGCGAATAGCATGTTGAAGCTGAGGCTAGACCGGAAAGATGTTAATATAGTATTATAGTGCATGGCGTGGAGGGCTATAAGCATAGTGTCTGCTCCTATGTATTTTTCGCCATGTACTATGGCGTGTGGCGCTATGTTTTATCACAATCCCGAAATCGACTATGTACATGGCGCCTGAAATCTATAAATTATGGCGTCTGGCACTGTGTGTTTTTTCAGTAGTCCTTTAATATTGAAGTAAAATGATAGTGAACCCACGACAATCCTTATCGGTTAGATAATTTCAAGTTGGTAGAAAGGTTTATTCAATAACTAATTTATGATTAATGCATGCGAGTGAAAAGTTACGAATTCCACGACTACTTCTAATAACATTCAGATACCAATTCAGTACTAGATTAACTCATAGCTCGGTCTATAGTCCTTCATCTAAACCTGAATTCGAACTACGGACTCCAAGCATTACAAGCCTTGCTTACCCACAAAACAATTTAAAAACTACAGCCCAGAAGTCTTTAAACTATGACGTCTAGCGCTACGTGTTTTTTCAGCGCACTTCTATCGACGATACTGAAGAGTTACTTGCTGACATTTATACATCCCCTCACACAATATGGTTGCGAGTTATAATTGGAGTGCTATGAGCCATATTACATGGCTCATGGCACTATGTTATATAGCGTGTGGGGCCATAATTTCTGCGCCATGTAATTATGACGCTGGAAGCCATATTGCATAGCTCAGAGTACTATGTAGATAGCGTATGGGGCCAAAAATAATGCGCTGTGTTACATAGCTCTGGGCGCCATGTGAATTTTTTTCAGTGTGGTTACAAGAAAAAGTTACATAGTCTTTTTTGGCAGAAATTCTCTAAGCTACAAATCCGTCATACATAATTTTTCTAAAAACGTCACCGTTACTGCGACAATTAGGAAAGATCACTTTTGGAGACCTTTGACCCCGTATAAAAAGTAACGCGGCACTCGGATCGGTGGGGACTTTTGACATTTTGTTTAGCACGCCAGTATCAAAGATGCTTGTTTCATTTCTTTAACTCTCTACGTTCTGAGAAAAAAACACATGCACGGTGAAGTCACAGCTACCAGAAGATTCTGCCGTTCATTCAAAGTGCTTTCAATTCAAAGCTCTGCAAATTAAACTATTCTTGCCAAAGCAGTTTTCGCTATTTTTTCTATGTAGGAATCTCAAAACGACTTGAAATCTTGTGACGGTAACCAACCTAATAAGTAAGTTGTTAATTTTGGGATCTGTTCTGTCACAGTTCGCTGAATACTCATGTTCAAAACTCTACTTCTACTTTATTAATATCCAAAATTCAATGAGTGTATCAACGCCCTGGTATTAGAAGCTGATTGTGCTTCTCACAAATTTACCACCCTTCTGCCATGACCATCAAATGAACATAAAACTTAAAAGGTCGTCATGTGCTCTCAATTCTTTCGTCCCTAACTTTGCTATTGCCAATATTCCATTTTCTAATGAATTTTCGTAGATGACTCTAACTTAATCGTTTCGATATAAAGCATAATCAAACTCTGCATAGCATAAATTAACAATTTCTGAAAGTCAGGAACAGATGGTTATTATGTTAATACTTCATAAACTTCCAAAAACGATTAGAACGGTTAACGGAATATACTGTATATAATTGAAATGTAGGTCAGCTGGAGACATGATTAAAATGGACTTTCCATGAAAATTAGGAAGTGCAGTTAATTATGCTCTCCCTGGAAATTTTGAATGGTTTTTCGAAGGCCTGCAGTAGTTTAGGGTTAGAACCTAAGTCTGTCTAATGTGTAGTCGCGCATGGTGCAGTTCCTGGAAACAACGTATTAAAAGCGATAGTATTTTAGCTGGATTGATGAAATACTTGGATTCAAACTTGTTACAAATGTGTTTTTGCTCTGATTAGTTAACTCTTTGGTTATTCAGGTAAAATTATATATAATTTTATTGGCAGGTACCAAACATCCCTGAGAAAGAAAAGTCTTCAAGAAAGCTATCAAAATATTAGCACGAAGCATGTTATTTAATATTTACATATGTACATACTATTTGCTTGCAAACCTAAATACGTCGGGATGGATCTAAAATTAAAAAAAATGAAGATGTGAATTTTAAACCACAATATAACATAATCTCAGGCTATTGTAGGCCTACATTTTTATGTTTAATTTTAACAGCGCTCTTTGTTATATATTTCAAAACCTGGTGTAGTAAACTTTTTGATATTTTGCAAAACACATTAGTTCCTTAAAATGGAACAAAAGCTTAATTGCGTGCCCTTGAAAATTTATTAAAGCTTCAACTTTCTTTACTCTAATATCAAGTCGCAATAGTGACGTCAGCAAATAAAAGGTGCTGTATCATCACCAAATTGAAAAATAAAAATTTCTCGAACAATCACGGTCAGAAGAAAAAATCTTTTATTAGCTTTTAATTCACATTGAAGAATGGAACATAAAGCGCAATCATTGTCTGCCATAATCACCCGGCCACGAACCCGACCGTACTTCTCGCCGGCGAAGAAAATACCAGGTTCATAGAAGAATAATAAAAATAATCGAAACAATAAGACTAACTCATAAAGGACAGAATAACTTGCGAAACAGCACGGACTTGCGGTTCATGCTGAGTGAAAGTGTTATCAAGAAGGCTGTCGGTTGTCGTTCGTTCGGCATCATCCTTTCAAATTATTCATTATCAAGCAATACCTTAATTAAATATGACCTATTGTTGTAAATAATTTATGTAAAAGCTTTTGAGGTGTTCAAATGATTCAGCAGGATAACTTATTTTCAGTTTGATGTCGATAGGATATTAAGAATTGAAATTTTCAATTGTACTTAAAGTAATTCTTTTGTGCTTTTATATGCAGCTACTGAAGGAAAATACTCAAAGACAATGTTCTTCGACCTAGCTATCTAGTTGTGATTATTGAAATTGTTTTTGATCGACAATTGTTTTTTCTAACGCACCCGGTGAAAAGGTGTATCTAAAGCTAACGTTTTTTTAATTTTCATTCATAAATTATACATTCTGTTGAAAAAAATCAATCGAATTCAAAAAACCCCTAGCGCATCAGAACCGCTAGAAAACTAATTTTCGAAGATTTGTGCAGATTTTGAGTGTGTATTCTACCACTAGCTACTTTTCCTACTTAAGACTAATATACCTGAAGTAATAATAGACCCTAAGCCAATTTAATTTCGATGACTTCATCGAAGTTACAGCGATAGAAGTGTGTTCGGGGTTGCTATTCGAAAAATGTCCAGCCCTTAGAAAATTTAAACATTGTTTACTTATTTTCATTGCAAATGTTCGCGATGCGAATACTTAATGCAAGTATTTGTTGGTACGAAAATAACGAAATTGCCTCGTGCTGAGAGCCCTTTGCTAGCACCGAGGCCAAAAATATGCTACATCTGCCTCACGTTGAAGTCAACCTGCTCTGTGAGTTTCGTATTGACCACATCACTGCATTGGAATTTATAGCGATACAAAGAAATTTTGGGTAACCACTCGCAAAAGTTTGCAAATTTTCTAGATCTTAATATTTGGTGTTTATTTTCACTACAAGATCAATACGATTTGAAAATTCTATGATATTTATGCCAAAAAAATACAAAAACAAACATAGCTGGCAACCCTATCATTGTTTTTGTAACTAGATTTCTACTGAGTATTGCCTACACAAAGTTTAATTTCGTTATGATTCCATAACTGTACTGGAAGCAACAGGGCAAAGAGCATTATTTTTCTGAGCGTATTTTCAAAATTTAAGACACCAAAATTACCATAGCTAGCAGCTCCAACCGAATTTGTCAACTAAATTTCTACCAAACGTGTCTTCAAGTAAGGTTCACCTACTGTCTGAATTTCATCAAAATTAATTGTCTGAATCAGAATTTATAAGGCTAAAAGCAGTTACTTTTCTTAGTGATTTTTCAAGATGGCACCACTGGCACAGAATTGCCCGCATTTCAAAATCACTTCTATCAAACTTGGTCCCATTTAATACCAATACATGCTGTAAATTTCAATTTTATCTGATTTCAATTTTATCCGTCAGTTCCCGTGAACAGAAGTTTTTGATGCTAACAATATAGGTAAATTGGGAAAGGGTTACCGTTCTTGCCCGTTGTAAAATTTCAAATGTTTTACTTTGGTTATGTAGACAATGCATCAAATTTGTATATGATTGGCTTTTTTCCAGAAAGCGACAATTTTTTAGGAGAGTCGATGATTTGAAGGTTTTCACTTTCAGTGCCTGCCCTAGCTACAGAGTTGCGCACATGCTCATTAAAAGCTTCACAAATTTTCACGTAAACAGTAAAAATATATCTTGAAAATTTCATAATGATTTGATAGCTCTGTCAAAAGTTATCGAAATTTAAAATTTTTTAAATACTCCCGTTCTTTGTTTAGGCACCTAGCGCACACATGGGGTTAAAAAATTCCCAATCATTATCCGATTCACATTCAAAACAAGTTCGAAATTCATTCGCTAACTTAATTTCTGCAAAAGTAATTTGTAGACGGAATAATAGGTATATTAAAAATATCACTAAAATGGCCCCCGGCACCAAAGAGTTAAAGATTTTTAACTTTTTGTAAGACCTGGCAGTATTCTGCATATACAACAATGTATCCTGAAAATTTCAGTTCAATCGGCTGGCGGGGTCTTGAGATTTTTTAGTACTACTGTTCTTCGAACATTAGTAATATTGCACGAAAGATAGTTTCATATTTCATTTTGCTTTGCTGTTTTTCTAAAAAACCATCGAAAATAAAACTGTTCAAAACCATCCAAATCCGTTCGGACAGCAAAATCCTGTTCAAGTTTTCACTTTAATCCGATTATGTACTACTCGACAAAGCTAAACAATGCAAGGATTTTGCATTTCTATTATCCTGAAATTCATGAAAGTTTGAAGCGTACTCAACGTGCATTGTTTTCATTATGCTTTTCCTGAAGCTTACCGAAAGATTTACTCACAATGACACTGTCAACAGTTTGAATTGGGTTGCCGAGAAATTGCAATAAGAGTCATTAGCATAAGTAGCGAGTGCAGCATTTTTTTTTTATTAGTCGCAATGCTGGAATATGACATGCAATCATAGCTGGATGAGAAATGATGATGATACTTGATATTTTAACTTGCACTGAAACTTATCAAAAGCATATTTTAAGGATATGTTGACGAGATGGAACAGCTCATAATATCTTAAATTTATTCAAATGAAAGTTGTCGTGATGGAGATGTCTGTCGCCGAAAATTAATTGAAGTAAGATGGTTGTGTTCCACACAATAAGCTTGCGGACTTTTGAAAATTATGCCATAAACTGTCTTTTGGTTATTGCAGAAGAGTACTGTAACACTAATGAGATTATTCAAGCTTGGAAATAAGGTTGTTTGTTTGATAATAAAAAAGATACATACTTGAATAAAATAATTCAATTTACTTATAGTAGGAATCCATACATATTAATGAATTAATTAGTTTAGAACTAAGGATTAATTTCAATTTCCTAGAAAATGATTTCTTACATAGCAAAATTTTGTGAATAAGTTTATAGCGAACAATAAAACATAGCAGCAGATTTGCCAAAAATCTGGACTGGCTTATTCCAGCAAATGAGCTGACTCTTGCCAATTTATGTCTGTTAGAAATATGTATGAATTAAAAATACTAATACAGAAAACATGTTCATTTTTTCATCCGCTTTTTTTATTGTGAATATACGAAACTTTGAAAAACCTCTCGAACTTGCCTATTAAAATCCTGACAATGACTATTCGAAAACTATTTGCTGAGAGATATTATAGTTATCCTCCGTTCAAAGCATATCACTTTTAGTGCGTTTAGCTTCCTTACACCTCCTTACACTTCAATTTGAGGGAGAAAATTTTACTAGATTTGCAAATTTGCAGGATAACTTTAGCAGGTAGTTAAAATACTGCTTCTAGAGATTAGGATAAAACTATTGTGTTTTACCTCATGTAAGTAACTCTTGGCAAAACATATTTGAAAGAGTTTTTATAGGTAGAAATCATTTTAACATCCCCAATTATATTTCAGAATCGAGCGAATCCTTCCTTAGCGGACAGCCTTGTTCTAATTTTACAACCAAGGTCCTACCTTATTTAGCTTACAGTAATGTTAGCCAAATGACATTAAAAAAAACTGCATCAGGAGCTTTAATTCAAAAAAGCTTTTGTTTTGCCCATCAAGATGACACCGCAGCCAGAGGAAGCATATAGAATTTTATTATCAGACTTATAGCTCATTTTCTAATTTACGAATGGAGAAGATCTCTACTACAATTCTCTATTTGACGTCATTTTGTCATCACTCTCTATTAAGGACATTAGAGCAAACAGTTTCGGCATTCTTACCTGTCTATTTCTGTTTGAAATTTGCATGTTCTATCCCTACACACACAGATTAAATACGCGAAGGTTCATGTGCTTGTTTACTTTGAAGTATGATTTTTTTTTCAAATTTCGATTTGTCATAACTTTTGGCAAAAACATTTGATCAGATTGTACACACATGCACTTTTAAGACCGTGCAGGCAATCCGGTAGCTACGGCAGACACGTGAAAAAAAAATCCTTCAAATCACCGACCCTTCTGAAATTTTTTGCTTTTTGACATAAAATTCCAATTATTTGTTTAATAATTATTTAACGTTTGTCCACTATACCAAATTAAAATTTTCCAAAACCCAGGTTTCAAAAGAATGGCAACTCATTACCAAATTACTTCTAATTTCAGCACTACAAAAATTCTCTTCACAAGAACTGACGACCGGATAATCCGATCAGCATGAAATTTGCAGGACATATTGCTATGTACTAGTACCAAGTCTGATAGAAGTGATTTTGAAATACGGGCAACCCTGTGGCAGTGGCAATATCTTTATAAATCACTGAGAAAAATACTGCTTTTAGGCCATAACTTCCGATTCGTCCAACGAATTTCAACGAAATTCACTCAGCAGATGGACCTTACTCGAAGCCAATTTCGATAGAACTTTGATAGAAAATTTGGGCTGGAGATGCCGGCTATCATAATTTTTGACCTAAATCTTGTAAATTTGTTCAGCAAAATAAAGCTTTTTACTTTATAACTTCCGATGCAGTCATGAAATCAAAACGAAATTCATGTAATCAATGGACCTTATTGTAATGTTAAAAATGAAAAATAGTGAAAGAGCTAGGGCAATTTTTGAAATTTTTATGCATATCTTTACTAAGTGATGTTGTCATTAAATTTTCGAATGGGAATTGCAACAGAAAATATGAATGTATCGAAAATTTGTAAAGTTTTGCGGGTGGTAACCGTAAAATTCTTTAGCTTCCAGCACAGTCATCCAATCGAAACGAAATTGACAGGATGAGGCCTGTTTCACACTCTCTGGTGGTGTTAATAAGCAAAATCACCGCGTTTGGGGAACAAAAATCAACACGAGATCCACGAAACCCCATTGCATGGCCAAAAAGGACTGCTTGAGCAGGCATTTGCGCTAAAACATTGTGCTACATTTTTTTTAGAATATACGAAACAGTCGATTTAAATTGATATCGGTGGATGTTGTCTCATTATGTCTGCCCGTAAATGCGCGAATAAGGCCTGGATGATTACCGGTTCTAACAAAACAGTGCGCCGTACCACACTACGATTCAAATAATTCAGTTTCTGCAACGAAAATTCCGTAGACGTCTGATGTGAAAAAGAGGCGACATTGACTGGCTACCCAGATTAAGCCCCTTCGGACTTCTTTTTGTGGGGTTGTTTGAAAAGCAAAGTGTACGCCAGTAAGCCTCATACTATAGGGGAGCTCAAACCTAACATTCATTTTTCGATGTTCGAAAAAGTAATGGAAAACCAGAAAATAGGACACATTTTGCTTTGGTCAGCAAAGGCGGACACTTAATTGATGTTGCATTCAAAAACTAGTCCAAATAAATTGCAAAGGAAATTGATTAAAAATTCCTCATATATAGAAGTCGTTTGTCTTCTCCCAAGCTACTCAATGTTTACATACCGACATAAAAATGGTGCACCCTGTACAGTTTTCTTTTCTTGAATCACAATATTATAATAATCGCTGAATATTTTTTAAAACTTGATACAATTTTAAAGCAGAATTTTATTGTAATTATCACCTAGTCTTGCTTGGCAAATTCTTCGGTAAATTTTAATAGTTCTGTGATGTATCTCACGATTAGCTAGACCACAATTGTGCTGTCGTCCTAGCATTAATCCTTCAATCCTTCCCCAACCCAAATCGTACTTCCCTGGCGGCCAACAGATAGGACAAAAGCGACAGATTACACAATTTGCGAGCTTACTGCGCGAACGGGCAATTAATTATTTCACAGCTGGTTTGGCTGCAACCTCAGAGTACTAACTAGGCTGCAACTAAAGGTCTCCCAAGATTACGTCTTCAATTGTTTGGCACAAATACTTGAGCACTTCTGCAGCACTTTCTATTGGCTGTAATGACGCTGCTAGTTTCACATTTGCTCGAGTTTTTCGAATTAAAAGTCTGGGGTAATTTTGTACCAGAAGCTCAATAATAGATCGTTCTAATTTACCATCCTGCAAGTATTTTGGTCTTTGACATTGACGGAATCAAATGTTGTGCTATTTATTTAGGATCACTACAATTAGGATCGCTGATTAAAGAGCAGCTTTTAGGTGATGCATAGCTATTTTTAAGACATTCAAGACGGCATCAGGTCGAGGGGCTGAGTGAGACCTCTTGAGGTCACCTTTACGCACAACCAGCGCGATGACATGTTTTTGCACTATTCGCAAGAATTGTGAGCGAAATCTGGTCTAGGCTCGTCAGGTAGGTATGTGTTTGTTATTATTGAGACTCTGAGTTTTAGGATAGTTTTTTTATGTTCAGGGGCTTGTGGCATTGCGGTATCGAAAACATTATAGTAAAAGACAAAGACCTATGTCATATGAATAACAAGACTTGATGTTACAAGTCAGCTTTTCAAAAAGTATAAAACTACCGCCTCAGACTCCCATTAATTTATCGGCTGTCGACCACAGGTTTGTTTGAGGAGGTGTGTTAGCCTCAGATATCTTTTTAAGGACTTTGTTTTCATGGGATCTATGTTGCTAAAAATGTAGTCAGGTTCTTGCAAAAAAGTGATTATGTGGCTTTCCAGTTTTGGCCAGCCAAATGACTTCTTTAATAGTAAACTTTTATTCATTTCAATCTGTTCTATTTAATTCTTGAGACAATCTGTTACAGTTTAGTTTTCCCAAAAATTTTTAAGTTAGCTTTTTCACATTGTATAAATCACAGTACTTCCTGAAAGTTTATAGTTCCTGTCAACGAATAATGTGATGTTCTTTTATTTAGCATTTGATCAGATTTCAAATTATTAATGCTTTTTTGCAGGTTCAGTCAGATAAGTTTTTGGCTGTAGCCAGCAAAGCATCTGCATATCGAAGTATTTCTGACTCCTCATAATTACGGACACATAGTTAAACTAACTAGAGGTTAAATAGAAGAGAGCTTCACACGTTTTTTTTTCGGAGAATGTTCTTGTTAACAGTAACCGATTTGTTTCCCAAATGAAGGCTTTTAGGATTGAGTAATGGTAGAACCCAAATAATGTATAACTGCGGCACATTAAACTCTTCAAAAATGTCTTTAATTTCATTCACTATATAGTTGAAACGTCTACCACTTTAAATGTCGTAAATAATGGTCAATTCTATTCAGAGCCTTGTTGATTCATCTGCCTCTAGCGCAGGTATAGGAGTAGTCTGGTAACTTCTGAAAATATTTTCGCGTATCACTAATTTGTTTTTAATTTTCAAAATTGATCAAAAAATCAATCTTAGACTGATAAGCCCTGTTGGATTTTTAAGTGATTTTAAAAATGATGTTTCAGTGATGTTAAAAGTGTTCAAGAGTTTGCTCAATAGCTACTGAACATAACAGGTTTGAGGTTTATGTATCTTCGATATGGTAATGTAATTATCAGTATTAGTTAGAACACTATTTTACGAGTACCAATTGAAGCATTGATTTCCATCTAACAGTGAACCATTGCAGCTATCATGGTTTTTTGTCAACAGAGAAACTAATCACCTTTTATATAAAATGTGTCCACAGAGTGAAGCTTTCATCACTTTTGCATTCAGATTTTTATCAAAAGTATTCCAAAATGTAAGTATAATACCATGAAACCATTTCTTCAAAAAATATCTATCAGAATTTATCCTTCAGAACGAGCTTAATAGACCCCAATAATTATATTAAACGAAACGATAAAATTCAATAGAGTCTTTAAGCGATCTTTCCTTGCCACATTTATAAAAACGACCGACTGAAAGGCGCCATCAATCGTCCGAATTTATTCAGCAACACACTGACGATTCTCTTTCATTGGTCATAAACGAAAGAACGTTAAGAAATGAATACATTTGGATAATGGCTTGAATAATGAATGAATATTTCAGGAAAAAGCTGGTCGGGTATCTTATTTGATCGAATGTGAGAAATACTCGTAGATTCAATGTTTGCGCCCAAACGAAAAATCTACATTTTATCAAAATATCTCATAAGAACCTCTTTAATTTCGTTTCAGTTCATTTACGTATGCACATATAAATAACTCTCTCAGGACGTATCACATACAAAATACATGAATTGAATCTCTGACTCATATAAACTAAGGACAATAAGTCCCAACAATAGAAATCACAGTCCAGCTATAGAAAATCCCGAATTAATTAGTTTATTCAAACTATCATCCGAAACAATTTCATTACAGCAACTCTGTGTGATGACTGCCCTCCCATAACAATCCGACGTCCTTGACAAGGGATCGCCTGAGCGTGACAAAACAATATAGAGCTCTCGTCGCAACACAATATCTATGCCAAGAACGTACAACATGGATTATGGCCGACATTTGTGTGACTACATTTAGTCAACGAGGAAACATAAATAACAGACATTAGACTTATAGACTAAGCTTTGCTGGGACCTACCTAGTCCATGTTCTGGTTAACGTAATACAGGTCACTATTGCTCAGCTACATGATTCACCGTAATTTATTAGCCGTGCGCTCGTTACGGGAAGACGATCCGATCCGCGGTAGGAATGTGCTTGTACCACTTCTTAGTGGAATTCAACGCTTTCACACTTTCACAGAACACTTTCCGGTGAATCTTTCACGAGCTCACACACACCACTGCAAACACATCCTGCTATGACGAACGGTTGCCTGAAAGTTTGACTGTTTCGTCCGATTAAACTCCACGAATATCCACAAGTCGAATATAAATGCTCCAAAACCTGGTCACTACTTCACTAATCACAATTCACACCACATCCTCGACCGCTATTCATCGCCACGGACCAACTACTTGCTAAGCACTACACGACACAATTCGCAACGACGAACACAAATGACAGAGCGAAAACGGCTTTAAATGGATAATGGCTTTACGCGTTCAACGGTGTAGCTCCGCAGTCAAACAGCTGTAAATACTTTAACCTGGACACTTTAATGACGCTGTTGTTCGAAACGAACCCGTCAGGTATCCACTTGAAAACTTCCACCATTCATCTCAACTCAACCGAACGTAAATCGGCTCAAAAAATCAAACTCAGCCATGAATTGCGAACCATCCTTTTTACACGGAATCCCAAATGGGCAACCACGAAAGTTGCTCAGATGAATGTTTCTAATCAGGATCGGGCAAAAGCGTCGTAACGAACGACAAAGGATAGTAACGTGAAGACGAGCGTCCAGAGATAGCGATGCAAACTAGTCCGAGTATCACGGGCGTAGCGATGAAACTGCTTCTAGTCGAAAGCGAGGTGAAAATCTGCGAACAGTTTTGCAAGCATGAAGATAGGAGAAATTGCAAATCCTGCGCATTGTGGCAATTCCGAAAACGGAGGAATCTGGTGCCGGTATTTTCCACTTCGAATAGTTTGGAATGCTTCCAGAAAATGCCCGCGAACTGCAAATGAGATACTAGGTCAAGATTATTGTCTGGGAACATTTGCTTGCTTGTATGCTATTTGAATGCACTTGGCTGTGGAGAGTTGTGATTTATAGCTGTTAATAGTACCGATGATGCTTTCGGTTTCGAGGATGTTTGTGGAAGTTTGCCAGAAACAACAAACAATATATTTTTTCCTTCTAACCATGGACGAAAACAAATGAAATCCACGTGTTTTTTGGAGCGATGGAGAAAAAAAACAAAACTTTTGAGAATATGCAAGAATGAATGTCTCGAAAATGTGCATTTACAAAATTTATGTTTCATACGATTATGCTGAAAACACCCTTCGATTTCCTCGTATTCTTTCTTGTGATAGTGGATTACTTGTTGTACCTCTGCTCCTGCACTCAAGCTTAATCAGAGGGTCGATCCTTAGAACAGGTGCTATGATGCTGCACGGTCGACAGCACATTGACTTTTTGCCAATATTACCATTCTTAGTCTGACCTGTGATGTCCAAATTCATTAATGGTAAAATGCGCACCTATCTTCATGCATGTTTGTTAGCCCATTTACCCGGGCTCAGGCGGAGAATGTACTCAACTCACATAGCTCCTAGGTCAGTACCAGATTCGGAAACGATTTGTAGTCTATGTAGATAACGAATCCATATCGGTAACCTATAAGCCACAGCCCCGGCGTTGGTCCCACTATGCGGGCCAACCTCAATGACAAACGGATTTCTTTGGAAAATTTGGACTACACCTGCTCACGCCGTACCAACGCCTGTTCGAAGGGCTCATCATCCTTACTCCACCCTTCGAGTGGATGCTATCATCTCACATGAAGGCATTAAGGCCTGCATATCATATGAATGTGCTCAGTAGCATTTGATCATGGTAATGTCTAAGGACTGGAACCAGGTCGCCATTTCACTACGGCATCACCTCAAATACTCAAACTAATTCACTTTGTCGTTTTCAATTGCATCCGCGCTTTCAATGTCATTCAATGCCACCGTAATTTCAACTTCTTCTTCTTCTTTTCCTTTTTCCGTCCTAATCCGAGCGGGAATTATACTCCCGTATTCGACTTTAAGGCTTCTTTCAAAGTATGCTTCAACAGGCTTCAGAATTTCTGTATTTATAGGGTGTTTTTTTAGAGGTATAAAACTTTGAAATGAAATAAAATACAGATAAATTATTTTGATAGCCTTCATACTGAAAAGATAATTTTTTGATCATGACTCTATAGCGGTCACCATTGACTGTAATGTTATTTCCAGACATAAGGACCAATTATTCCACCAGCCCATAAAGCACACCAAACAGTGACTTTCTCCAAATGAAACGATATTTGAACAACCGCCTGGGGTTGCTCATCACTCCAAATGCGGCAGTTTTGTTTATTGATGTAGCCATTCAACCAGAAATGAGCCTCATCGCTAAACAAAATAAACAAAAACAACGCTAAAAAGACCCGTTTTTTCAAAATAAATCTGCACGATTTGCAGACGTAGATCATTCATGATAAAATGGCAATAAAACGCATGACAGCTGTCACACCATACGTAACATTACAAAGTGCTGCCAACTTAAAGTTCAATACCTCTAAAAAAGACATCCTGTACTTAACGTTCAATCTTCAACTATCTCCGTAATTCCTCGTAATTAGTTCGATTTCATCACTCCACCACGTCAAATTCAATCCTTTCCGATCAGAATTTGACCCCCTCATCAACCATTTTCCATAACAGAGCCTTTTCAAACATTTCATTTACTTTTGCAATATTCAACGACTTAGATCATAGAATGCATATTCAAAGATCCGCTGCAGATTCCTGTCAGGCCTTCACTGATCAATGGGGAAGCAAAGAGAGTGTTAGGCTCTTTTAAGCCATTTTCGCAAGTGAACGTAACCCTCCATACACCAGCTGATGAACGTACGAGATGCCAACCCTTTGATATTCGTTACAATTCGAAAAGAAACGCAGGAATACTCCCCACATGAATCTACCTGTGAGGGTTTATCAGAAGAACACATATAGTTCAACCACCGCTTATTTACTTATGTGATAGTGTAAGAAATTTATCAAGAACTTAAACGCAATGATGAAAGTGAGAATCAGCGTCACCTCCAGTGTTGTCAACTTTTTTCCAGCCATTGTAGCTAGAATTTAGGAGGAACATAGCTAAAAGTAACTAAAATGTTCGCATAGTAGCTGAAAAGTGTAGCTAACTTCAACAATAAACAGCTCAAGATTCTGGAAAACAGTTCTGTTCGACTTCATTGGAGCTAACTTTTATAATTGTAACTTTTATAATAATGGCTGAAAGATATGGGGTGTACATCAGATAATGAGTCTCGAATTAATTTAATACTATGAACTATTACTGCTACGAAATTCATCCATTCGCTGTTAACAGCGCCCCCTCGTGCTTGCAATTGAATTATTTCAGAAAGGTTTCACAACAAATCTTTGGAATCTGAAGCCTGAAATCTTTGGTGAAATAAACTTTATAAAATTGTTTTTATAAGCTTCTAAAGTGCCAATTTTCATCAGTACTTTTTGAAAGAGCTCAAAATTTTTACAGCTTTTTGCGACCGTTTCAATCCGTCTTTAAAAGGAAGTATTGAGTGCAAAGCTTTTAGACTCGGTTTATTCTTGCGCCATTGGACCAAAGAAAGACTAATAATTTATAGCCAACTGAACGGGCTAATATTCGCTGCGTCTCTATAATTACAAAACTCCCGCCAAAATATAATGTTATTAAAATTTTCTCTCCATTTCACGATCGATAATTGTTTTTTTTTTGTGCCAGTATATTTTGAATAGAAGTTTCAACCGCGAAAAACTTTATAAATTTTATGAAATCTTCATCGATAACTGAATTTATGGTATCCCCAGAAAATTAGAAAATATTTCGCAAAATTTTAACATTATCAGGTAATCAATACCTCATCTCTTTTATTAATTTTTCAAGAAATGCTATGCAAGTCTGTTTCATACTTACCTCATCTGATCTTCCAATTATATTGTTATTTCGAGACTTGACTATTTTTGTTCAAAGCTATATCCCAATTAGGCATTATTTTACTCGTAATCATCGAACTCCACAGCAGTTTCAGATAAAAAGATTGTATAATCTGCATTCAACAGTTTTTTAGTTAAGCCTTCCATAAATAAACAAAAATTGTTAAGGGGCTTAGTGGGTTCAACATAATTTTTTTTTTAATTGGTTTTTTCATGATAGAAGTATCCTTTAAAATTGGTTCAAGAAATAGGGGATACAAAATGTTTATTTCATTTCAATCATTTTCGCTAAGAATTTGTCACCTTTTTTTGAATAACTTGTACTTGTTGCGCCCAAAATCGTATCAGGCACGTTTGCTATAGAAATAAAACCAAACAGGGATTACAGCAATGTTTTAGAACCAATGTTGTTGACCGATTCCCGTTTCGCACAGTTAAGAGATCAAGCTTGATATTATTCTTCTCACAAAATCAAATTTTTACATGAATTTTGGTTTTAATTTCTTTAATGTTTTTGTGCGAAGTTCTTGTCAACGTTTTATTGCTATTTTATGGTTATGGATAACATTTTTCGGTTCATATCTTCAAATTTAGGCATAGGATGTGCATTCTATGGTAAACATATTTCGTTTGTTTTATCTTCTTTAGTTTATTGCTGATGAACTGAAACTTGTTTTTTTTTTGCGAGTTTTTAGAGAAATTTTTGTATGATCGATTGATAGCTTATCAAAAAAGGTAAACAACTGCTATTGTATCTACCCAAAACATTAGCCTTTATCTTAAAATTAGAGCAGAATGCTCTCAAGCAATGAGTCTTTAAAATATTAATAAACTAGCGGAAGTAAGACTAAACAGAGCAAAATTTTAAATTGTCCAAATCCATTAAATGTAGCTAAATTTGTAGCTAATAGCTAAATGAACAATTTTGTAGCTAAGCAGGTTCTTTTTATAGCTAAATCTAGCTATAATGTAGCTAAATTAGCATCACTGGTCACCTCCACTTCTGAAAAGTAAGTAGGCCATCGAACGCCAAAATACCCCAAGTTTTCTTTTAAAATTCGGCGGAAATGATGCCATACTTGATATTCACTGCGGCCATTCAACCAGAATATTTTCCACAAGTTATAAATACAGTCTGTCAAGAATGAGTTTACACATAGGGAAAAAAATCAATTTTTCATCTTTCTAATTATAAAATACTACTTTTTGTTTATGTACAACTTCAATGCAAAAAAAAACGAAAAGAACAACGAAAACAATTATTACAATTCTTGAAGTGTCAAGAAACTCTTTACACAAAAGTTTTTTTTTTGCATTACTGCAACGATACGGTAAATTTACCGTAATTTTTGGTCTGTATTGTAAAGCTCTATAAATTTGATCATTAGTGTGTGATTAATTTTTGGCTAATACGCATAAATAAGTGAGATATTGTGTTTTAAAATGCCAGGCAAAAGATTATCCTTTGAGTTAGTTCAGATGATATACTATAATCACCAATTAGGTAAAAGTGCACAGGAACTGTCGGAAATGTTTTGTGTAGCACGAATGGCAGTCTATAACGTTATAAATCGTGCTGAAAATGAGAATAGATTGGAGCCAAAGTGTGGAGGTGGCTCAAAACCAAAAATATCTAAACGTATAGAGCGCCTTTTGATAAGGAAGCTTGATAAAAACCCCTGGATTTCGACCAGAACACTTGCTAGGGAACTCAAGGAAGAGTGTGATGCTGCTGTTTCCCATGAAACAATACGACAGGCCATCCTACGAAATAAGTTCTCATCAAGAGCTGCACGAAAGAAACCACTGTTTTCTGCACTAAACATCGAAAAGCGTTTTTCTTTCGCTATGATGCACCTTTTTCAACCCGTTGACTTCTGGGACGACGTCATATTCTGCGATGAGACGAAAATGATGTTGTACTATAATGATGGACCGGCTAGAGTGTGGCGCAAGCCTTTAACATCGTTGGAAAATCGAAATATCATTCCGGCTGTAAAATTTGGTAAGTTGTCCGTTATGATTTGGGGTGCTTCTCAAGCAGAGGAGTAGGAGACTTGGCATTCATCGAGTCGACCATGGACGCCCAACCATATTTGCATATCCTTAAAACATATTTGGCAAGCAGTGCGCAGAAATTCGGGTTTATGCATAACAGCAAACCAAATTTTAAGCTTTACCAGGACAACGATCACAAACATAAGGCGAACATGGTGCGAATGTGGCCCTTATACAACTGCGGAAAAGTGATGGATACGCCAGCCAAGAGTCCGGACTTAAATCCCATCGAGAATTTATGGGCTTACTTAAAACAACAAGTCGCTAAAAGGCAACCCTAAAACCGAACTGCCTTAAAAATTGCGATTCTCGAAGAATGGCAAAAAATACCAACCACGTATGACCTGCAAAAGTTGGTTCATTCAATGAAAAATCGGTTGCGATGTGTGGTGGATGCCAAAGGTGGCCATACCAAATGTTAAATATACCAAATAATATTAAATATCCTGTAAATATGTAAATATTAAATACAATAATAATTTGTGTAAAGAGTTTCTTGACACTTCAAGAATTGCAATAATTGTTTTCGTTGGTCTTTTCGTTCTTGTTTTGCATTAAAGTTGTACTTTTTTTTTGTATATATCGGTTGGAAATAATGTAAATAACTATAATTAAGAAAAAAACATTCATTTACATAAATAAAAAGTAGTATTTTATAATTAGAAAGATGAAAAATTGAATTTTTTTCCTATGTGCAAACTCATTCTTGACAGACTGTACATAAATAATCATTTTCCAAATACATTGCTATTACATACTACTTTTGCATATTCAAAAATCACTACCCACAAAAAACTAAAATTCATGTAACCCTTCCATGCTACTTACAATTGGGACAATTCCCTATCGAAAGACTCATGAGGGAAAGCGAAAAGCTTGCAAGTGTACAAGATACATATGTATGTGAAAGTATTCACAGGCTATCACTCATGAACGTCACTTGCTGTCAGCCAATGCTGAATTTGTTCGCTTTCGCAGCCTCCCTAGTAATTTAAAAAAATCGAAGTGTGTACACGATGTGACACAGTTACTTATTATTTGGGAACGGATTCTGGTCATGGAGCAGTGTAATATTTTGCGTTTTGCAAATTCCGCTTTCTCCAATCTACTAAGCTTTGGTTTCACAAAGTTCTTCCGTATAGTTTGCATGATTTTTATGAAAAAAATTTATTGCTGATTTAATGCACTGGGAAAAACTGATCATTTTTGCTAAGAAAAATCATGCAGTCTCTATGAAACATGCAAACGAGAATGATATGTGACATGCAGGGAATTTTATTCCCAATAGAAAGCGCCTGATATATGGCTGAAACATATAATCCTTTTGCTACATCCTGGGATGTATGTATATGCCATATGAAGAGAAATTTTTTTCAAAACCAACTGTCACATTAAATGTGTTCGAAAAAAATATGTCCGAATCTTCACTGTCATGAATATCTATATCGTGACACATGACTGTCGGATTCACAAAACAACAACAAAATTGATTATGAAATATGAAAAATTTGTGCGGAAAATAATTTACGATCAGACTGACTCCAAGAGCTTCCACTAGCTTTTTCGTATTTAAAGTTGGCGTAATTTTGTCGCCCTCACAGCTTCTGGTTGGTAGTAATTTCAATTAACTCATCAACTGCCGATTTATGGCAAGAAATGAGAAAAAAAGTGTTTAAATGTTTCGCTGTTTTGCTTGTAGATCAAAATCCATTATAATTCTAATTACATATATTGACTTTTCTTCTTCCATCTTTTGAAGAATATCTAATATCTAATAGAATATCAGCTTTTGATGATACAACTCTAAAATATTTATTCAAATCTTGTGGTTGGTCTCTTTCATATTTTTCCTTTTTGCCCTCGTACAAAAATGGCCCCGAAATAAAATCACCGGGAAAAAACCAAAATTTCCTCCATAAACTGGATGACTGGTAGAACATGGTAAAGATTGATGAAAATTAAAAATTGCTAAATAAGATTTGCTTTATATTTCACACAAGGAAAGTTGCGTTTTTTAAAAAAACACAACTTGCTGTTCGGTAAAGCACATATTCAACCAAATTTTATTTATGTTCGTTAAAATGCTGACCCAAATTGGCGTACAAAAAATTCAGGGTTTTGAAAGTAAATGACGCAACGGATGAATGGAAGTTTTTCTAAATTACTCATAACGGCTCATTAAGAGATTACGGACCAGAACTGGATAAATAATTTTTGTTTGACAATTTTTCCTATAGAAGCCAGATATATTTGAATTTCTTGACAGATATCGGAATTTTGAACCTACCTTCTTCTTCAGTGACTTAATTGCCACAAAAAGATCAACAATGCTTGCCTTTTGGTAATTATTTGATGTTACCAATCCGAGACTGTGGCAGAATAGCAAAAGTTCAGAGCTGTTTTCCTCAGTCATAACTTTAATGCTACTGGTAAAAGTATAAAAGAGTATTGGATATTATGAGCAAGGAAAAAATTTAGCCGTCAACAGTTTGCTTTATTGTTTTAAATATTTTAATTTTTATTTATTACGATTAATAGCTCATGGTTAATATTTTCAGTAATTCAAAACTAGCATTTAAAGTTTGCTTGAGTTCCCATTTATACGAAACCAAATTCAATAAGCTCCCAAAGAAATGCTCTATATTCCCAGAACTTTTCTTCCTGTATTTCATAATCACTCAATTACATTAGAAAATGCAAAAATGATATCAACAACTGATATCAACGCAACTAGTATTTTGGCCAACAAAGTTCCATAAACATTTTCAACAGCATTATTACCACAAAACTATTCTCTTCAACAAAATTCCGAATACTTCCTGAAAACTAGAGTTCTGTTTTACTTCCGAACTAGTTCATAATAAATGCTGTTTATTTTCAAAGTAAACAATTTCGAAAAATATTCCCCCAAATTTCGGTAAAACTCCCGGCAAATCAAATTAAAAGTAGATAACTTCCTTGTGGTTCTGTCAATTCACAATAACTTTCTACCTGAGCATTTCTCTTGAAAGTTGTACAGCATGTGAGGTATTTCTTGTTTCGAGCAGTTTCTAAAACTTTAGTTGAACTCAGTTTGTAGTCTTCGATGGTAGCCTGTAGCCACTTTCCAACAAATATCCTGCCAAGCACTATCCTTAGACTGAATAGCCATGTGCATGTTCTGGCTTTGAACGATGCAACCAGGCACTTACAATCTAGCGATTATTCAAGCGAAACGATTTAAATTCCTCATTAGGAGTGAAAATGGATTTTCATTCAACCTTTTGGCATTAAGAGTTGGTCGGAATCTCGTCATGCAAGTATGTAGCAGATCGAGGAGTTAAAACTACTTTGTATTACTTAGCGTGTATGAAGCGTTCAAAAGTGAAATATGTCACCAGGTATTAAGGGATTTCTGGAAAACAAATGAGGTAGTTCGAAAATATGCAATCGACCTGTCCGTGTCGTAGAGGAATGCAATGAAAGATTACATTGAAAATCAATTTCAGATGCAACAAACAAGTCTCAAAAATAGGACTTCAACTCAGATTTTATTGAAGCACATCATAAACAGGATCTACATTTTCAAATTCCACATTAACTGGCTGCTTATTCTTTGAATAATAGTTTTCATTCCAGTTGGCCTAAATAGCTGGGAAATTTCAGTTGCTTCCGTTTCTGTTATCTCTACAAATATTTAAAGGTTATTGATGCATATGTATACTTTTTGTATATGTATACGAATATGTCTATATATATGCCAGGAAAGTGATATGTGTATGCATAAGAATTTGCTATTAAGCCACAACCATTAACATCAAATCCCAAACTGGCAATTTCCATCTGAAATATATTTATTTTTTCTATTTGGCCATTGAAGACAGCTCCATGATCTCCAATTTGGATTCAAGCTCACTTCATATTTGGAATTCATCCCAGTCATTTAGATGAATCCTCTTATTCTCGCCCTCATTTTCGAAGCTGTTCTGGTCGTTTTCCAGAACAATACTTGCCAATTCAGCTGGGAATGAATTGCTGCGTTTCGACCGTAAATGGAAATCTTAGTGGTAACGGAATGATGCTGATGATACCGCCATACGAGGGTTTCTGCAAATACTCTACTATTCCATGTGGACTGTTTTGTAGGAGGAAAATTCCTCAACTATATGTATCTCAACACATACTGAGCATGCATCTTTGGTTGGGTTTAAAGGCTGGATGCCTGTTTATGACAAGTGCTTTGCAAAATGTTTGCATAGGCTACGATGATATGATTGGTATTCGTTGTTAGTTGGATTAGCCCGTTTCTAATGCATTTTCGGTGCATATTCATATACTTTAGTACTGTGGAGTATTAAGCTGGTAGCACGTGAAGTATATGCAGGCTACTTATCTAAACACTTACATTTTGCACGAAGATTTATATTCATCGTTAAGCTTCTAAAAACAAGTTTCGAGTTTCGAATTTTACACGTTATAGTTAATAATTTTATAATTTCTGGGTACATAAAAACTAACAGAGTGTATTAAATAGGGCATAGTTTGCGCACAAAAAATAACCAAACGTGGTATCGTTAGCCGCTTTTCTTGCCTTTTTTCAATTTAACGATTCAATTAATAAACAAAATACTTATTGTACTGTACTTAGTAATTATTTTCTTTTAGTTCAACTTGATCACTATATTTTGTTTCACCTTTTTCTACATCAAAAGTCTGATCCAACAGGGCTTGTAATTTCAAAATTAATGTTCTACTTTGACTTATTATAGCACCGGTGCTTATGGCCACTGTTGCCAGATTGGGCAATTTCTCGCCAATTGGGCTATCTTTCCGTTGCATTTGGCGACGAAATTTAATTTTGGGCTACTGGCGACTTTTTGGGCTCCACTGACCAGTCCAGGTTTCAACTGCTAAAAATATATAAAGTTGAATTCGCATCTGATTTCCTCAATCTTGAACGGAAATTTCTTAACTTCATGTTTTAAATTTTGGTTGAATCTAAACTATATTTTTAGTCTATTATTTGACCGTCTGCCTAAAGTAGTCAGCAAGAAGATTGAAATTTAGATCTGTGCTTGTAAAACTCATAATTAGCGGCAAATGATCAAAATACACTGAGCATGGAAAGAATTTGGGCAAAAGCCAATGAAGTAAAATCTGCTGCTGGATAACAAATTTTCAAAGAAATATGTGAGCTCGATTTTTTATCACTATATCTTCCTACATCTAATAAAATAGTCGACATATGTTTTACTATGGTAAATAATATAGAGACTAAAATTTGAAATAAAGTGCAAATAAATTTTTTGGCATCTTTGATGCAAATTCTAGTTCTCTTGAATTTCAACAAAATATGTTGCAACGACTATAAAATACCACCAGATATGATGCAAATACTGGATTCTTCAATTTACACGTTCACTATATCAGAAAATGAAATTGTTAATATAGTTTTCGACTATATAAGAGTATATAGATAAACAAAAAATAATAGCCCATGTGAAGTGGATAAATTTTTTTTTTGCATCTGATAATGGCATCATTTTGGCCTCGACCTATTGTGTGGCAAGTGTTGGGCTCTTTTGGGCTATTTTAAAAGTCAAATTAGGCTCCATGAACGAAAATTTTCTGGCAAAACTGCTTATGGCCAGTAACTGTTTAGCATCAATGCAGTTGACAGGCAACAGCCGGAGAGTTAACACCTCAAGTTGTGTTCAAATGATAATCTGAGTAAATACTTATGAAAGGAGAAGTGTAAAAAGTGCAGACACTGTGGGGGAAGTTCACCTACTTGGGGGGTTATAGAGGACTGAAAAATAAAAATAGGGACGTTTTTTTGCTCCTCTATCCTGCCAAGAAGCTGGATAGCACAAAAAAGCACATAATTCAAGGAAATCAAACATAATAGACAAGACGCAACAAAACATATCAAAACTAAAGAACACAAGATAACCGACTTGGTAGACAAGAAGACAAGAACACTTATTATAACCTAGGCGCCAAACAAGTGAACTCCAATGACCAATTCACTGAAAGGCCTTAAAATTAAACACACGTATATTCAGGAACCCAGTTGATTTCCACTTCGGCGCTAGACCATAAAAAACTTATGATGGTCGGCACTGAGGAGAGAGTACAGTAGTTGTTTGGGAAAAAAGTTGTCTAAGTGTCATAATTTTTTGTATCTAGGGCCTTACACCGGAACGAAGCAAGATGGCTCTGAACGCTCAGGGCTTCCACCCGCTAGAGGTTTCCTTTCTCAAATTGAGATAAGAAGCTGTACAACGTCTGCATCTTTCAAGCGGCTCGTCACGTGATGTGAAAAATTGAGGGCCAGTGACCATGGGAAGGGACTATTGTAGTGTCATAACTCTCAACAGTATAGCCAGTGAGCCAATAATTGCCATGCGCAAGCAAAATGCGTGAAATACGAAGGAAAATGTCAATTCTCGATGTGCACTGAGCAGAGAGAAGATACTACCATGAGGGTAAATTGTGCATCTTACAGCCAACCATCCGGTTCGCTGAACCATCATCTGACCGTAAGCCACTACTCTTTATCTTAGAGGATGCCTTTATTGATGGGTCTCTCCGAATCACAAAGAGAACCAATTAGAATGTTTTCCGGGATGGAAATCTATCCGTAATCATCCACGCCAGGCTCATCAGTGATGATTTAGTTGCAAAAGGGGCCCTAACATAAAAACGAAGAAAAACCAGTATACAAACATCATGCTGTCAGATAGTTCCACAACGAGAAATGCGACGGCTTTCAGCACATAGATGTACTAAGGTTTTACGTCGATACCTGCAATGAAGCTCAAATCGACGGTCCAACTTTTTAATTTGAATAGACAATACCGTATTGTGCAGTACAATACTACCATTTTTGTTTAAACCCATGGAGACTAATTTATCAATGGTAAGATAGCATACCTATCTTCATATGACTTTTATAGCCCATTAACCCGGGTCCAAGCGGAGTGTTTGCCTCGTTCACATCACTCCTAAGCAAGCGCTGCATCCAGAAATGATTGGCCGCCAACTAGCCTAACAATTCTATAGCAGATAGCCTATAAACCACAGGCCCTGCGGAGCTCCCACTAAGGAGGCCTCTCCCAGTGGCAGGATATACCTTCGAAGTAGGTATGGGCTACACCTGTCCCCGCAGTACCGATATTTAGTCACATAGGTCGTACAAACCAAGTGACTTTTCTCTTTCGGGTGAAGCTGACATCTTTTTGTATGAAGAAATGAAATCCTTATTCATACAGATGTACTCTGGAGCACTTGTCCATAGTTGTGCTTTAAAGCCAGGACCTAATGTATCACGTTAGGTCTCATAATATATTATTGTTTTAACATATATGAACTTATTTGTGTTTATAATTTACCAGTGAGGGTTTACCAGATATAGATAATTTCTGCATCTAGTGCTTATTTTCTCCCACTGGGGCGGCTTTCAGTAACAGTATGCAACAGTATGAAACCTAGTGAAGTCAATAACTGTTATGTAGCAAATACATATTGGCCGAGGCCAGGCGAGCCGAAGCCAGATGAGACCGCCAACATGTGGACGGCATTTGACGGCTCGTCCAAAATCACTTTGACTCGTGCTCAAAACCCATTCCGAACGGAAGTCGCACGAGCGCCGGCGAGACCTGTTAAAGTCGCTTGTCTGGACCGTTCACACACTCGGGCTCGCCAGCTTTCGCCTGGGCTCGGCCAATATGTATTTGCCACATTACATGGCCAAATATTTGCGCGAAAAAAAAATGCTGCACCTCCAATGCACATGCTTAATGAACTGAAACTTGATAGGATTGGCAAGACGGAAGCATTCGCCGAGGTACTGGAACTTCAATTCCAATAAAAACGCTTTCCGGAGGATTACATTAAGAAGAAAGAAGAAGCTGCTGAGTCGATTAATCAAACCATTGCATCTACGACAACAAGAGACTTTCAAATTAGACGAACAATTTTCGGAGAGGTCAAACAACTTATAAACAGACTCAATAAATTAAGTTCACTCGTTTCTGGCTAGATTGGGAGTTTATGGTTGGAACACTATTTTGGCGATACACTGATAACAATCACCGATATTATAAATGCTATCTTTACTATGCTCACAAAGAGACTTTATGGTATTATTTTAGTCTGAAAATTCAAAATCATGCTATTCCACACCAATGCATCAATCCGTTGGTTTTCTCCTTTGTTATGGGATATTGGATACTTTAGACTTTTCTCTATCTTTTGGATGCTTTTGCGATTTTCAATTGCGTGCATGGTGAACATTGTCCTTAGCTGGCATCGTGCGACACCTTCACCATATTTTGCCATGATTTCCAAACCTAGGGCTTCGAAAAGTTAATTCATCTTGTCAGCACTGAGAAAATAGGATATAAATTAGGAAGAATACAAGACATTTTCGATTCAAGGATTCGCAATGAAATAAAAATGTATTGTGGTAGATTCACAAACTAAGAACTATTCTGCAATATGCCGTTAGCTCTTCACTGTCAGACCAACATTTCTAGCACCAGCTTCCAACTATTCTGTGTACTCTGCCTGCAATACATTTTGATCGCCGCTGTTACTAGAATCAGTTTCTAGGCTGTATTTAAAACTAACAAATATTGAAGAAAGTGAAATGTGGCTTATATGTAAGCGAAACCACTTTGTATTTACCCAGAATTATGCTTTGATAAATTATTTCAGTCTTAAGTACTTTCTGATAAGAACTGCAAAATCAAAATAAACAACTACTTGCACAACAAGACGTTCAAACTTGAAAGGCTTTTCTTCTTCAGGATTTCTTGAAACCACGTTGGGCGCCATTTTTTACATTACGGTTTCTCGAGAATCCCTGGCTATAATCGAAAATTGCAATGGTAAAATTTACGTACATAAGTTAGAAAAGAATCAGAATATTTAACAATCGATAGTCATCAGCTCATCATAAATCATTTTCCACGTTACAAAATCCGGAGATAATGTCTCGTATTCATACGAAAATTTCCATCGGAATACTCATACGCCAACATCTTTTTTCCTTCAATTTAAAATGTTTGCAATCCATTTGTATTCAAAGTGACTTTCGTTCATTGATTTTAGCTAATTTGCATTTCCATTTCGGATTTGCGAAAGTTCGTTCGTACTAAGCCGGGAATACTGTTCAAATATTTACGCTACAATTTCGGAAGAGAAATGTATGGATGTAGCGTATGCGTGATTTGAAAAATAATATGAAGAAGTGACATTTTTCGGGAAACGGGTAAATTATCCAATATGGCGTTGTATCTTGTTGACGTGATTGGAAAGGACCGAATTTATTGTACAGAATGTGCGAATGTGCGTCATGGAATTATTGTAATTCTATTCGTATGTTACTGTGAATATGTTGAATCGAATAAAGCTGAGCTCGTGCCCGTGATTTCCGCAGTTTGTGTTCACTAGCATGTGAATCTTGTTCCAGTTTTGGATGCAATTATATATGATAAGTACTAGTTGAATGGATATTTCAATAGATTGAAGACTAAGTCGAAGGCTAAGATTTATGTGTTAGCGAGCTTAAAATTGGTTCAAAATAAAGTGTTCTTGAGATTCAGTCTCCAAATCAAAGATTTGTCTAACAACTTTATTAATTTTACTGTCGTAGTGAATTGATTCTTTAATTTAATACAAATGGTACATTTAAATACGCTTATACAGTTTAAAAAGGATTTATAAATTTTTCAATTTATTACTTTTCCCAATTTCAATCTTGTTAAATGTTTTTTTAAACTAAAAATTATTTAAAACGCTTCACAGATATGAACTTAAAGTCATATAGCTTTATTCCTTTGATGGCAGCAGGTTTTTTAATTTTCTAGGGTACTCTATATTTCTGAGGAAACAAAATATTTAGAAAAACTAAGGGTACAAATTGAAATCTTATAATGTTTTTGTCTTTAAACGGTGATGTTTTGGAATTGTTAAACCTATGCGGGCGCTAAACGACTAAAAATAGGCAAGACAATTTTTTGAAACTTCTAATTGTAATTACTTCTCACAGAGAAATCTCAAGTATGACTCTTTAATAGGACCAGGTCTGACAGGAGTAATTTGTTAGCTATGGACATTCCAGTGACAGTGGAACAATCTTGAAAAATCACTTCAAAAAATAAACGCTTTATTCGCTATAGACTCTGATGCAGACACAAGATTTTGACGAAATGCAAAACACTAGCTTGTCTTTTTTTTTGAGCCAAGTTTGACAAAAGTGTGGTTTCAAAATTAAAATAGGGTTGCCAGCGTAGGTATTTTTGCATTTTTTCGTCATTTCTTTGTTAGGCTATTTTATCATTAAATTTATTTTATAATTGTTAAATTTAAATTAGGATATCGAATATCTTAAAAGCTTTGCAGTTCAACCATTATTTTTCACTCCAATCCGAATCCAAAGTCGGATCGAAACAATATTAGCATGGTGGGTTATCCTCAACGTTAAGCATATTTGGTTTGGTCAAAGGGTTGGCCATCAGGATTTTCGACTATTATCGTACCAGCATATGCTACCATCAACAATGTCGGTAGTGTTTCCGAGTAAAGTGAATTTCAAACGTAATTAATTGTGTTGTGCGGTGGTGATTTTTCTTTAAAAACTAATTTTTTAAACATTATAAACCCTTAGTTTCAAATAACAGCGCGAAATTACATAAACACTTCGTAAAGTTTAAGTAATAATGAGTCAAAAGTGTGTCGTGGGTTCATGCCGAAATCGGCGAGGATTTGGTGTGTGTTAATATATATAATCCGGGCTAAATTTATCGTCGCGCGTAAAATATTTGTCAGTCGAAATTAATTTTAGTGACTTTGTCGAAATTAATTTTAGTGAAATATAAGTGAGAAATAATATTTTTTATAGCAATTTAGGTATCAGTGATAAAAAGTGAGTGTAAAGTGAAAAACATTGAAATAAAATTAAATGTTAGTAAAGCAAAAGATAATTGTCGACTGTTGTGAACTTAGAAAATAAGTGAACTATAAAGATCGTGAGAACTAAGCAAGCCCTAATTCCGCCGAAGCCGGTCCCAAACCCGGTTGTGAAAGGAAGAGGGGGGCTGGAAAATTTAAAATAAAACATAATGATCTGCTGCGTATATTTAGTAGGGTTAAGTTTTTTTTATAAAAACATGTGCTTAGTTTCACAAACATGCAGCTTACGTGCAATTCCAGAAACTCATTTAACTTTGTATTCTACTTATTGTTTACTATCGTCCCAGAATTCGACGATTTTTGAATTTCAGGGTTTTTCTACATTGCGAAAAATGTGATGACGAAATATACTGCCACCGTTAAAATACGCAAATATTTCAGAAATCGCACATGGGATAAAGCGATAAAATTTAATTTCACCTAAAAGCATCAAAATGGAAATACAAACCTAAGATTGCATGATACCAAATTCAAAATGTTGCGCCATGCAATTACCCCCCGCTGAAACCACAAAAACTTTAATTACCTACGCCTTAGTCATTTTATGATAGGCTTTGCGTTTTTTGTTTGTATACGATTTTTGCCCTGTTGGCTTTACTGATGTTCCTCTCCTCATTAGTTCTCTACTCTCATAATAGAACAAATCGAGAGAATTACTACCTCAGATGTTCCCTTTGGTTTCCCCGATACCTTAGTTCTACGAGCTTTTGCGTTACTGAGTTGTTACTTGTCAAATTCACGTGCACATGGCCTACTATCTCTATCTTTCTGTTCGCGGAGTAGATGATTGTCGAATTTGCCGATAGTCCCATAGTTTTCCCTCACTACTACTTACGCTCAGATTCAGCAAATTGCTTTAATTCTCACTGCCATTTTCACTTCCTTATATCTCTCTCCTCTGAGAGGTAAAGTGTTCGAGCTTTGAGTGTTTTCATAATTTATGTGTTAGGAGATGTTGCTTTAAAAATTATATAAAATATGCAACCGACAATGAATATATGTAACAAATGTTTTATTTTTAATAATTTTGATATAAGTGCAACCCTTAAAATCTTTCTACCCTATGTATTTCAATGCACTCTGAGCAAAAAAAGGCAAGTCGTAATAAGGAGCATGTGTGGTTGAATATATCTTTTTGAAAAATTGACACTCTTTGGAAAATTTCCAGCGGTTTCTAATGCACTAGAGTTTTTTATGTGCCTTCTTAGCAATCAACGAAATAATGAATTTAATGAGAAACGAATTTGAAACGATAGGAAGGAAACAATTAACCAATAAGCGTGAAATTAAAAATTAACATCTCTCATAGCAGCATTTTGGGACTAGACATTACTTATCCGTATCCATTATTCTGTAAAATGCTATTTATATCTAAACAAATTTAATGAAGTCGGTATGCGTTTAAGTTATTATATTCAAAGGACACTACTAACGAAATCAAAACCGTGTTTTCTTCTGTTCAGTTTCTTAACTATGCCCATTTCCTACAAGTTTCAGCAAAACAAAGCAAATCCAGTCTTCAGCTTTATTTCACTATTTATTTGGTTATTGTTTAGAGTAATGACAGGCACATTAAATTAGCGCAAGTAATTGCACTGTTATTTATCTCGTCCTACAAACTAAGCCTACTTCTTTTCATATGTCAAAACAGAAAACTGAACTTAATCATTCGCTAAATGACTGATTTTAAATTTCTACCGCTTACTTGTCAAGTACTGTAGCAGATTTCACCGTCGAGATGCGGTTGATGTTCGGTGTTCGTTTGACATGTTTCGAATCAGCTTTTCACATTTTCTAATTACCGGTAATTTATTCTGCCGTTTGAAAGTGAGGCTCAACGTCAGTTTCTGCGATGCCGTGGAGAGAGATTAGTTGTTTTAGATGAGACTCATTAATTTTAACCCCTCTCTGCTTTTAGAGTTAGATAGCGGATTTTGCCGCTTTTGTAACGATTTAATCTTATTTGAGATTAAATGAATTTGCTAATTACTCTATAACAGGGGTGGGCAAACGGTCGATCGCGATCGACCGGTCGATTGTAAACAGTTCGACAGTCGATCACAGACATTTTTAACAATTTACTAGGTTAATTTAAAATGTGAACTAAAAATTTAGTAGACGATTTATTCAGTACATTTTGGAATGGGCCTTGGCTCAATAGATCCAATCGGACAGTCCACGCAGTTTCAGTTCACACAAAAGCTCGCAGAGCCTTGGTGGCGGAGAAGCCAAATCCGAGACAACTATGCTCTCGATTTGTGCAATTTATAGATTTATATCATTTTAGTAAACCTACTTCACTAAATCTCGTATACGTATACGGTTGTTTCATTTCCTTGAATCTCTCTGTTCTAAAGTACAACTTTATAATTTTGCTTCCCGCTATACACCTTGCCTGCATTTGCATTCGTCTCCCTGCTACCGAGGTAGTAAATTGTCGCACACAGCAAGACATAGGTTAATCTCAATTTTAGATAAAATAAAATTTTAAATTAAAATCTTTTCATGCCAATTTAGTTTGTGCAGTTCATTCTTTCGAGCTAAAAAGTGACATTTGGTGTTTCAATTTGAAAATTGAATTGGGTAAATGTCTTTTCAATAACAAAATCGTTCGAAAATTGAAATTCTTGACATCTTATCCGTCAGAAATGATAAGTGTCCCCGCTTTTCTGCATTTTCAAAATTTTTGAAATGACCAGATAATAGAGACATGTCAAAATTTAGCTTCACGATTAACTCAGTACTAGCCTAAAGAATGAACTGCACATACTAAATTGGCGTGAAATGATAGGAGACATGTGCCAAAGCTATCTGCATTTTCAAAGCGAAAGCATGTTCCAAGCAATTTTTCACGCTTAAAAGTGAGTACAACTCTTGCTTACTTTCAAGCTAAATTTTCGCCGAAATAAATTTCACGTGAAAATTTGCATGAAAATTTAACGTGAAACCGAAAACAGTACTAAGCCTTAGATGGCTTAGCTCAGGAAGCTTTTTGCAAAGATTTCTAAATCTTTTGCCTGAAATTAATGCATTTTTGGACACATTGGGAGAAAAACATGAACAATTGGAAGATCCAGTATAGGTAAAGAAATTAGCATTTCTTACAGATTTTATGGGCCGTTACAGCTTGCTAAATTTACAATTACAATGAAAGGGAAAATATTGTTGACTTGTTGAGTTCGTTAAATGTTTTTTAAGTAAAATTAAAACCTTTTGCTTCACAATTAAATAGGTAAAATTTTTAAATATTTTCCATATTTAGAAAAACAGACTAAACTTACTGGTGAATGCAAAATGCAAAAGCTGAAAGACATCCTTCAGTTCGCGAAAAAGTCCGCGGCCTTCGATGGCCGCTTGGACTGATTTTTTTTTCTCCTGGCCCATTTATCTGGTATCACTATGTACCAATAGGTTCATGTGTGGCCTTGTATCAACTGGTACAACCAAACCTAACCTACTGGTGCATGTAATATTGAAATGTTTTGTCCTGAACTGGAAAATTTTAAACAAGAATTCGAGAGACGATTTGCAAATCTCAATAACCTTCAACCGATTTGTGAATTTATTTCATTTCCTTTTGGAGAATTCGATAACGAAGATATTTCATCAAATCTAGCTCATACTTTTCAATTGAATTCATCGCATCTAGAGTTAGAAATATTTAAAATTATTTTTGAATTTTATTACCATAAAAAATATCCATTATTGAGATTGGTGGCAATGAGGATATTTGCATTTTTTTTCTTTCCATTTATCGATGTGAAGCAACGTTTTCTCGAATGAAAAACATCGAATCGCAACTTAAGAGTTCTCTGACTGATGACCACTTAATGGCATCTATTGTGCATCAGCGCTTACAAGCCTAACTCCACAATACTTTTTGATGAAATGGAAAGTCACGCATATACATCAAAAATTAATCCAAAATATTTATTAATAAAGTACATTGCACAAAGTAATAAAACAATGTATTTAATATATTAATATCAATAAAGACCTTAATTAATTTTTTATTTGTTTTTAATTAATTAACCCATTTTTCGAAGTCGATCGCACATAAATTAAAAAAATTAATGTCGATCATACCAGTATTAGGTTTGCCCACCCCTGCTCTATAATATGTACTAAAGTAGCTGGGCATGTTGACTATATTTAATGTGTTCTTGGAATATTATTTTGTTTGCAAGATACCGGGCAGCAACTAGCAGTTGATTTAAATAAGAATTGTATGAACCTAGTAGATGTATAGAGAAATATAATTTGCATTTCATAAAACACAAAGGTATGTTTTTTTTGTTCAAATTGCTTAAAATAAATGCTCAAAATATACAATCTCCCTATCCCACAATTTATGGGGGCTCATATTCACTATCAGTATCATTATTATGCTTCGCTTTTGAGACAAACCAGTATAATACAATTTCGAAATCGGCAATAACACTAGCTTCAATTGCCTAATCGAAAACAAAACAATATCATCTGGCACCTCTGTGCTATTCTCCGGAATTCCTGACGCTAATGTTCAAATTCCTTATAATCGATTTCATTGTTTTTCTGCACAACAAAAAAAATTCCCCTAAATCCTGGCTTCTAATACCCTTATTCTATTTGCCGTAGCATCATTTTGAATAACACTAATAATTTAAATTGACGACAGATAGAGATATTTTACAGAGATCCATGGATAACAGAGCGATACTGGGCCGTAATGAAGCGTTGCAAATAAAACAATCGGGTTGGTATTAGGTTGCGTCTGGAAAGTAATTTGTTATTTTCATCTTCTTCTTCGCCTTCACTGCTATTTTCCCACGCAGATAGGACGTAATTTAAGGTTCGTGAGCAGTTGATCGAAAGCATTACGTTTATCGCAGCTCTAATGTTGTTTAGGCAAGAGAAATTAACGGAACATTAAACAATTTGATAGGTTTATTTAAGAGAAGTATCAGATATCCTTGCTTCGCGAGATGATCTTTTTCGAACCTGATTTTCTGATTTATTCGCTTGATTCTCTACGGAAAAAGCACCGAATAGTAAGAAATCAATTTACTCGTTTGATAAACTGCTTGTACCTGACTGGTAGCCTAATAATGGTTGAAGAAACCTCCGATTTCAAGTTTTCTTTTTCGAAAATTAATGCTTCATGCATTTAGTCTACCAGTTAGTGTAGTAAACAAAAGGATGTGAGCGCTCTTGAAATTGAAAGGTCATACAGCAATTTGTCAAAGCTATCTTGCGGGTATTTCACACAACATCCAACTTTAACTTGCATGCATACTACGTGTAGATTTCACCGTTGATGCCATCTAATTCAATACGAAAACGAGAAAATGAGAAAGTTCTTTCATTGTTTGCTACTGTCGCTTTTATTTTCGTTGTGGTTTTTAGCCACACGTTTTGGTTGGCTTGAGGACCAAAATAAGAGCCAGAACGACAACTATTAAACTCGACTATCCGTCTTTGCAATTCAGTGTGTGGTTTCTCTAAAAGAACTTGAAACGGACTCTATGACCGGCTTTGTAAGCTTATCTGTATCAACTGTAACGCGAACACAACCGTATTCGCTCATAACGACTCGAATCCAAAGTAATTTCATGATGACAACTGGACACAAATTAATATCAAATAATGGAATTTTCCCCTGAATAACAAAAATATACTTTTCGAATTTTGGTCTGAATCTTACTTAAAATAATTTATAAACACTAGAACCTTTGATAATTTGAACTGTATTTAAAGCTATTTCGCACAGTGTTACAATATATTCACTGTACGAATGTATTATGTTTGATGTATTCATTCAAATTAGAGACTAATTTGGTTTATTTGTCGAGTCCAGCCTAGGACACTGACCTTCCAACTACAGTTTGTATGCGACTGCAATTTATCTTTGAGGTCGGCTAGAAGTTAAGTAAGAACACCTGTGGTTATATCATCATTAGAGTTAAATGTCTTTTGCATCCAATTTACTTGGATGGAATAGTTGTTTGAATCATTCTTTTGAATCATACAGATAAGAGTTGCATGCAATTCAATATGAGATTTAGTGTGATGTTAGTTTAGTGCAGGGTTCGCCGATATATATCAGAGGATATATATCATGATATATATCCTCTATATCAGGGGTGGGCAAACCTAATACTGGTATGATCGACATTAATTTTTTTAATTTATGCGCGATCGACTTCGAATAATGGGGTAAATTAAAAACAAATAAAAATTTAATTAAGGTCCTTTATTGATATTAATATATTAAATACATTGTTTTACTACTTTGTGCAATGTACTTTATTAATAAATATTTTGGATTAATTTTTGATGTATGTGCGTGACTCTCCATTTCATCAAAAAGTATTGTAGAGTTAGGTTTGTAAGCACTAATGCACAATCGAATAGATGTCATTAAGTGGTCATCAGTCAGAGAACTCCTAAGTTGCGATTCGATGTTTTTCATTTGAGAAAACGTTGCTTCACACAGATAAATGGAAGCAAAAAAAAATGCAAATATCCTCATTGCCACCAATCGCAATATTGGATATTTTTTATGGTAATCAAATTCAAAAATAATTTTCATTTGCGCGTGCTATTGTTAAAATTTCTAACTCTAGATCCGATGAATTCAATTGTAAAGTATGAGCTAGATTTAAAAGGAAATGATTCTCTAAAAGGAAATGAAATAAATTCAAAAATCGGTTGAAGGTTATTGAGATTTGCTAATCGTCTCTCGAATCCTTGATTAAAATTTTCCAGTTCAGGACAAAACATTTCAATATAACATTCACCAGTAGGTTAGGTTAGGTTGTACCAGTTGGCACAAGGCCACACATAGACCTATTGGTCCATAGTGATACCAGATAAATGGGCCAGGAGAAAGAAAAAAAATTCAGCCCAAGCGGCCATCGAAGGCCCCGGACTTTTTCGCGAACTGAAGGATGTCTTTCAGCTTTTGCATTTTACATTCACCAGTAAGTTTAATATGTTTTCCTTAATATGGAAAATATTTGAAAGTTTTGCCTATTTAATTGTGAAGCAAAAGGTTTTAATTTTAATTAAAAAACATTTACCGAACTCAAAAAGTCAACAATTTTTTCCTTTTCCTTGTAATTGTAAATTAAGCAAGCTGTAATGGCCCGTAAAATCCGTAAGAAATGCTAATTTCTTTACCCATACTGGATCTTCCAATTGTTCATGTTTTTCTCCCACTGTGTCCAAAAATGCAATAATTTCAGGCAAAAGATTTGGAAATCTTTGCAAAAAGCTCCCTCAGCTAAGCCATCTAAAGCTTAGTATTGTTTTCGATTTCACGTTAAATTTTCATGCAAATTTGCACGTGAAGATGCTTTGGCTTTGAAAATGCAGATAGCTTTGGCACATGTCTCCAATCATTTCACGCCAATTTAGTATGTGCAGTTCATTTCTTGGGCTAGTACTGAGTTAATCGAGAAGCTAAATTTTGACATTTCTCCATTATCTGGTCATTCTTTCGAGCGAAAATTTTGAAAATGGAGAAAAGCGGAGACACTTATCGTTTCTGACGGATAAGATGTCAAGAATTTCAATTTTTGAACGATTTTGTTATTGAAAAGTCATTTACACAATTCAATTTTCAAACACCAAATGTCACTTTTTAGCTCGAAAGAAAAATTTGTACAAACTAAATTGTGGTGATAAGATTTTAATTTAAAATTTTATTTTATCTAAAATTGAGATTAACCTTTGTTGCGCTGTGTGTGACAATTTACTATCTCGGTAGCAGGGAGACGAATGCAAATGCAGGCAAGGTGTTTAGCGGGAAGCAAACATATAAAGTGTGTACTTAAGAACAGAGAGATTTAAGGAAATGAAACAACCGTAAACGTACACGAGATTTAGTGAAGCAGTTTTACTAAAATGATATAAATCTATAAAGTGCACAAATCGAGAGCATAGCTTTCTCGGATTTTCCCTTTGGCTTCTCCATCACCAAGGCACCAAGCTTTTGTGTGAACTGAAACTGCGGAGACTGTCCGATTGGATCTATTAGGCCAAGGCCCATTCCAAAATGTACTGAATAAATCGTCTACTAAATCTTTAGTTCACATTTTAAATTAACCTAGTAAATTATTAAAAATGTCTGTGATCGACTGTCGCACTGTTTGCGATCGACCGGTCGATCGCGATCGACCGTTTGCCCACCCCTGCTCTATACCCTCAAACTAAAATTAAGATTATTTTCCCACGAATAGCTATCTCATCAGAAGTTCGGGGACTCCCCATTTTACTTACTTGCACGCGGACTAGCATTTGACAATTGTTAAATCAAGTATACTGTCAAAAAAGAAATGCTTTGCTAGTTTGAAAGGTTAATGCTACAATCCTACTTTTGTATTTCATTTTGATATCGTTATTTAGTTGGTGTAGTGCAGTGATCTTTGCTTTCATCTGCTGCGCGATATTCATTGAAGTAGATAACACCTATTGAACGATAAATTTGAAGGAAGTGTGAAAACAATACAAGTTGTCAGATCGTTGAGCCTAAGTGTTTTTCTTTCTACATTTCATTTTTCCACAGTACTCGAAACAATTTGAGTCATGCCGAAACCTGTGAATGCTGTATGGGGAAAATTTAATATTATTTCAAAGATGGGGAACAGTGGCAAATGGGCCCAATGTAAAAAGTGCAAGAAAGAGCTGCAAGGCATTCCTGTGCGGCTGTTGAAACATGTGAATGTTTATCCAGTGTCAAGGGCTTCTAGCTCATATGTGCCACCTTCAGATTCTGTTCATGATACCCACCCCTCAACATCAAATGACACCATAATCGAATCAGTGGCAAAAAAACACGCATTGTCGACTGGCGGACCATCATTCAACTCGTTAGAAAAAGTAATTGTTAGATCGGCATCGCAAGCGAAAAAAATTGATTTGGCGGTCGCAAACTTTTTCTATGCCACCAATACACCGTTTTTGCACGCTGATCACTTGAAGTTTAAAGAAATGATCATGGCACTTCGTCTAGGCTATAAGCCTCCCACATCTCGTCAAATAAGAGGCCGTCTTCTAAAAGAAAATTATGCTGATACTTTACAAAAACAAAAAGATGAAATCGAGGGCAAGGCCGTATCTTTGTCTTTGGACGGTTGGTCTAACGTTCACAATGAGCCTATAATTTGTTGCAGCCTCACTACACCCGAAGGACAATCGATACTAGTTGATACTATCAATAAATCAGGCCACCCTCATACTGCTGATTATTTAAAAGAAATTTTTACGGATATAATTACAAATACCAACAAAAACTTAAAAGTGATTGTTAAGAGCTTCGTTACCGACAATGCAGCTAACGTCAAAAAATGAGGCACGAATTATGTAAAGAAGATAGTAATAGCATAATTCAATATGGTTGCTGTGCGCATATACTAAACCTGCTAGCGCAAGATGTGGAAATCAAAGGTGTTTCTGGAAACATAATTAAGGTGATCAAATATTTTAGGAATAAACATCTGCCCGCAAGTTGGTAAAGTTGGTAATGCCCATAACCGTTCGATGGAATACAACGACAGAGTGTATTAGCTCTTACCTTGTCAATCGAGGAATATTAGTACAAATATGCCAAAATAATAAAAATGAAGTTGACAAAAACATACTCGAAATCGTAAATGATGCAAAAATCACGAACAATGCAATTCAACTTTTGTCACGCTTGGATCCAATAGCTAGAGCCTTAGACAGAGCCCAAAGAAATGTAACAACAATATCGGTGGCAGTAGAAATATGGCACCGGCTAGAAAAGGATTTAGAAAATGAAACATTAGAAGTCAAGAATTTATTTTGGTATCGGCGTGTCATGGCATTAGAGTCTGTTCATTTTTTTGCTAATATGTTGGATCACCAATTTCTGGGCAAACATTTGAGCAATGATCAAAAAGATAAAGTTTTTGCTGAAATGCCGCCCGATTTCTTGCCAATTGTAACGTCATTGCTGACGCAATCATCAATGTTTCCTAAGTATCTTTTTGGTGGAAATTTTAAACAGAATCCACCTTTAGAATAGTGGAAGCTCCTAAATATGAACACAAACGATAATCGATGGTTCAATCGATGGCAAAGAAAGATTTCAAACACTATGTCAACAATTACTGTCAGCAGTAGCATCAACAGCTGGTCTCGAAAGAAAATTCTCTAGCTTCGGTCTTGTGCAGTCGAAGATACGTAACCGATTAGGAATCAAGAAAGCCCATAAATTAGTCCATATCTTCAAGACTTTCAACCATTCCCATAAGATAACTTGTCATACGGTTCCTTCATACAATATGGACTGGGTTTGGGAATCCAATGCGAATATGGAAATGCAAGAAGAAATATTGGGCGTAGATTCCGGAGGCCAATTTGAGTGGGAGTCAGACGATGATGTACCACTTAAAGATCTGTGTCTGAAGCCTGACAATTGACCCTGATTTTAATTGATCAATCAAATTTTTACTCACGTCTTTGTTACTTTAGGAATAAAAAGTGAAATATTCAGACTAATTTTTATTATTTTTCCATTTTGAAAGTTTCAAATAAATTACAGACTGGAAAATGCTTACTTTTCGTAAACATGATATATATCCGATATATATCGGATGTATATCAAATATTGGATTTTTTGATATTGATTATAAATATCGTATTTTTGCGAACCCTGGTTTAGCGCACTTAATTTTTCCATTAGATGCTATAATAAATATTATATCAGATTAGATATTATTATAGGTAGATTGTTTTTTCACTAAGGCTAACAATAAATTAATTTAATTTGTTCAGTAGCAAAACAAGTAAATACAATTTAAATTTACAATTATTGAACACAAAATTGAAAAGAATAATATGAAAAATTGCAAATAAGTAAATAAGAATTAATAAATAACTTATTTGCTGAAAATACTTCTAATTCGGTAGTGCGAATGGCTTGGAAAATGGAGGATTTAAAGGATAGTTTGGAAATCGTAGAGGAATACAGTTTGCTTATGCTTTGAACATCCTGCAGCATATATTTACCGGCTCATTAGCTGCTTATGTAGTGTAGTATGGATACTAATTTAGCAAACGATTGGAGCTGGTGTTTCTTGTAGGGATATCTATCACCATTTTGCTATTCAGGAATTCAGCTTTAACAGTGCGTCTAATGACGTCGAATGTGATGCAGGCCAATATTACCATTCTTCTGGATGCTAGTGTTGATAAGTTCAAATGATTCAGACAAAACTCATAAGGGAATAGGTTATTAAAATCGAAAGGACTGTATAGGTCTCTGAAGTCGAAAAGTAACAATATTTTTATATGGACTCGAGTCTGTTACTGTGGGTCTCAAAAGCAGGATTCCAGCTAATGCAAACGTCATTCGATATTCCATGGCACGTCATTCGTTGAAGCTTAGCTGTTTGTTTGCAGGAAAGTTTTTTATCATAGTGTAAAGTGAAGCGGAGTTTTTCATCAAAGATAATACCAAGGTCAACAACGTTATCAACTCGAGCTAACAAATTAGTTTTTTGCCGTTATTGCCGAGGAAGTATGTGTTGTATCAGACAGTGCATTTTCGGGAAAAACTTATAACCTGGCACTTGTCAATGTTGAGTGAGATAGATTGTAGAAAGAATGCATCAGATTTAGATTCAACGATGTGACAAACTTCTTCGCTTCTGTAAATTGTCCAACCACTGTCAAGGATTTTTTCATTCTTATAAGAGGCATTAAGCCAAGTTTGAGTGAAGCTGAGTACATTAAAATAGCATGATATGGTGCCAGTTGGTGTCAAACTTCTTAATTTGCCTCTCATATCCCCATAATTGTGGTTAAAAAATTCGATGCTTTTCTGGGTTTGGTTAGGAAAAATACCTAACAGGGTTGAATAATTTTCGAAAAGATGCTGATGTCATGTTGCTAGCTTTGCAGGTATAATTTATATTTGCCGTATTAGAAGCGATGTTTCTGGCAGTCTGACTGAAAAGCTTTAGATGGAACAGTTCTTCTTAGCTATGTTGTTACATCTGCTTGACGGAGAAGAAGATGATGTGATGAATGCTGGGGGTGTGCACTATTATTATTATTGTTAGTAAAAGCATTGAAAGAACCGATTAAGGTTATCACAAGTGACTGAAACTGAAAATCATTGAGCGATTGAGCATCGAGTAAAGTGGGTGATGAAAAAGTCGTACTGGTGGAAGGAAAGTTTTTAAGGGTGTTATATGGGATAGTACAATTTTGTCTTATAATTTTGCGTAGCTTCTAACTTATTTTATTATACAACAGCTAAATGTATTCTCCTTTTTTGAATGTGTTATTCAATTTTTTGAATTAATATTCAACAAACCTGTGAAGAATATTATGTGATTTATTACTGGTTTCTATTAAATACTTGTTTATTTTAAACACTATTAACTAAAACTGTGTACTATTTGTTACTGCAACTGATAAAATTTTGGCATTGTTGCTCAAAATATTTTATAGAAAGAAAATTCCTAAGTAAAAATGCTAATGTACTTAAGATTCTACCCAACGCGGCTATCAATTTGATCAATAATTTGCACTGAACATTGTGCATCAGTGCATCAATTTTCCGTACAATGCTTAAAAATCTCCCGCTTTGATAATAATTCATCAATTATTAATATTAAGTTTCCAATAGATCCCAATGAAGCATAAGTAATTGATTAAGTGAAATATTTACAGAAGAATATTATTTTTTTTTATTTCAACTCTCCCCCTCCTATTCCTAGGGAATGATTATACATAAATAAACGCCATATGCTAACAATATCTGTTAGCTTTGAATTCAAACTGATTCCTTCTTGTAGAAAAAACTAAGATATGGTGACTAGATTCGATGCGAAGAATGTGTGTCATGCAGTTTTTATTGCAGAATATCTCGAGCTGCAGGCGAAGTAATCCAATTTATTGACACTTCATTCATCTTAATGCGCGAAGAAGCATCTGTTTAACATCTCTTTCATGGGTTTAATTGGATTTAATAATAATAACTGAAACCAAATATTCAGGATTTCATAGTGCTTGTTTCTCTCTGAAACCATTGTTCATAGCAACCAAAATGGTGGCTCTATGTTTTTAGTTTGCAGTAATGTGGACAAAAAAATATTTGCCAATAGCTTCAAGTACACCAATTAAATCCTGCAAATGCAGAGAACAATATGATTATTTAACACATAAATCCCCATCCTTTTTTATGGAGCCCACACTGGGCGCATAAAAGTTTGAGTAAGATTGTGGCTGTAAAGGAGTTTAGTGCACAAAATTCACGGTAAATCTGTTTTTATTTATTCAAATTTTTTCTATAAATGAGTGCAGAGCTAACAGTTTTGTGGTTAAACCAAAATAATTATCTTTTATACTTTCCATCATAAATGAATCAAATATTTCATAAAAATGGATTTGGTGATATCAGTTTGATAAAAAAAGTAAGCTTTTCTGCCCAAAATATCAAAACAGTAGTTTCTTGCTTTTGAAAAATACTGACAGTCGCAAAATTTCAATTTCGTATTCAAATATATTTCGTACCCACAAAATTTTCAATTAGTCAAACCGAAATTTCTTTTCATCTTTCTTTCATCTGATCGTACTGTTCATTATTTTAAATAATCTATTACAGTAAAATATATGTTGTTGTTGTTGTTGCTGTTTTCTCAACTTATCATGACTTTCCACTCACTGCACCATAAGCTAGACTAGCTATTGAAATTTGTTAACACAATTTGTAGCTGCTCATGGGTATTTGATATTTACCTTGTTAAAACATAATTACGTATGGTAACGAACGCTTACAGGCTCGTTCGTGGATTTACACTCTACCATCCGATTATAGTGATAATGTGCTTGCAATTTATTTGTGGTCACGTTTGAATACTATGATTATGTTGAAAACGAGTTTAGCTACTGTTACCGTATACGCTGAAGGGTAGCATGGAATTTATTATTATTAGCATATTGATTGTTCATAAATTATTGATTGTTCTACTTTAAATCAGAATTGAAAATTAACGAACTAAATTGCGTAGAAGTGTGAGGTTTTGCTAACAGTTGAGCAATTTTTTTTTCATACATTTGGATAAATGTGTGCACATATTTTGTTTGATATTCAGTATAAAATACCGATAATTTGATATACACGCGTTTTAATCTATAAACTTTGTTTTTGGGCAAGTTAACATGCGGGATTAGTACTGAAACCAAAGTCAATATACGTTTATTCGAGGAAATATTATATAATGTTGTATCTGTGAAGAATTTATGGGTGAAAATTGCTGTATGCAAAATGAATGAAACTGCTGTACAAAACAAAATGTTTCCAAAAGACTGCCTGAAAATACAAACTTTTGGTGCCTCTTTTCAATGTTATTAAAGATTTGCGAAAAAGTTTCAACTAATTAACAGGATACACTTTAACAGAAGCATAAATTAAAAAAAAAATCGTAAAATTTTCATATTAACTGTTATTTAGACAAACAACAGTTTCAGTCTGCAGAAAACTGGCCAAATCCTATTGTCTTCGTAAGTCAGAGATTTCCTGTACCCACTACTTTCCAACATATTAACGAAAACGGAAAGTTGTACCCAAGCAAAACTCAAAACCCTAATCCAACTTGAATCCAAAAGCTTGTACCTGCATCTTTTTAGCTTTTGTCGTACCTGGTAAGATTTGCATCTACATAAGTTTAAACTGAGTTGCAACTGTCTAACTCAACTATCCAGAAATACTCTAATGCACGACTTAAAATTACAGTGACTGTTTTTCGAGAGATTTACATTGCATTTGGTAATTTAAACATTGTTGTGGTTGTGTTGGATGCTTAAATCCTCATTACAGCTAATTTGCCTTTCGTACTTTGAAAGCGATTTTGTGTCTGCTCCGAAGACACTTCCTGGTACGGTGCGCATTCAAAAGTTTCGTATTCAAATCTTTGTGGTTTTTGGCTAGGTAACGAAAACGCTACAATAGCATCGTAGCGAGTCAAAGAAGGTACGCAAGGTAGCAGTGCAAGGAAGTTATTAAATTTGAATAACAAATGTTATCCTGAATAAAATTCGCGGTAAAGCTTGCATTATTTCGTGAAGCTGTGAAGCCGTTGCAGCCATATTGTTCTTTTCAGTGGGCACTGTCTAGAATGATTATTTCGCATTGTTTTCTTGCCTTGAAAATAAAGGTGACAGATAAGACGATGGATGATGTTTTGTTTTTAAACTTTTGAGTAATTTGTCGACAGGTATTAGCTGAAATTTTGAACTTAATCGCCCTCATTCTGCAAATATTTGTAGGGTAAGTAAGTTGAATTCTTTTACTTAAACATATTGGTATACCTTCCTTTATAATCAATATGATAGGCTTACGTAAGATACACTTCAAGAGAATAAAAGAGCTGTTGATTCTTATTTCAACACAAGATTTTTTTTTTGCAGTGAGCAAATTTTTCGATTTAACTTTTTAATATTTTCAACAACATTTCAATTTGATATAGCATCAAAATATTAGAGCAAAGATTAAATATTGCAATGCGATTGGCAAATTTCGCAGCTGAAACGTCAACGTTTCTTATGATTAGAGGTTCAGATCAGATATCAAAGGGTTCCCACAATAGTTGCTTATGAAACGCTTACATGTGTTTTTAAAGCTTTTGTATTTCATTTGGAATGATCAACCCTTGAAGTAAGATGAAGAGAGTGTATACTGTTGAAATATCTTTTCATGCAACATTTCTTTTGTAACAGCACTTGGTACCGAACAAAGAAAAATTCTTTATCATTTGCAGAGAATATCTTATTTGTCTGATTCAGAGCATGTAATGCGTCGTATATAAAATATGCTAATGATTTCCAAAATATTACTTGAACTCTGATTTGAAGTTAATATTTTCCATGTTCCATTGCATTATTTTCATCAATTCATTTACTAAGATGCACAAAAAATGAATGGATCCACTTCTCTTAAGCGAAGATCCAGCAAAATATGATGAAACCTTGGTGAGAACAGCTGACTCCTTGTATTAATTCCCTCAGAAAATTTGACATGTTGTTTCTTATATTAAGTGATTAAGCTATATTGGCAATGTGGTCATGATCAGTTGTTTAGCCCGTTACAAGAGTGCTTGGCTGGAGTGGCGTGTAAACCTCACAGCTTCTGACGTTTGCAATATGATTTTCTCCACAGTTGTTGCAATTTATGTGAAGTAGGCCATTTTTACATTATTTGAACGAAATTGTCTATATTACGTATGACACAAACACCTGAAAAATATGTTGTTCTTATGTTACATGTATTGCTAATATGTTATATGTATTGCTGTCATCAAATTCTGTAGATTTTGGAAATTTTGTGCATTTACTGTTGCATTGTGCACATTTGCGTAGCCTCGTGGGACTTGTTGTTATTTTTGATTATCACTTTTTGCAATGGTATTGCCGGCACGTAGCACTCCTTGCGCATACACCATCGGCTATGCTTGTATATTTGGATTCGTCATTGAATTATCAACCGTATAGCGTTTCGATTGTAATGTGTTCTACTTAGGATCTGGAGCTTAGTAAGCATTTTTTTTTAATTTTTTGCTGCTGTTGAACACCCTTGAGTGGAGCATTCAAGAGTTTTGGTGTTACAGGTGGTGCCGTACGTTGAATGCATCGAAATTTTTAAATACTTCGAAGCTATCAGTAGATTCAAATCAACCGCCTTAATAGGCCGGTAGCCCTGGAATTCAGTTCCGGTTGGGGAAATAGCTTTTTAAGTCAGTCGGCTAATAAACTCTAGGTACTCGTTGGAAGCCAGCTCATTGGACTTTGCAGCTGAATTTTAAGTAGGTCAGATCCCATCCTGACAAAAGCTCGATTTTTGTCGAAGGTTCATTGCATCGGTCTATACTCTGTCGAGCAGCCGTCAATGCAGCATGTTTTTGTTGTTTTGTTTTTGCCAACTAGCTCAGTTTTGTGTGAGTGTTTAGCGCAGAGGAGTTTTTTTGTGTTAGGGCACACAAGAACTACAACAACATTTACATACAACACACTAAGGAGAGGAAAGGAGGACTACATTTAGGAATCAATATTTTACAGGCATTATTTACTGAGTCATTATGTACATCTATATATTTCCGACTTCATTACATTAAAACTATATTCAATTATTGAAATTATAATGTAATGATATATTACAAAAATTTATAATATTCTGATTTTTAATGTATTAAATGCATACTACTCTGGTGTGGGTAAATTTTTATACCCAAACCCGGCCGGGATTGGTTAACACCAATCTTAACATGTACTGATGTGATTCTGCACAAGTGAGAGAAAAGAGAAGGGAAAAATAATAATATAAAGTATAAATACCAAAATTTAACAACGAGGAAAAAAAAAATGATCATAAAACAAGCGGAACGAAATGAAAAATACAGCAAACCCACACCATTCACGTTTGATGTAATGGAATAAAAATTAACCACAAACAAAAAAAAATCGTGGTTCCCTGCTAATTCTTTTTAATTTTTAAATGAATAATTTGGTAAATTCTATTCTAATTAAAAATACGTTGCCAATAATTTGTTTTGTTTTTTTCCAGTTATTGAAAATTATAAATTTTAATCTAATTTGCACTTAGCTGTTGTTTGGTTTACAAGTCCTGGTTCTTCTTCTTCTTCCTCAATCCCGGGAATATTTTTATGGCACTCAACGTTCACCGTATCTGAGACCCCACCAAAGTTTAGTTTTTTCTTCTTTCCGTTATTTCCTTACTTCTTTCTTCACTTAAATAGCCTGCTGATCCGCCTTTGATATTGATATTTGCTCGTTTTATGCTTCACTGTCCCACTTTCAAATTTACTCAATTTATGAGTTCAATTTTAAATTCCAAATTCTGCAATTTGTTTCACTTTTCAGATTTATAAAACTGGTGATTACTTTTAGATTTTAAATTCTTCAACTGTCCCACTTTCAAATTGTTATCAAAACTTGTGATCACTTTTATTTTCTTTAAATTCTTCAACAAATCAGCTTTTCACCTTTTTTTACCAAAAAACCTCTTTCGCTTCTTCAACCTCTCTACTTGCTGACGAACAAAAGAATGCCCTCTTTATTGAGATACCGAAAAAAATTTTGAAAAAGTACCAAAATTTTCAAAGCACCGAAGGTTTTCGGCAATTTTCCTTATTAAATATTTTCCATACCTTTAGGGCGCTACTAATTCCAGTAGTACACTCACGGATCACAACCATCAGCTGATAAATCAATTCTTCAGCCATATTGCGGAGCACTCGAGAATAGAACGTTTTCAGATGTATGATAAGTGTCACCAGCCTCGACGTTGCGAAGTCCTGAGGTTTGGCACGTTTTTATTTTTATTTGAACATATGAATTTGTATTTTTTTCAGCATTGCAACAGGCTATCTGTCTCATGCTTGAAGTAGAATAAAGGAACCACTTGCTATATATTGCAGCTGTGACAATCACTCCAGGTTGTTCCATCACCGTCTGCGGGCTCCTTTGTGTCTTTGTGTTGTATATTGGTTTGTTCATTTGTTAGAGCCTCTACTGCTCCAGGTGCCAGTGCAGTGTTTTGTCAGCTTAGGACCTGCTGTTAGAAGTGGGTAGGTCGGTCCTACGGAATGGTGACCCTGTTTAGTTTAACGGCCTGTTCGCTTCAGATTGAAAGTGATTGTCGATCATGATCTCGCTGTCGATGGCAATTGTCGTGGCTTGATGGCATGCAACCGCATCATCAGCAGGTTCGTCGTTAATTCACCTAAACTTACGACACCAACCCTTTCTTTATAATATTCTTTAATTAACCACGTTCCCTACATCCTCCTTTCGAGCCCTAACACCTTGAAAACCACCACAACTATTAACATCCCTGTATCTGGGAGGTATGAGCTTCGAGCAGTTAAAAGACATTAAACGAAGAAGTTTACTGCCATTTTTGATACTAAGCTTAAAAAATTCCTTGATCCGAACTTTGATTTACTGACGATGAGTTGCCTTCGGATCCTGAGGAATTTTTAGCAAATTCTCTGATGACAATATAGTTTCGCCGCTGTTTTTGTTCGATTTTCTTTTTTACTCGTGGGGGTCGCCAATTTCACAATTTAAACTAAGGACCACAAGCGTATTAAAGTTGAACAGGTCTTTGCAATCCTCTTTCACATGCCTTATTAAAAACCAAATAAATTAATTTTAGTTAATTGGCAACATCATAAATATTTTTTTTGTCTGATGAAGAAACTTTGAAGCATGTGTGGAGAATGTGGAGAATGGTGGATTGTTTGCAAAATGAAAGTATATTTTTTTTATGTGTACCTACATACATAGTCTAGACAGACATTCTCTCTGAACTTCTTTATCTTTACCTTAAATTTTTAGCCATGCAAAGACTGTGCTCGCATTTTCGAGTGCCTCTTGAGTTTTGGCACTAATACCTATAGACAAAAAGGAACCAAATATTTGAATCGTCAGAGAAATTTAGCTTTTAATTGGATAACAAAAAACAGTAAATTACTAAGTTACCTTTGCTCTTTTCTCCTCTGGAGTATACGAGTATTATATGAGAACGAGCTCATATTAGAAACTCAAATCTTTTTTCCCATATGTGGTGTTAGCTTTGGCTTTCACACAAATCCATGGCTGTGAAGCCCGATTTTCAAAAATGTCGATGCTTTATTCTCCCGCAAGGTTTGTAGTCTAGGTTTCGAATTTCCATTTTTTTTATAATGTCGCCTTTTAACAGACCAGCCTTGCGTATGATTACTTCAGGTAAACCTTTCCTTTTTTGGCTAGAGGTTATTTGAAGAAAAAGGAGTAAACAGTAAGTAAAAGTAGGAAAATCATTCATTCTGCATTTTTAGAACCATGCCGAAAAAACTGTTTAAGGCCGCAAAATCCTCATAAAACCAAAATGTAATCAAATTATAATATAATTTTTCGATTTTTATTGAAAATTTTTTATAAAGCCTATACAACTTTTGAAAGGATTCGGAAAATTTCACATATAATCTAAAATAAAATGCATAAGCTGCAGAATTATCGACAAAAGCATCTCACGCATCGAACTTTTTACTAATGGATTGTTCTAATTTATTAAGACACGCCAGCTATTAAATATTTTCTCGAATTCGTAGATCTCAAAGAGCTGGATAATGTGACTTTGATTTTAGCGCAACCGTAGCTTGAAGCAACAACAATGATTTTTAAACGGAAATATATAAAAACAACACTTTTTCTAATTGAATGAGCCACTTCTGCAATGTGTTTTTCGTCTTGCCTCACGATGAAGACAGCGTTCGAAAGGAACAAACCCTAGTTCAGTAATATTTTAAGGCCTCGTTTTATCGCCAGGTACATTTCATTACTCTATATATAATGATGGACGGGGTGTTTAAACACAATTTTAGCTTTCGGGTCCTAGCAATTAATTATAAATGCTGAGGTCCTCCTTTTTGCTCCATATGACATTCTCAAAGATCTGCTGCTGTGAAAATCCATGAGCATTGTCCCCTAATACTATTTAAAATTCTCCCCTTTTTGACATTTATTTTATTTAATATCCATAATCAATGATAAAAGTCCAGAGACCACTCAATATCCCGATTCCTTCAAATGAGAAAACTCCATATGCAAAATTCCATCAAAAATTCTAGTTTTCTACCCACCAAAGCTTCGAAAATTCGAACGTTGAATATTTTTCACTCACACACTTCTATTCGCGTAAAACAGCAAACAATATTCACTGCAGGCTACTGGATTTTACATTCAACATTATGTCACCGCTACCACAATCCTTGGGAAAAACCGACGACCACGAGTCGTCGTACAAAGTGCCAAGTATTGAGAAAGTTCCTCTAATGCGGAAAGCAAATTCCGCGGCATACGTTAATATTTCCGCTTCCGTTTACTTAACAGGTTGTAAAAGTCAAAAGGGGACCTTTAATTTGCATTTAAATGCGTTCAAATATCATTAACCCATTTTCGGTGTCACCGTTACGACAAAGATTTTTGTACTTTGCCTGATGCCGTCGCAATTTCAGTTCGTTTTTCGCGTTGCGCGACTAAGAGGCTCACAGTTTCCTGCTTCCGCTCTTTGAAGCTTGCTTTCTTCGTTCTAATGAGATAATGAGAATTATCGTGAACGCCATCCGTCGTCAGAGAAAAAAATTAATTTGGCGCAGAGTATTTGAAACTTTTTAATGAAATGAAATAAGTGAGTAAATACAGCATTTGAAATAAGGACTAACTCTCGGAGAACACAAAATTCTATTGACACATTTATATGCGTAGCACAAACAATAGAGCAAGTTAGTTTCGAGGAGAACTCATTGAAATTGTTTAACATCTTTGTACAGCTGGTTGGTCCTTTGCTGAAGTATGTATACGAATGTACATGAATAGGCCGGCAAATTTAATTAAATATTAGATTTGGAGCATGCCCAGCTTGTAGTTAAAGCTACTGATTTTGTTTGTTTTTGAAATATGCATTATGAACTTTCGGTGAAGTGTATTTGTACGAAAGGAAACGCGTTTTAGGGAACTCATAGAATAGTTCATTTGCATATAAGTTCTAGCTCATAGAAAATGATTAATGAAAAATGTTGTGCTTTAACTGTCCGACTAATAAGTGTCAAATTTTAATTGAATAAGCAAACTTTTCGCGAAATATAAAACATATACCTACCACTTGAATATCGAGGCTGCTGCCATAAATAATTGATGTACATATATCAATTTGGTTAATTTCTGAGCACATTACTGCCCTACTAGCCATAAATGTTCTATCTGCACATAGAGATATATATCTACATTTTATTACTTTCGAGATATTTGTGATTTGTGTTTTTCTAAATGCTGCGGACATAAATACGTTTATTTGGGATGCATCTCAAGTAAAAACTTTCACGCTGAAAATAAAGGTGGAAAATAGGTTTTATACAAATATAACTTTTTTGTAGTAATATGCAACGAAAAACTGGCAGCATTCCTAAGCATAAACGTTCTATCTACGTATTACTAAACACTGGCGTAAAAATGTAGATAGCCCTGGATGTAGATAGAACGTTTATGCTTTGTTGGGTAGATTATTTCCCCAGCTTATATTAATTTACACTACTAAACAAACTGACTACTAAACTTTTCTTTCATTACAATTAGTTTTCACTTCGATTGTTTCCTTGTTCTATCAATTTCGTACCATTCTTTTATTCTTAAATATTTAATTTTACATACAAACGTGAATTCACACATCCAGGGCGGACTTAATGTCAATCTTCATTACGCTGTAGAACAACAACGAATTCGTGTAGGTGTACAAAACAATGCACTCAAAGTTTTTGTTTTATTTCGAGTACTACCTGGCTTGTCAACAGTGGACAAATGAATAGTTTAATACTACGAAAGTTCCACATATGTACTGAGGTCGAGCAATGTCAAAGTCGATCAAGTTGTTTGTATTATCAATAATGACTATTACGAATCTATTGAATATTTCAGTGAAATCAAGTTTCATTTACATGTGATGTTCATGTTCATTGATATTATTTTTGTGCTAACTAGTAAACAAGAAATAAATTTCGATGGGCTTTTGTTGGTTTTGAATAACCACACAGTAATCAAGCGTATGTATGTAAGTCACATTTACGTACTTACATAAGTACGTAAATGTGACTTACCTGGCACGTGTTATTTATGTTGTTTTTTTTCTACATTCAGTATTTCTTTCGTGTTGACCTGGTCACTTAATGACACCACGCATATTTTCCTTTGTTTGGACAATAAGAGCTCACAGCTGTCGCATACTGAAAACATTCTTAGTTTCCTACGCGAATACAACTACACAATGTTTATTAAAATGAACCACAATAATAACTTTCGTATTGTGTGCGGTGAACATGTACATACATATGCGTATTCAAGAAGGCGTTCTTGTTTCGTTTCGGTTTCAAGGACTCATAAATTTACCTGGTGTGAAGTTAAAAAAAAGCTCTAGCGCACCTGAGCCGCTAGAAATACTAATGTAGAAGAATCGTGCAGATTTTGAGAGCATTTTCTACCACACGTGCTCCAACCTGTTTCGAAGGCAAAACCAATTTGATCTTAACAATGGATTTAAACTCATAGGGTGGAAAGGATCCCAGGACTACCACTTGCATGAGTTTCAAGATTAAGGAAAGCCAAGCACAGCATAACATGATAAAAACAAAGAAAATGCTCAGTGCATGCAACACTTTACCAGTACTGCAACCAAAAGTCTCTCACAATTGCCTCTCGCCAAAATCAAATAACTTTATTGATCTTAAGCTATAGGGATAGAAAAATGTTTGGGATCAAAAAACGAAAGATGTTTGGGACCGAAAAATGTCTAGAACTTAGAAAATTTAAACATTGGGCACTTATTTTCATTGTAAATGTTCGCGATGTACAGTCTGTTACGTAAGAGCGTAGTCATTGTTACATGTAGAAAAAAATATCGTACCTCAGTCGTCCATGCTTAATGGAAGAAATCAGCTGTTAATCGAATTCAGTCGTTCTTCGAATCGTTTTTCGAAATGAGTGCTGCTTACGCGTCGCGTTTCGAGGCAATTTTTTATGTTCGCATGAAAAAGGACCTAAATTAACGCAAGCAGCTGCTGCAAAATACATGGGGAAGTCGAAACAGTTCGTAAGCAAGTGGGTGAATTGCTATAAAAAGGTCGGTAATGTCGATAATTTTCCTAATCACGGGAGTGCAAGCAAAGTGACAAAAAAAGACGAAAAAAAATTCTCGCAGTGTTCAGGATCCAACTTTAACTCTACGTGAAGGTGCTGTAAAACTGAAAGCAAAAGATGTCGACATATCTTACGGAACGATTCGTAGGCACTTGCTTGCAAATAAAGTGAAATATCGGAGTACTTTGGAAAAACCAATGTTAGGTGGAAAACAAAGTGAAAAACGTGTGGCATGATTGAAGGAAAACTTGGACCGCGATTGAAGCACCGTGATCTTTTCTGATGAATCTTCTTTTTAGGCATTTACGAGCATTAACCCTAGAATGGTACCGATGAGTAAATTTTACTCACATACGGTATGTATTTCGTCGCGCATCAGCCAGTTGGCCACTCCGACTGCCATGAAGCTAGAGGCTATATAATTTTTTTATGTTTAATGATAAAATAAAAAATGTACATAACACTATTGTTGCCTTCTTTTCATTAAAAACATGTACCTAAAATCATCCAAAAACTTACCGTACCATTCCAGGGTTAAACACGACTGGACAATCTCCACTAGTAGACTGCTAAAACGGACAGTTAAACACACCGTCAAGGTCCATGTTTGGGGGTGCTTCTCAAAAAATTATTTCGGAATTTTGTTCTTATTTACAGACAATTTGAATGCCGAAAAAATGAACGAAACCTATCAAAAGGCTTTGTTACTATCTGCCAAGCAATGGTTCATGAGAAAAAATGAGAGCTGGATCCATCAAGAGGACAACGACCCGAAACATCGGAGTCGAGCGTCTAGCGAGTGGAAGCGCAAAATGAGGCTTTCACCCTAGATTGGCCATCTCTGTCACTGGATTCAAATCCAATAGAAAATGTGTGGGGTCTCAAAAAAAAAAGCAACTTCGCAAACGCAGGCCATGTAATTTAGATAAACTTTCTCGACAGATTAAATTTGGAGGACTTTTCCAAAAGAATGTGCCGAAAACCTCGTGAAAAGCATGCCCCGATGGTGTCAAGCCATAATTGATGCTGAAGGATATTGGACTTGCTACTAAGGCATTTGCATTGAGTTGTGACAAAAAAACAATAAATGTGCGAATTTAAAAAAAATATATTATTGTTATAATTTAACAATGACCACGCTCTTACGCAACAGACTGTAAATACTAAATGTAAGAATTTATTGATACGAAAATACCAAAAAAGTCCTGCACTGGCAACCCTTCGCTAGCTTCAAAGCCAACAATATATCACATCTGCCCCACATTGAAACTAAACTCCCCTGCGAATTTCGTTATGACCCGATGGCTGCATTGGAAGTTATAGGGGTACAAATAAATTAAGGGTTACCAGTTAGAAAAGTTTTCAAATTTTCGATAACTTAATACTTGTTGTTTATTGTCACAACAAGATCATTACCGTTTAAAAAATTACGGTAAAATCACTTAGTAAAGATATTGCAAACAAATACAAAACCAACAATAGCTGCCAACCCTATTATGGTTTTTTAACTAGATTCTTTTTGAATAATGCATATAATAAGTTCCATTTATCATACGAAATTCGTTTCGATTTCGTGACAGCTCTGGAAGTTGTAGGGCAAAAAGCTTTATTTTCCTGAGCGAATTTTCAAAACCCAAGATACCAGAATTACCAAATTTCTACCAAATACGGCTTAGAAAAAGATTCAGCTACTGTGTCCACTTCATGAAAATCTGGTAGGTTAGGTTAGGTTAGTGAAGAGTTTTGCCAGGAACGCGGCCAGCATTAGGCCACCAGTTTGGGCCCATTTGCCACCCTCATAGACAATCATACGCATTCACACTTACAGCCATGGCACTGGCGGGATTCGAACCCGCAGGCCCCGTAGCACGCCACTTTTTGGCCTGACGCTTTAGCGAGCAGAGCTACCGGGCCCTCCGGAAAATCTGGTAACTGAATCAAAATTCATAGGGCAAAAAGCAGTTTTTTTCTTTATAATTTTTCAATATGGCAGCACTGGCACAGAGTTGCCCGCATTCCCGAATCGCTTTTATCAGACCTGTTTGTACTTAATACCAATACATTCTGTGAATTTCAACTGTATCTGCTGAGTCTACAGCTTAGTAATATCAATATGTATTTCAAGTTTCATAATGATTTGATAATCTGGTCAAAAGTTACTCTTTTGGTTCAGAGCTCTCAGCCAGTGCTGTCAGTCGAGTTTTTGAACTTGTTGGCATTTTCACGAGTAAATTGAAGGAAGTTTATGTGCTTTGGTGTAATTTTTTAACACGATCGGAGTCACAATAGGTCGGCTTTTTGTTAACTTTAAGGTGAAAGCTTTCTAGAAAAATTTAGTGATTTCTTGATCATGCGGGGCACTTGCACCCACCACTTTTAGTTCATTTGTTTTTCTAACCGAGAATTATAAAATAATTTTCGCTTGAAACCACGCTGTTCAAACACTGTTATGTAGAGTTTTCCATAAAGAGACGTAATTTAAAATAAAAGTAAAATTTGCTTTATTTTTATTTCAATGTCAAGTGCAAAATTTTCCGTTAAATATGGAACACAATATCTGAAAATAAACATATTTCATGCCGTGAGCGTTAATCTTAGGCCAAAGAAAGTCGGTCATAATGGTTTGATAGCACAATCTATCTCCTAAAACATTCACATCAGTATCATTTTGGAAAAAGTATGGTCAAATTTATAATGACGAATATTCGCACCAAACTGTCACACGTTTGGAGATGACCTTGTCAATCAGAATGATTTTCTTGAAAAAAACTGGGGTCATTCGATTGTATATATTGTACCCAATCAACAAACATGCGACTTTTTTCATAATCATGTAGCTCCAATTCTTGTATCAGCTGGGCTTTTTAATCCTTTAGGCCCAGATCTTTCTGCAAAATACGGTGCAAACTCGTTCGTGATGTCCCCAATTCCTGTGATCGTCTTGAAATAGATAAAATAGGGTTTTCTGCAACATTTGCAGCAGCCGTGAGTTTAATATTAGCTTATGTTGCTGGACGATCACGTGTTGGAGCTTTCAGATCACTAACTTGTTCGAGACGTTCGAAGTTGTTGATTAAACTAACGATAGTGGAGCGAGCAAGCGCGTTAAAACGACCAAATGCAGAACATGCATGCATGCCGACTGTTCATCATTTTCATTTTATTTCGATGGGTTGTGCTAGTGTCTTTCGTTTCATCACTCGATTTATTGTATCCTTTGTATTCAAGAAAAACGCCCATTGTTTATCACAGCAAACTCGAGCAACTTTTCTACCCTACGTTAACTTCCTTCACACCAAAGCTGTAATATTGATACATGGAAAACTCAACACATGGAAAACTCAAGTTTATAGATCCGCATAAAGATGCTTATCGACATCCTAATTTGGAATCGATGAGATCGACTACTACTTCTTTAAAATTTGGCTGATCTCTTCCTTTAATTTTTAGGTTTGCGTAGGTTGTTCAAAAGCTCAGAACAGTATAAAGTCAGAAGCTTCTCAGTATTTCCATATTGTAACATTAAAAACTAATAACTCTATCAGCATGAAGGTAATTAATTTTGATTTTAGTACCAAATTTTCATTTAAGAGGAACACGGCTGATTTGTATTTCTTCAGTTCACCTTTGTATTATTGACTTCATCTCAACCATCTCGTACATTCTGAACCATTTCCAACTCAATTTTCAAACACCTGGCAGACTTTCAATTCGCAATCGTAGTTAAAGTCTGGAAAGCATAATTTACTCTGGTAATTGACTTTACATCGTGTTCTCCAACGTCCAACAAGTGTTTAACAACTATGACAAGCACCTAAAATGCAGTGAAATCTTATGGAAGTGGATGCAAGCAAACAAGCAACCCCACAACTATCTACATACATTCCATTGGCCTCAGGGTACTCGAACAGGCCTGCAAACCTCGGTAGGTATCGAATAAGTTTATCAATAAAACTTTTCTCGCGCGAAAACTTTTATTTGAATTTTGAACATGGTTCAGAGTTGTCACCACGAAATAAATTACAATCGGGCGACATGTCGGCAAAGAACTTTTGCAATTGCTTAGCCCAAGTTTTCCATTCCATTTGAAATTCCATTGTAAATCTGAAATAGTCTAGAAAACTTTACTCATGATTTCTGTTCATAAGGGCTGCATATATGTTTATACACCAAATATAAGCCTACACATATCTTTCAGTATATATTTACTCGTAGATTGGAAACGATTCTATTCGGGAGAAATTCGAATTTTAATTCAAAAAGTTTAGCCGACAATAAATTAAGTTCGGTGTATAAATTTTCGGAAATCTGGCTGGCTAGCTATGGAGTTCATTAACACTATTTTTGATTTGAGTTTTAGGCACAGTAACAGAAAGTACGTAGTGTTACATACTGTGAGCATCAAAAGTGAGTGCACACCTTTCAAATTTGTTTCTGAGCTTCAATAAAAAAAAATTACCGATTGAAAAATATTTCTGATTGAGTAACATCAAACCTTTATTTGTTAAAAACTATATACAAAAAAATCAATTCCATATATTAACTAACAAAAAATTTACAGAGGAACAAAAATAAAACATCAATGAAATATGAATCAAAAGTAAGTGCACACGTGTTCAAATGTTGCTAGATTCTAGCTGTAAACAAAGTCACGGATCTTTTACTACATCGGAATACAACTTCAATTTAATTTCTAAGAAACAGCAATAACAAAAATTCTTGGTAAAGTCATTTTTGAAGGAGTTAGTTTGATTTGATAGAAGAAAGGTGTGAAATTGAGGAAAAAAACTGAGCCAGAAACACGAAACACTTTTAGTGAATTTGCATTGTGAAGGAAAAAATTTACGGGAAATTGGAAAAATGTTAAAAAGACCACACAGTGCAGTTTAAAAAATTATTGACAAATGCAATAAATTCAAAATATTGGACAATTTTAAAACATCTGGACGGCCAGGAAAATTAAATAGAAAAAAAATAAGAAATATAGTGAAATAAGTTTAGAGTAATCCACGTTCAAGTGCAGCAAAAATAGCTGAAAATTATTCCGCGACACACAATCAATTCGTTTCAGCCTCCACCGTTCGAAGAATATTGAATGAACACGGGTTACATGGCAGGGCACAACGAAGGAAGCCGTTTATTTCTAAAGCGAATAAGAAAAAACGCAAAAATTATGCAAAAAAATATAAAAACTGTACTTATCATTTTTGAAAAAACGTTTTATTCTCTGATGAAAGTAAATTTTAAATATTTGGCGGGCATGCAAATAAAAAAATTGGCGAACTAAAAACACTGAGTTCCATGAAAAAAATATTTCCGGCACAGTGAAGCATGGCGGAGGATCTGTTATGGTTTGGTCGTGGATGGCACCATCGGGAGCTGGAAACCTTGAGTTTATTGATAGTACAATACTGCCATACTAAGCGCAAAAACGGTATCTCAATGAAAGCGAGTTTCGAGATAATTGAAGTTTTGTAAAAGTAGTAATATTGATATACCTCTAATTCCCTTATGGCCCAGTCATTTTAGCATAATAAAGGGGTTAACTTCGGAATGGGAGATAACAAGCTGAATTTTTGTATATACCTTCATTTTGGGGTCCTCAAAGTTGCCTCAAAAGTCTCATAAAATCTCGTGTCTGCGTCGAAAGTTATTCAAGGTCAAAGGTGAAAAAAAAAAACAGTTTTTTGTGATTATCTTGGTTTCTATTGCTCCTATGATGTTAACACATAGGAATAAAATTGTAGAACATAAAATTTGCAACAAATTTTATGTGATGCATTTTTTCATGCGCTCAACCGTTTTTCCGATAGAGGGCGGTAAGCGCGCAGCACTCAGCCATATGTACTGTAATGCAAGGTCAACCGTGAATACCTTTGAATACTACCTTCAGTTTTGAATTATTTGAATTATTTATCAGTAAATACATTGTATTTAATAGCATTTTACCTATTTTTAAACAACGGTTGTGCCAATTAGCCAAGAAAAATTTTTGTCAATTCGATGTAATAATAAGAAACTTATTGGTATGCTCATTGAAAAGTTTGAGAGTGTAAATATCACAACAAAACAAGCGAGAGATGATTTTGATGTTCTAATTATAGAAACAGGTATCGAAGAATTCAAACATGAAAGGACTGCCATCATTATAGAAGAAGACATAGATTTACTAGTTATTTTAATTGGACGCACCCAATTACATCAAGAAGACATTTTCTTTAAAAAAAGTTGACAAAGGCCATGTCAAAACACAAATATATTCTTCAACAAGTTTTGACAAATATCCCATTTCTAAAAAACATGTTTTATTTTCACATGCATTCAGTGGATGTGATACAACTTCTGCGCTGTTTAAAAAAGGAAAAAAAAACTTTCATAAAATCACTTGCCAATTTCGACGAACTAGCTCAAGTTTTTCTAGAAGAAAACTGACCTGTTCAACAATTATACGATAATGGCATTCAGATCTTACTAGCGATATACAATGCTCCAAAATCTGAGGATAATATCGATCATCTTCGATATACTCAGCTCATTAAATCTACAAAACTTAATAAACCCGTCCAGTTATCTAATCTTCCACCGACAAGTGCAGCGGCCCATCGGCATATAAACCGTGTCTATTACCAAGCTCAAAAATGGTTAAGGCACGATTTAGATTCCCAGGAATGAGGTTGGGTGCTCCAAAATGAGTTCCTGGAGCCAATACAACAATATTACTACCAGCTTCCGATGAATTACTGAATACTCTATTTTGTAATTGTAAGAATGGATGTGGTGCACGGTGCCGATGAAGTTAATCGGGGCTGCAATGCACTTTAGCTTGCGGCCAGTGTAATGGGCAAGCATGCCTCAATGCTGTTTCATTGCAAAGTGGCTGTGAGCAAGAGAGCGTTTTTGACCATGAAATTCAGGAAGGTCTGGAAACACCAATTCAAGGCAACGAAGATGATGACAATGATACAGAAATTCCCGAACGTCCAGAAGATGACGATGAAGAAGAAGAAAAGTAATACTTTTGTTATTTAAATTATTAAAGATTGATAGATTAAAATAATGTAAAATATTTAATTAAAATAAATTAAATATATGTAAAATGTTATTAAATACAATGTATTTACTGATAAATAATACATATAATTCAAAACTGAAGGTTTCACGGTTGACCTTGCATTAGAGTACATATGGCTGAGTCCTCTATCGGAAAAACGGTTGAGCGCATGAAAAAATTTCATCACATAAAATTTGTTGCAAATTTTATGTTCTACAATTTCGGTCCTATGTGCTAACATCATTGGAGCAATAGAAACCAAGATAATCGCAAAAAACCGTTTTTTCTCACTTTTGACCTTGAATAACTTTCGACGCAGACACGAGATTTTATGAGACTTTTGAGGCAACTTTGAGGACCCCAAAACGAAGGTATATACAAAAATTCAGCTTATTATCTCTCATTCCGCGGTTTATTGTTAAAATGACTGGGCTATTAGTGATTTAAGGTAAAATTGAGACAGGCGACGAGGAACTGGGTTCGTTTGGAGCTGGTGGAGGATTCTCATTACTCCACTTTTCTCCGTGTGCGGTCTTCCGCTTTTAAATACATCGGGTACTTAGATTTAAAAAACTTTCTTAAGGTGATTTCCATATGTTTTAAATAAGATACCATTAAAACGATTAGTTCATTAGATGCGTATTGTTTTAAGCTTTCTAATGTTCGATATTTTTTGAGACATCGCTTTTGCGCTTAGTAGGGCAGAATAGATGCTATCTCAATATTTTGCAGTGAAATATGGCTGACAGTGTTGCGAAATTGGAATTGCCTAGGACGTGGATCTTCCAACAAGATAACGATCCTAAGCACACTTCCTATTTAGTAAGGTTATGGTTGCTTTATAGAACTCCCAAGGTATTGAGGTATTGGATAATCCCTCCCAATCTCCAGATCTCAACCCCATTGAGCATTTATGGGATTATTTAAACAGGAAAATTTGGCAACGTCTAATCACAAGCAAGGAAAGTTTGAAAAATACTCTTAAGGAAGAATGGGATAATAAACCAGCAGAATTTACCAGAAAATTAGTAGAATCCATGCCTAGAAGACTGGAACCTGTTTTAAAGGGAAAGGGCGGTCGAACAAAATACTAGTTTTTTTTTTTAATTATTATATGAATTTTTATTAAATGAAGTGTGCATTTTCTTTTGACTCGTATTTCATTGACTTTTTGTTTTTGTTGTTCTGTAAATTATTTGTTAGTCAATATATGGAACTGATTTTTTTGCATATTGTTTTTAACGAATAAAGGTTTAATATTACTTAATCAGAGATATTTTTCAATCGGTATTTTTTTTTATATTGAAGCTCAAAAACAAATTTGAAAGGTGTACACTCAATTTTGATGCTCATAGTAGGTCCATTAACAGTATTTTTTGGAAGCGTTGCAAAAATAAAACTATCATACAGAACAATGTAATGGATTGTTGGCGAATAGTGACTTCCTAGAAGAAAATTCGACATTTGGAAATTTCTCTCAACCTACAATAATTTTTACACTTTCTGTGAATTAAACATGCTTAGTGCAAAAGACCGTTTTTTGCTTTGGAATGTCTGAGGGAATTAGCTTTTTCATGAACTTGGTACACTTATATACAGAATCCTTTTTTCCAGACATTTTTAATAAATTTTATCTCCTAGTAATTGTAACAGATTTTTAGCTGATAATTTGTTTAAGTATTTTGAAAGCTTTCACGAAGTTTCTCTTCAAAGCGGAAGAGAGCGAAATGTATCTTTAAACTAAAGCTTTTAAAAGCTTTTTCATTTCATGCGTCACTATTGCTATGATTTTCCGCTCCGTTTGCATTTGAAAATGTTAAATTTCAGTCATGAACTAAAAAGAAGTCATGATAAAAGTCTTGACTCTTGAATAGAATCTCAAAAAATTCACAAAATTCCATGAAATTACGCAACTTTTCATATCCTTGCTAAAGTCAGACTCCAATTCCAAAAACTTCCAACCTCAGATTTGTAATCGTCAAACTTCTGTTCAATTGTAATTCCAATTTGTTTTACAATCTTTTCCTAATTTAATGACCAATGCAGTCTACCAGAAATCCAGTCCTTTCTGTGTCCATATCAGCATAAACCATTCACAGTACAGTCATTGTCACAGCAAACGCACGACGAATCATACGTTACTAACGATCCTTCTAATCTTATACGGAAACTCTTCATTTCCGTGAGCCGAACAAACTGACAGCTCGAGCCCGACTTAACTAAATTCAAACTGAAAGTTGACCTCTCCTTTGAACCCGTCCGAAATGCTAGTGAGCTGTGAAAGACCGAAACTACTTTCACTGTAAATAGTCTTTTAGTCAAGCGCTGGATGGAAATTCTCCGGTTGACTGCTTTTGTCTCTTGTAAAATAATGTTGAACTGAGTAATTTACATTTTAGCCTGTTGTCCTTCGTACGGGAACCGGAAGCTCGAACTGGCTGATGTCAGGCTACTTTCTCCATCCACAGAGGTCGATGTTTGGATATTCAGCCGGACGTTCGGGTTTTAAAGCTGTGTGGAAAGTGCTATCACTTATCTGAAGGGTAAATAATATCTTTTGCATTACAGGAACAGATGTGGAAGGTTAACTGGATGAAATAAATTTCCTAAAATGAAGTTTATTTAATTTGAATGAGCTTTTGCTGCTTATTACTGCTCGTTAATGTGAAGGCAGCTGTTGATTTTATTAGATTATGAAACTCGAAATTTATGAACTCATTTGAATTATGAGTTAATTTTCTTGCGAATTTCTTTGAGAAAATTCAGTTTATATCGTTTTCAACAAATCGCAAGTGTATGTTTGAGTATTAAAAATTGGAATGGTTATGCTGACGAATTTGTTTTTGCAGAAAGTTAAATCTCTTGCAGCGATTTCGATGAAAATTAAATTTGTTGAAGTTGAAAACGCCATAAATACTGAATGCGAGTTAGCTTATCAGTTACTGAAATGTACTAAATAGCGAAAAGCAAAATATTATCATCAATCATTATAGTCCTTTCTTCGTTTTGTAGTTGCTGAAAATCACAGCTTTACTGTATGGAATTGGCTCTTTCCAATTTTGAATTTGCTGAGCTACAAATAAAAGTCTAGCACATCAGAACCGCTTGAAAACTCGTTTTCGGAGAAAAATGTCTTTGAGTGACGAAAAAATGCGGAAAAAAATGCTCGTTATACACTTCTTTGTAGTAACATACCAACCATTACTGATCTAAAGCAACAAAACCCAACTACAGGTTGGGCCATCTAGTGGTTTCATTTTAAATCATAGGTTATTTTGTTAGTGAAAGCTGTTTGCTGCTCGAAATCTTAACAGAATGTCAGTATCATACCTCCGAAGAACGATATGAGCCGCTTTACGCTTGAACATCGTAGGGAAATATTACTTACACTCACTTATTTCCAAAGTGAGTGCTGTGTAGCTCAAACAGTGCGTTTTTTGAAAATTAGTTTTTGGCCGAAATGAAGCACCCATCGCGGCTGCTGTACGCAAGTTTGAGCAAAAAGTTGGTGAGACTGGCATGCTAGTAGACAACACTCATGGCTTCCGTCGTTGTACGGTGCGCAGAGACGAGAATGTGGCTGCTGTAGCCGAGAGTGTGAGACTCACTCCACGAACATCAACTCGCCGGCGATCTCAACAGCTCAAAATTTCACGCACTAGTCTGAGGAGAATTCTGCACAAATTCGCTTACAAGGTCCAATTGACTTAGCAATTGAAAGCGGATGACCATTTGCTTCGTTATCGCTTCACAATTTGGACCTTAGAGCAGCTTTAATTGGACAACGATTTTGGGCGAAAAATTATCTTTTCATCTCGGCGGCTACGTTAACAAACGAAATTGCCACATCTGGGGCTCGGAAAGCCCGCACTTTATTGTCGAGAAGCCAATGCATCTACAGAGAGTGACATTTTGGTGCGGATTGTGGAGTGGTTGCATCATTGGACCATTTTTCTTCGAAAATGAGGATGAACGTTTCGATCAACGATGAACGTTGCAGAGCCATGTTATCCGACTTTTTTTTATTGAAATTGAAGACACGCCATGCCACACAGACCATGTCATAATCAATCTTTTACGCACCGAATTCCCAAATCGTGCTATCAGCCGTCTTGGCAATGTCAATTGGCCGCCTCGGAGCTGCGATTTGACCCCTTTGGAAATTTTTTTGTGGGGAACCGTGAAGAACCGATGTTATGTTAACACTCCAGAATTTGTGAGCTACAGCCCGAAACCATCAACAAGGTCCTGGAAAATTGGAGTGACAGAATGCGCTACTGCGAAGCCAGCCGAGGCTGCCACTTGAACGAAATTCTTTTTTATTCCGGGTCGGCAAGTCGATGAGATTAGATCAAAATTGCCTTGCAAAATCAAACTTGCTGGCGGCCGGAGGATGACCTTGCCATTCATCGGTATCATATTCGCTACCGTCGCGATCTATGCATGATGCTTTGTTGTGCAGCGTTAGCAACCTATGAACACTAGAGGGCCGAATGGAACTATGAAATATGATAATTTTATTTCATATCATTGTTCGGTTCGCATTTTTTTCCACTCGGAAACACTGAAACGTATATGTCCATGTGTTGGCTAAGTAGAGTTTTCTTTGGGCCGACGCATAGCATAAATTGTGGGTCGGCGTGCCGTGCCTGAGATCATATTTATTTCTTTCAGCAAATCTGCAGTGCTTTAGTAGGCTGTTAAACTGTTTTTACGTAATACAGCTGCATATAGATAATTTTGATTTTAATTATTTGTGAATTTCCGTTGTTTTAGAAGAAATTTGTTTGGTCTGACATTAGGTATATGTTTGTTATAAATGCTTATATATTTTTTCAATCTTATATTTATTAAAATTTCAATCTTACATTGACTTTAATAGGAAAAGTACTTTTTAAAAAATTAAATAAAAATTAGCAATTTACGATGATGCTATTTATTACATATCACACCTCCTCGATTTCATAGTTATGCACTTATATAGTGTGAATTTTTGATTCATTCACCCAAGAATTCTGCTTCGTCAAATTTAAAAAAAAAATTTCAGCTTAGGTTTAAAGTTTTGTGAAAAGATAAATACCGTCAATGTACCAATATTTAAAATATGTCTATTGTGTGTTGGGACTTTGTTGTTGGTTTACTATATTCGAGAAATTATTATTGAGTATGCTATTTTATGCATATGTTTTTAGTAACGTATTCTTGTTTAATCTATTGCCGACCCATTCGAAAGCATCACGAGCCACCACACCACTGATGTAGAGAGCCTCTGCACAATTCATTTGTAAAGAAATATACGAAAAAGAGTCAAAAAAAACTCTATATAATAGCGAAAGTTCAATTACAGTTCTGTGAATTTTCACAACTTCTGAATGACTTTGTAACAGTTGAATCTTCAAAAAATCAAAAAAGATGTGATTCGACTGGCTTCTGTGTAGTCAAATTTTCGGAGCCAACACATGTGTTTTCAAAGACAGCCAAGCAGCTATAAAGTCTAGGTTATTTTGCAGTGTCCAGAGTTGCTGCTGAATGCCATGCATCTTTTAGGGAGATGTCGAGACATTCGGCATTGTAATTGATTTGGATACGTGGGCCATAAACTGGCAAGGCTTTGTTGTAGACTATTAAATGTTCGCCTCCCTGAAACAATTTTCAATTAGATTTTGAAAATTAAATACAAACAAAATACAAACCATACTGGGTAATTGTCATTACTGACAGATCCAGCTGCTCAGCGAAAGCTCTTTGGAATTTCCCATAATGTATGGCAGCAAAAAACAATGTAGTTCGTAAAAACATGAGACGCCAGTCTCATGTTTTTACGAACAGGCCTGGTGATGCCCTAATAGTGCGGGAAATAGCGTTCAAAAGAGGAATTTTGGAAAGGAACCGCTCTTGCGGTTCATTGAAAAATTTCTGGACAAAGAAACGAGGGCTTTTGGGTTTTTTTTTGGTTTGGAGATCTGAAAAGTGAAGGTTGTACTCGTGGTTGAGAGGTGAAAAAAATTTGAAATGAAGTGTTAAAATTATTGGAAAACTAAGTTTGTAAAAAGTGTTTGAAAATTAAGTGCGAACGTTATTTGAAAGGTGATTGAAATTAAAGCAGAATTGCAAACTGAAAAACTGATTTGGGGAAAAGTATCTGAAATTTGAAAAAGAATTGCACACTGAAAAACTGATTGGGGGAAAAAGCATGTGAAATTTGAAAAGAATTGCACACTGAAAAACTGATTTAGGAAAACGTATGTGAAATTTGAAAAAGTATTGCAAACTGAAAACTGATTTGGGTCTTGATTGAAATCAAAATTGGAGGCTGAACAACTGAAGTGGTAAAGAACGAACCTGCGTGAAGTCAAGAGAAGTTGGTGAACAAGGGAATCGCTGTTGGTGGTGAAGGCTAATTTGTTGGCGTCTGAGGCAAATTCTGTTGCAGGAACCAAGTGGGCAGTTGATCGAGTTGGCGATCGGTTAAAATAAAAAAAACAAGAGGAAAACGAATAAGAAAAAGTACACTTCATATTGGGAACAATACAGCTAAGTACATCTTTCTTATATAAGTAAATTTATATTCGGCAAGCAACTTAACACTTCGAGTATTTCCGTATTCTGCATAATGTATGGCGGCATAAGAAAATGACAAATTAATTACTTGAATTCTGAATTGCCTACGTTTGGTTATGAATTTCACTTATTACAATCTTTTTCTATTAAATACAATATTTTCATCTATTATAATTTACTGTTACTATTTTCGTGGCCCATTGATTTACTGCAGTTGGATTTGAATATCATATTTCTAGTTTGTATTGAGAAAGACAAAGAAAAGAAAAAAAAACACATTTTCTGTCATGATTGGTGTAAACCAATCCCGGCCGGGTTTGGGAAATTAGAAAGAAAAAGGATTTATATCACCCATGTGAGTTACTCCAGAATTAATCAGCCATTGAATTGTTTCCTTTTCACTTCTTTCTTTTAAGGATAATTTAATTCGCATAACTTATGTATATATAGATATATTTATAGAGACCTCTGTCTCATAATTGAAATTATATATTCTTTTTACTTCATTTTCTTTTACGGCATGTTCTTGGATATTACGATGCTTGAATAAATTTGTAAAAAAGAAAAAATAATGATTTCACCTCACCATTGTCTGTCCTTGCATGTTTTTGTGGTGTAAAGTGTGATGTCCGCGTGCCGTAGCACCAAAAGACTCCTTCTTTGCCAAAGAAATAAACCAAAGGATCCACGCCAGACTGCGTTAGCCGGCAAAATAAGGCACGCTGGGAAAGGTAAAAAGGAGTACTTTAAAGAAAAAAAAATATGCTGCATTGACGGCGGTTCGGCTGAGAGGCCGCGGTGCAACAGCTTGTTGCCTTGTAGCGGAAGGTCTTAGATACATCGATGTCAGCAGTCAAACTAGCCATTACTCATAAATATGTCAAGAAGGCTAAGATCTCCGGGACTGAAGAATCATCTTGTTAACTAACCCGTAGTGCCTTATAGGGCGGTACGTACAGCATCCGAGCGCTGCGGCTGGACATAAGGTTCAACGATTTCTGTCAGTTCTGTGCCTCAGACAATGAAGAGGAACCCGTCTTGCATCTCACATGCCAGTATCCCTATTACGATGAAGAGAGTGATCTCTCTCGGGGTGCCTTTCCTCTCAGATCTGACTGATATACATTTTATCGAATTAAGGGGTATACTACAGCTCATCAAAGCAACCATCAAAGGAATACAACGGACCTCCAATTTGCCTATGTTTGTCTGTCGACAAGACTTTTCAATTGACAGGCACATGACTTAATCTAACCTAAAGATTATTGCGCTTTCATGATGAAAAATTGTATTCCACTGAAGATTCGATGGTAGTTTATGTTCTTTCTCTTAAGAAATGTTATGGATCTTATTATAGTTTGATTCCAAGCTATATAATTGAAATTTCAGACACGATCACCAAGGCTGCCAGGGATGTTTTTTGGACTTATGGTAGCAACCAAAAACTTAAACCTCTTTCTAGAATACGCAAAGAATAAAAAAAAAAGCAAATACTTACTATGCAAATGAGATTCATTGACGCCTGGTGAGAAGTATATTTCATCATTAGATCTACCCCATATAAAGAGCTCAGCACTTTGGAGGGGACTCGAAGTAAAAAGCAGATTTCAGTTTGGAAATCCATGCCGTAAAAAGCACTATAGCATGGATTAAATAGGCTAATAGGCCCGCTTTGAATAATTTTAAAATTAGGACGTTAGTAGGAAATTTCCTTTTTCACCTATTTATAAGCATAAACTACCACAGATTTTGTGTTTTAAAGATGTTACGGTTATGTTAATTTTTTTCACAAGAATTATCGTTTCGTTTTCATGACTTTAGATGACTTATAATATTTAATATTTTCAAAAGTTTTTAGCATAATTGAAATTCAGATTCTTCATCTACCATGTATCTTAATGAAAATTCATAAATTTTTGCATATTATCAAATTTGAAGCCTATCAAATTCCAAAGACAATTTAAAATCAAAGACGCTATCAGTTTTAGCTTTGAAATTTCGTGTTTTTTTTTTCGTTTGAATTTTGTACTTTTTCATTTCTTTTGCATTTTTTTCTGAAGCTCTATTGAAACTAATCAAGAACATTAACAAAAATCAGTAGCAATCACGAAGGTTTGAGTACTAAAAAGTTTCTTGCGTTAACTGACTTTTTTTATAAATGTGAATAGAATAATCTCAACCCCAATTAGTCTGAAAAACAAGTACGAACACAATTTGAAATATTGAATTCACAACCAGACCAAATAGCTACTGAGAATAAAATTACTGTTTCAATTTTCTTACTTTCCAATTCAACCAGAAGCTGAAAAAAGTTTTCTACCGTTATTTGCGCCAGTATTTCTTTCGGAGAAAATCCATTTACATTTATTTTTTCAGTTGGCTTTATTTGATTTGGCTGTCTCAAATCTTCAGATTTTTTCCGAAACGTTAAATACAGATTAGAATCTGAGAAGGTACTAAGCGAAATACACTTTTAGATCCTTTATTTACGGTCCTAACGAAACAAACAACCCAAACGCGCAACTGTTGCGAATTTTGTCCAACGAAAAAAAAAATCAACTCGGAACATTCCGTTTTCGAGCTGCTAATTACGAGCAAACTTCCTTTCGCAAATAGAATCCACGATAAATTTAAGTTTTCTTACTGGCTGTTTGTCTACTTTTCAAACTATGTTTTAATTACAAAAAGCTTACGTTTCTGCATAATAACCTGAATTTATTCCAGTTTTCATTTGGCGTAAAGTTCCGCAGAATTGCTTCAAGACATTTGCTGCTTGTTGTAAAAATGGCTCGAGAGTGGAACGGAGGCGAGTTCCGGAGTTGTGTTTAAAGTTTTCCATACACTTATAGAACGGATAGTATTTACACATTTAATCAATCAAGCGCAGTTGATGCAAATAGTACGGAATTAGATGGAAGAGTTTAAACTTGCTGCGGACTTGGCGACAAACTTTCAGAATCTTAATTGCATTTGAATGAAAAACGGAGTTGGTAGAATGAGAGTGTGTGGCTCGGTGGTTTCTGTTTAGTGCTTGTGGGTTCTCGTTTTGCGTTCGGGAACGATAACATTAGTGGTTTGGATAGTATGAGAGTTTAGATTTATTGAAGATCTCTTTGAAGATGAAACTTGAAACTTATTTCGGATCGTATTCATGTATGCATACGTCAAAAATTCTTGAGACATACTGGAAACCATGGAGATGAGCATACGGATTGAGGTTATTAATATGAGTCCTTAGAGTGTTTTTCGACATGTTTATTTGATGTTTGATGCTTTTTCGAATTCAATTTTTTCATATTTGAGACAATTTGCAAGCAAGATTGATTTGCTCCTTGCGTAAGATGCGTAAGATTTGCCTGTTCATACTAAAAAACGCAGAAAAACTAATAAATTATAAATTATTATTTAACTAAAAATTAAAAACATTATTCTGGGTTATTGAAGGTTCCAATTTAACAAGTCACTTACACAAATCAACAGTTATTTGTGTTTACTATGCACGAAACTCATTAAAAGTCCTGCTTACTTTCATTTCACAGCAATCAACACCAATGTGTTTTGACTCTACCAAAGCAGCCGTTCTTCAGCACTGCTTTCTAACCAGATTTATTTCAATTGATTTAATTACAATTTGTCAACTCGTCATCAGTTACTACCCGTGTCTTTATGTGTTGAATTGAATAGTAAGGAAAAGTTCCCTTTCACCCGTGAATAATTTCACATCCTTTGCCCATACAAAAGCTTTCGAGCTATTTTCCTGCCTTAAAGCAATTGCTCACTTCCGAAACCCTGCTGAAATGAAGTCCCATCGTCTATGCCATTAACCATGAATGGGATTCGACTTGGTGTTTTTCGTCTGTCATTCGTCGGCCTATCCAACTGGCACAGTCTGTCTAAGGGACAGTCAAAATTATTTCTTTCGCCTCGCTATTTTGGCAGACCGATTCCGTTCTTGTCTCGAATAAATATTTATACATATTTTAAAGCTGTCTGGAGATAACCAAAAATTTATGGCCTGCTCTAGTCTCGATATCTTTATGGCCTGTGTATTATCATAGGTTTGCATAGTTCGAGCATCAGTGTAGGAGAACCAGCAATGAGGACCGTTAATAGCTTTATAAGATGTCTTCTCACATATGCCACTTCATCTATGAGATCTAACGGAGCGATGATATCGTCATTCACTAAATTGCTTCTGTATCCTTTGTCCTGCGTCGTACCTCGCCATGCCTCGTCGTGCCGTCGTCCAAGAGCGGCAGAAATAAATTATCTTTTAAAATTGAGAGTGGTGAATACGGGACTGCAGAGACAAGTATTATTATTCATTTCATGCAAATAACTCGGGTCGTTGGCGAGATTGGAATGTCATTGGTGACGGAATGAGGGTTATCTGCTCGCTGTTTGAACATAAATCATTTCTGCAGATTCTGGAGCTGTCTTCACGAGTATGCGGTGTCCACGAAACTGAACGTAAATGAAGATGTTGGCAGATTGTCGTTGCCAAGTTAATTAGTTTGACTTAGGGGATTAATATGTACACAAGGTAGCTCTCGATTTTGATCAAAAAAAATTTCAGTGAATAAAACTATCAAAAGGTGAGCTTATGAAGCGAAAGAATATTTGTATCAAAAATATAAGAAAGAACTGTTATGCAAGGCGTTATTAAATCAAATGTGACATAGCATGTCTCAAATAATTGACTAGGAGTACGCTCACAATGCGGCCATATCACGTGTTTTGGGACTAAATCAGCTTCAATCAGTGCCAAATTCCCTCCATGAGAGATTATGTACTTTAGAATTCGAAAGAAAGATATTCCGAAATAGAAGAAAATGACACACAAAAAGAATGTGGAATGCACAAGACGCATTATTCATGCGTGTTCGTTCAACCCGTTCAACAACTTTTTCATAAAATTCATCGTACATAAAATTACATAAATTTAATATCCCGCTTGAATTATATATCCCGCTGGACGGCTTACCTGACTTTGTTGTCAGCTTCAAAGCGGCCTGATTTGGGAGTGTAGAGCGAATGTACTATAAAAATGTATTGCAAGTGTATTTTAATTGAATTATAAAATATTACTTTGTTTCTGTTAATTAGTCCACAGCAATGGTTTTAATGCATTCAGACCCTGTAAGTTGAGAGCTGCTCCATTAACTATCCGAAAAAACATCTGCGAAATCTAATGGGCCTTGCCACACTTGTATTCTTGATGCAGTCCTCAAACTGGTTTTCTGGGCAAGAGGCAGAAGAATCAAGGGGAATTCTCTACAAAAAGTAATGCACTTGGAGAGAAATTTGCATGACGTTTGAAAGTGATTTATCGCGTTGCAACTCACTAACACAACTATAGACATAGTTATAACATAAAAACTATCACTAGGTATTTGTGAGAAAATGAATTGTCTCACACTATTTGTGATGGCGTCATATCATTTTTGCAAGCGAACGCAATGTAACGGCACTTTAGGCTACTTGTTAATTTTTTTTTTTGTAGTCAGCTGGTGTTTAATTTTGTTCAGAAGCCCAAATTACTAATGCGAAATAAATATAGTGGACAGTTGTACGTGAAGTATATTTTCTAGGTGTAAAATTGATAATTCGTCTAGATTTATAAGACTAGTTAGTTCACCAAGGTATACGCAGCCTATTAATGAAGATTAGCATTTATACGTGCAGTTTTTCATTCGCAGTTTTTAAAATTACATTTCGAATCAATAAAAATGCCAAAGGGGACAACATTGACTGCTGAAGAGCGGGCTAAAATTTTAGCTTACAGGGATTGCGGGACAACAATCAGAAGAATAGCTGAAAAGTTGAACAGGGACAAAAGTACGGTGAATAATTTCTTGAAAAACCCCGAAAATTACGCCAAAATCAAGAGATCTGGCCGTCCGTCCCAAGTCAGTGAGAGGTCTAAAAGAGAGATAAAATGGCTGGCTATTAATAAAAAGCTAAGTCCCTCACAAATACGGTTGCAATTGATTCTTTTCATCACTACGCGAAGGGTTCAGCAGATTCTGAAGAATAATGAAAATGTTAAATATGGAAAACGCTTGCAAATACGAAGGCTTCTGCCACGTCATAAATTTGCAAATTTAGAATTTGATGGACGGTATGGATTTTGGACAAATAAATGGGATTCTGTCATATTTAGTGATGAAAAAAAAATCAATTTGGACGAGCCTGATGGCTGTCATGGATATTGCAGAGATGTCCGTAAAGAACGGGAAACGTGTCATAGAAGGAACTTTCAAGGAGGTTTCCTCATGATATGGGCTGCATTCGGCTCTCGGAGAAAGTCTGAAATTTGTTTTATTTCACATAAAATGAACTCAGCTAAGTATGTTGAGCTCTTGCTTGCTTGCCGTTATAATTATTTCGTTCATGAATTTGAAATACTGTATCTTCCTGGCTACAAAAAAATTAAATAGTTGAAGATACAGTCCGCTGTTGCTTTGTTACCATTGCATGAAACATAAAACTACATTTTTATTTTTTGAATCAGTATCTAGCAAATAATTTTCCCGATATTCTCTTTATTCGATATAATTGTTTCGCGCACTATAGTTCGCGAGTCAGGAATTTTTCATGAAACACTCAAGTCGAAATGAGAAAACAAGAACACGCATACATTCATATGCATAATCGGTATATGAACGGTTCCGTTATGATGCATAGCAAGTGTGGAAATGGTGATTGTTGTCTAACCGGTTTGAGGACTGCATCAAAAATATAAGTGTGGAAAGGCCCATTGGCTTAAAAACAGCAAGAAGTTTTGTTACGTGGTAACAAATTTTGCATAAAAGAAAGTAGATATTTATGCAAATTATACATATATAATCTTATATATCGAGTAGGGACATAAGTACTGTCATACCATTGAACGCACATACTACGATATTAGTATTGAACGCATGACGGTTTTGACTTATGGCTTTTGACGGATGGTCTCTGTGTTGTTTAAAAAAATATAGCAGTCTCAGTCAACGCGTTACCATGGAGTGAACAGACACAAAAAACCGCATCGCGGTAATATGAAGCATAAGTGCAAATTCGTTAGAGGAGAAATATTCCGGCTGCAGCAGCCACTCAGAATCAGCCGAAGATTTGTGTATCGGTGTGTTAAATTGGAGAAAGACCGCCAGCAATCTAACCGCCCGCAAAATGTACCCACATCGGAGAGCAGCAAAACCGTGAAGGTTCGGAACATAAGAAATCCGCTCCAACAATAGAAAATTATGCCGCGAGAGATGAATGTGACTGCGGAATCTATGAGCCGCATCACCAAAAAAGGGTTGGGTCTGGGGGCCTACAAACACCGCACCCGACACTTGCTCACCGCTGCTCTCAAGGCAAATAAAGTGAAAAAATGCAAGCAACTGTTGGCGTATTACGCAGATAGGGGATATAAAAATCATTATTACGGACGGGAAATTTTCACTGAGCACGAGAAATTCAATCGACAGAATGATTGGGTGTACACTCGGTCGTCATTGGAAGCGTCGCAAGTCATTCCGCGGGTCAAAAGGGGCCATCACCTGGCGTTAGACATGGTTTGGTAGGGCGAAGCCAATGACAGCACCACTGAGCTATTTTTTGTAAAAGAAACTTGAAAATGGTTTTGAAACACATGTTTTTTGTTTTTTTTGATAAATGTGAAAAGAATAATCTCAACCCCAATTAGTCTAAAAAACAAGTACGAACACAATTTGAAATATTGAATTCACAACCAGACAAAATAGCTACTGAGAATAAAATTACTATTTCAATTTTCCTACTTTCCAATTCAACCAGAAGCTGAAAAAAGTTTTCTACCGTTATTTGCGTCAGTATTTCTTTCGGAGAAAATCCATTTACATTTTTTTTTCTGTTGGTCTTATTTGATTTGGCTGTCTCAAATCTTGAGATTGATAAATGTGAAAAGATGGCTTTGAACCGTTTGGTGAAGCCTCTCAGCCAAACCATGTTTCAAAATCAGCATTGGGTGTTCCAACATGATTCGGTGCCAGACCAAAAGGCCAGAGAATCTTTTGCTCTGAATGCGCTACTTGGTGCGATAGACCATTGGACAGAAAGACTCAAAACCTGTGCGAAGGCGAACGGTCGCCATTTTGAATGACTTGTCCAAATCTCCGATGGACTATTGCCCTTGGCAAGAGGATAAACTATTCTGCCTCTTATGCGAACACAAAGTTTACGGCCACTGATGAAATCATGCTCAGTATACTACAGAAAGTTAAACACGTAGCTCGTATGAGAGAAGAAGACTCAACCCCAATAGTCTGCGGAGCTAAATTATTGTTAAAGCGATTAGGTACCCTGGGACGCCAAAGAATTAATGAGCACATTGAACTAGACAATGGTAATGTGAAGCCTACGGTAGTATATGTAGATCTAAATGGAACTACTAGTTGACATGCCATTTACAAATAGGAGTCACAGTTAATTTTCCAACAAATTTTAAATTTATAGTCAAGTGAAATTCCTTTAATTCAATCGATATACTTTCCTACATTTCACCATCAATCACTGTAATCAGTCAATCATTTCCCTTAATTACCCAAAAATACATTATGTTGTTAAAAGAACAGTAAAAACAGTTTGAAAAGTTTTCAAAAGCTCAAAATTTTGTTATGCTCTGCTTGGTTTTGTTTATGCCCATCAACCACCACAAAATAATCACTTTTTCCTTTCGAAACTCAATACGGAAACCATCGACAGCTAACTTCATTGTTTTACAACTAAATGTAAGTTTTTTAAAGAACTACTTGGAAAGGATCGAAAACTATTAAGGGTCCATTATGATACACTTCAACTTTGCTGAAATCATAAAACTCCACTAAGCGGCAGCAGCTACTGAGCAAACCTTAAGACAAAGCAAAGGACTTTTCAGCTATCGCAATAATCCATTGATACTCGTCGAACTTCAATACGGCCAAGAGCCACACTTCACTTCAATGGTAGCCCAAGTTATAATACACGATTTATTACTCACTAAGTAGACGAAGGAAATATTACGAGTAAGTACAGCAGCTTTGTTTAAATCTTTGAGGGGTTATTAGGGTTGCCTCATAAAATTCGAACATCGATTTCAAGTCGATTGAAAATATGTTTTGTCTTTAATGATCAATAAATTTTGAACGTGCACGTGGACGGATCGTAAATTCAAGTCCACACTCAACTGAATTTTGCTTTCTTAGCAGTTTACAGTTTATTGAAAATGGGTCCCTTAAAATCTTTTTTTTTCCTAACACCAAATGGGTTCGATGTTTGGATGCAAGCAGGCAATCGTCAATTCCCGCTCACCAAGCATACTCAGCAACTTCAATAATACGGGCAGCAACTTGACTACAACTGCAAACTTTTAATCCAACCCTGTTTGAATGTTTCTGTTCCTTTCGAAACTTCGCTGTCTTTATCGACGTTTAATCATTATTCATGGGTATGAAGATTTTTCAGCAGAAACAAGTATTGACGGGCAAGCGGAAAATAGTAAAATATGGTGAGGATTACTATGGCTATGGCTGAAGATGGGAAATGTAATGTTTTAAAACAATTTACGAAGCTAATCGACATGGGGGGAACTTTAAATTCGAAAAGGGGGGGGTCAGAAATGTTAGAAATTAGCATAGAGTTGGGCTGTCGCTAAATAAGGATTCGTCATGTAATATTTTTTTTGATTGGAAGGAATTAAGCGATTTGAAGAAACTGGTTTAGATTTCAAGGAAGATATAGGTTTTTTGGGGGGAAGTTATGAGAATGCTAATGCTTAGCAGTTTATTAAGGAGAATTTATTAATTCAAACTTTATTATTTTTTTTTTAATAAATTTATTAATTCAAGGAAAGTTTGAAGCATATAATTGGCTTTTTCGCCACCCGAAATTATGTTTGCAGAAATTTGATTTCACGTATAGATTTATTTGTAATTTATCTTATAGCTAACCGAATAAACGGTAAATATCTTCAATCAAATACCATCCTAATGAGATTATGCTAAGGAAAACCAACAACAGAAATTATATTTTATTAAAACATGGAAAGAAAATCTAACATCAATAATTCAAAGTGGTTAAAGCCCAGTATTATGTGTACATATTCTTCGCGAAGCGAAATTAACATCAAATTCTTTACAAAAAGATCTTTTTATTTCGTCGGGGAACATTTCGTTGGCTGTGCCATTCTGTAATCCAAAGACGAAATCGAAGGCGCTAACCGCAAATTGAAAATGCTAATAGATGTCACCAAACAATATTTTGCTGCTTTTCACGGGGTCGGATACCCATTCATTGAGCGAAATAATTCGTTTGTTCATTTTAAAGTGAGAGAATCGGTTCAAAGATTCAAAAATTTCATGGATTTTAATAAAAAAACTTATTTCAAGCATTGTTTGGTGCACGCGATCTAAAATGTGGGCATAACATACAGAAACAGAAGAAAATTTCGCAGTATATCTAGGTCGAAAAAAGAAGTCGATTTCAAACAAATGGGGCCTACCTTGCCGGTTTTCGCTACAAATTTTAGAAGATAGATTTTCCGAGCGTCCTTGTTCACAAAAGCTAATCGTCCAGCACATTAGTTCTTTTGAACCTCACATTATCAGTGACTGCACGGTGACGATACTCTTGTGCATTTTGTTGATGTACATGTGGTGGAATCGTTCAATATTGGGGCCAAATACCTATCGCGGGATCTTATTGTCAAAAGCGAGTTCGCAATTAAACTTGATAATACCCTGATTTTGAACAAATACACAAGAATATTTTACTGATTTAAATCTGCTATCTTCGAGAGACTTGAGTGGTATATAGCAACCTACATACCACTTGCATCAGTGATGCAAGATTAGCATGACTCTGCGATGGTTTAAGCGGTGGTGATTGTGGCGACACTAATTTTTATGTTGTATAGTGGCCACACTATTAATAGTGGCGACACTAATTTTTTAGACCAGTATTGATTTATTTATTTCATAGATAGCCTGAGGAAGGCTTTATTAGCTGCCAGTAAACTTACACTGATTACTCCGTCATCGTTTTGTGGTTTTCGAACCGAAACTAGTTAATGTGAAGACTTTTCCGACGCTACCTATTTACAACAGCTACTTTTTTGTGTCTCTATTGAGGACTGGTTTAAAACGTTGCACTAAAAACAACAACAACTGTGTCAGAATTGTTGTTTTCAATACTATAATCATAAACACATCGAGAACCGCAAAAAAGTGACTAATATTTCAGACAAGTACTTTTGGCGTGATTTTCGGGTTGGCGATATTTTGTGTTCGCATCTATACTTAATTTTTTGTTTATTTATATGCAGCCTTATGTTTTGCTTGGTTTTCATGAAGAACTCTGGGAAAAACCGTTCAATGTGGCACATGTTCATGCCGTCCTCACTGAGGACTCCTCAGCATAGACCTCAACAAGCCTCCTACTCACTTCGGCATTTTGAATCACCTTTGAAAAAAAATTGAAAAATATTTTATTTTTATTTTAAGTTAACCGTACATTCTTAGCCGAACTTAAAGTTTAATTAACAAGAAAACTTACAATCTAGTGGCTATACTATTTTAGCCTGCTGGCTCTGGTTGGTTTTTTTGTTTTTCGGCACAAATTTTATATTCTTACACTCTAATTGTATCACCCAGCCTGTACAGCAGCTGGGATTGCCCTAGCAATGATTTTCTTAAAAACTACCTTACGCTAAAATACGATTTAACTTATACCTAATTGTAACTAACTTAGCCTAATTAGACCTAAATCTTAGCCTAGGTCTTAAATCTAGCCCCTTCTGTGCGTCGGGTGGCCTGTGTAGGTGAACAGCGCACCCGTGAGCCGCCGCTGCACTGCTATCTTCGCGGAGCGCATAAATGTTTCATAAGAACCACCTTTACGCCCTAGTGACCGAATAGGCCGTTCTCATGTCCGTCTGTTTGTCTGTAGAATCGTGTCGTCAATTCCACAACACGGTCCCTAAGTGGCTTCAATCCTGACTCCTGATATAGGAGAAGGTTCTTCGGCCACTTTTTAGTTACCGGGCTGTAGAACCTGCCAGTGCAGAAGCGGAGGATTCTTCTTTCGAACATCTCCGCTTCGGTCATGACAGTCTTTGAGCAGGCAATCCAGGATGGGGATGCATAAGTCACGATGGGTCGGATGAGGGTTTGATAGCAAATGGATTTAGCTTTGGTGGTCATGCCCATCTTTTTGGCGAAAAGAGGTCGGATGCGTTGAAATGCGGATTTGGCAGCTTTGATTTTTTGCCGCACAAAGGGATTAAACTTTAAAAATTCCTGGAAATCGATGCCGAGGTACTTTAGAGATGAACAAGGAGTAATCTTAGATGTTCCGAACGAGACAGCGAGTTTTTTAGCCTTGTTGCGGATAATTTGAGATCCCCGATACTTGGAAGGATTGCGAAATACACATAGCTGAGTCTTACTGCTGTTTGGTTTGATGCCTCATTCGCCAAAGTAAAGACTTAGTTCTACCAAGTAGTACTCCAGGCTCTTTGCTGCTTTGAGCGGGTCTTGGCTCGACGCGAATAAGAGCGTGTCATCGGCATAATGGAGGATTTGAACTTGGGGTTGGCCCACTGGAATAGGTAGGTCAGCGGTGAATATGGTATAAAGAACTGGTCCAGTGATAGAACCTTGTGGCACTCCTGATGTCACAGGCTCTATGGGAGAATCTGCTCCATTAACGCTGACATAGTATTGTCTGTTGGTAAGAAAGCTTGCGGCGAGTCTTATTACCTCTTTTGGGAATTCAAACTTGATCAACTTAAATAGAAGGCCTTCGTGCCAAACGGAATCGAAAGCCTTCTCAATATCTAAGGCACACACTACTGTCGGAATGTTTTGCTCATTCAAGTGAGACACAATTTGATCATGCAAGTACGAGATGGCGTGCTGAGTGCCGTGCCTGCGCCTAAAGCCAAACTGGTGGTTAGGTATTACCTGTGTGAGCTCTCAGTGGTTTTTAATTATTTCCATCCACATTCTCTCAAAAAGCTTCCCCAAATTAGGAAGCAAGGAAATTGGACGGAAATTGCCTGCCTCTTTAGTTTTGCCCTTCTTATGAATGGAAACAATCTTTGCTACTTTCCATGTGTTCGGAAAGTAGCCATTGTTCAGGGCGTTGTTGAAAATAATGGCAATAATTCTGAGCATAGAGATTGGTAGATGTTTAATAATGAAATTAGACATTCCATCATGCCCAGAAGACTTCTTACTCTTTATACTGCGCAGCAGTTGCATCAAGTATTCACTATTGGCAAAGTGAAACCAGTCATCTGCATTTTGCGGATCATCCGAAGGGTTTTCGGATGAAAATGTGGCCAAAGGCTCATTATGTGTATTGAGGAAGCGATCAACCTCCTCTTTTACTATTTGGCTGTTAAGAGCAGAACTGTCGGGCGGAATGGCATTCAGCTGCGATTGGAATGTCGATGCAAACAACTCTGCCTGATGGTCAGGGTTGCGTACAGCGACATTGTCAATCGTTACCACCATCTCCTGGCGTTTGTATTTGCCAGAAAGCAGATTGATTTCTTTAAACATGTCGGGGCCTGGTCGGATGTCAGCCAGCCACTGCACAAGGCGCTCACTGCGAAATTTACCAACCATCTCAGCAATTATTTTGCCGCAACTGTTGATACTCGAAATGAATCACCTTTGTCGAATGCCGTTGTGGATGTTGGATAATTGTGAAAAAGGTCTTATTTCACGGTAATACCGAGAAAAAATGAGGGAAAGTCGAATAGAAGTAACGTAGAAACCTAAGAAATCATACAAAAACGAAAGATAAAACAAAATTTTTTGCAGTCGATACATGGCGTACCTTGTGCTCTGGCGCCCTAGAGGAACTGCTCTCACCGCTCCCTGACGCTACGCCACTGTGATTGACTCAAGCTTTAACCCCAAACCTAGTCTGAACATCAGTAATTGTAGCATCGATGGATGACTGGTAAATATTTCAAATGTCAGTTCTCTTCAAGCTCGTTGGCTATCTAATAGCATAGTATCACTTTAGCAAGTGGCAAAATTCGCAAGAGCTTGGTGAAGCAGCTACGGATTTTGGACAACGTAGCTCGGCTTTTACGCAGCAGAACTCAATAACAAACCACTACAACTAGTGTCCAGCATACAAGCCCCTGCCATACAGAGCGAGCACAGCACGGGTGGATTTGCAGACCCAGTCTGAGAGACAATAATATGAGCTTCAGAAAAACATTCCAATTTCTTAAATCTCGGTTTCCTATTTCAACAGAAATAACGTTGGGTCAATATCTTTAGGCAAAAGGGGATTCATGTTCGGAATTTCTATTCCACGCACTCGTTAAAAGTACGTGTGTAACTATGGGTCGTGCAATTAACTGAGTTAACTGGTGAATGTCTTGAAGTTTCACTATCAATATGACCTGCGTCGCATTTTAAAGCTGTTCTCGCATGGTGATAAAGAACTATTCTATTTATTCGGAATGGTTCTATTCTTCATTATTGGCTTGAGGTAACCTGTAGCAAAATTGTCACAGTACATAAGTGCGAATTACTTAATAGCCATTCGAAGATTTTTTTGCTTGTTCTCGGTAGCCCACCACTACTAACGCATTTCCATTATTTCTTCAGCTTTTTGCACGCAACTTATTTGTTAATTACATTGAATTTTACCAAGCAAGTCTGTGCATGTTAGGTATTTCATAAGTATCAAATTATGGCATCGAACTATTAACTTTAAGAAACCTGGCTGTGCAAATAGCTGGTGACTTGAATATTTTAAATATTTTGCCCGCTCTTCGGAAAAAATCCTTCTGTAAATTATTTCTTCGGCTTAAGTAAAGACTTCGAATTGAGTTGCGTTCAAAAAGACTTCAACGAAATAGCCTTGGCATTTCAGCCCTTTTTATAATTATTGACAGTGAGCTCACACAGGCTTACATAATAACGTTCGAAACTGACCATAATACTGATACTCGAGCTTGATTAAAACTTGGGTAATCATAGCCTGTCCCAGGCAATATTTTCGATCCCTTTTGAAGTAAATATAACATAGATTTTTTTGACTGAGAAGGGGGATAGATGTGAACTAACACTTGGCTTTTTGGCTTTTTTTCTTCAAGATCAGTAATAAGAGTTTGATCATCGTTGCTTGCTTACATTCATATCATCTTTTTGCACTTTTTGCATTTATTGAATCACCAGCAGAAATAACCCAACTGAAATCACCAGAAGTGCAATGTGTTGCCCTGATAGTCGTTAAATTGAATCATCAATTGATTTCGATCTTTGCGCATTGAATCATCAATTGATTTTGACCTTCTCTGCTGTGCTAAAAAATGTGAAAAAACTACTTTGCCCATTTTTGGTCAAAATTAGAATATCCCTGTCAGGAAGTATCCCAAAAAGCTACTAAAATCGATTTTTGACGTGTCTCTGTAGAAAAAAATATGCTTGTGTACTCTAAAATAAAATTCAGATACTGATTTCAAGCAGAAACAGATAACTTGTCAATTATTATCATAAATGCATCCATTTTTAATTAAGCGGTTTTTTTCCGCGACATGTCATTAAATTCATTTTTCAAGTGTTCACTTTAGTTTCCCACAAAGTCATGAATTTTTGTGCTGGCAAAAATGTATTAAATGATTCCAATCATTTGTAGAAAAGTTATTTCTGATATTGTATTCAAAGTTCACATTACTATTCACAGCTTGAAGTGGATATTTCAATAATTTCTCAAAGCAAACTTTAGTTACGTCTATCCTAGTACTCTGACATTCATGCCATATTTCCCATATATGTATGTCTGTCACCTTTACATCCTTCTTACTGTTCCCAGGATACTTCCTGTTCTCTGCACGTGTTATTACATCGCCAAACTGTTCGATTTCTTTCTTTTTCTGTGTTCCGATTGCTGTTTTATGACTGAAAGGTTCAGAGAGTGTGATAACGACAACTATTCTTCCGTGCCAAGATCCCGGGCGTATGTGTTGTTTGTTGGGCATAAGTCGTTTGTTTTTATCTTTATGTCGTTTCCTGTTTTCCCGGATGCACGGCCAGAACAAAAAAAAAGGTCCAGAAGAAATGTGTGTAATTGTCGAGGAAGGTTTTTGCTAGGCCGTACATGTTATCAATATACGAATTCATTCTATATATTATTACAAAGTTTGTGTTTTCTGTAAGTAGAAGAAATCCCAGGGTGACGAGGTCGAAGTGAACATCAGCTATCGATTTAGGCTTTTTCTTTTAGGACCAAGAAAATCATGACATGGCTGGTGAATTAAATCTTAAATCATGTTTCAGCAATGAAATAACGTTATAAATATTCGTGAAAACTACAATACACATCATGCTGATAATTCATTATATCATACATTCAAGTGATGAGACCCATTATCCTATTTGAATCAAAACCGCACAAAAAAAACTACTGTTAAAGGGCTCAACAAACTTCAAAAAATGACCAGCCAGCTAATTACAGGATAAATGTTTTTTTCAGGATTGGGCACCCTTCTAAACCTTCAAACGTTACACCTTGAAATTCAAAAGGAAGTAGCGAAACATGTCATTAGCCTACAAAAGGCCTACATGTACAAATCAGGAGACTTAAAATGGACGGGATGATTACTGCAGACACTGTGGAAAAACGACAGAGAGTGCACACGGTCCAGCACTAGCGAAACGAAGATTAGAGCTCTTTGTATCTGCTGGGAGATAACAAAAGCAAAGTTCACGGACATAGCCAAGTTCATAAGAAGCCTGGAAATTTTATAGGAAATAGCGCCAAGGGGACACAAAAGACCCAAGAGGTTGCAGTGGTAGGGAACATTCGAACTCATTCCGTGCGTATCAGTCAATTCACTGTTTCAAAGTACATACCTACTCACACATTATTAGTTCATAATTTCTCGTCTCTTCAGCTCTACTTCCTGAATTTGGGCAAATAAATACGAAAAACTCAAAGTTTTGAAACATTAACTACGATTAAAACTGTGTTTCAATCTCTGAAAAAAATTCTCTACCAGTTCAATTTGCTTCAGATTTCGATTTCATTCTATCAATGTTTTTTCCGATCGTCCTTATTACCTAAAGTTTTACGAGTAAACATACATTAGCTCGACCGTTCCAACAGAGTCAAACGCATTCGTATGTGTAGCGGAAGTCATCTGGCAAAACTTTCGGAAAACTCATTTTTCATATTCAAGATTTTGAAACGATTGTTTCATAGACCCTTCAATCATAAAATTCGCTCTATTTACGAAAAGATTTCCTCGAATTCAAAATCCGGTATCGTGTTTGGATTTGGAATTAAACCTAGCAACGGTAAAGTTTACTCTCAATAGGCCAATAATATTCAACGACGCAGCGCAGCTTTGGACCAATGTTACTTTTGCGAGCTCCCAAAGTCTAATCTTTATCGAACTTTCTCGCAAAAATGGAAATCATTTCGCATTTCCATCTAACTTCTATTCATAGATATTGAATGTCTCTTATCAATCTGATAGATCAGATAGATAAATACATGACCCTTAACGACTTTGAAGTAAAAGCACGAAGAAGATGACCGGAAAACGAACGATGAAGAAAAAAATGTATACAACTTTGAGACTTTTCGCATGAGGTTAGAAAAAGATTAGATTTATCCCCCCAAGAATAAATCCTGTTGAAAAATTGTCTTAGCGAAGAATTATTCCGGATTATTCATTGCTTGTGTTCGAGGGGAGATCTAGTGTAAATGTTGTTCACCCTGAAAAATTTAAATCAATAGCGTTAAGTGAAAGCTTTGATGGTTTATTCCAGCAGTTTAGCGTTTATGTAAAAATATTTATCTTGTTAGAAAATAATGCAAGTTATTAAAGTTCAAAGGTCACGAGGGTCAAATTTTCAGAAGTATCTTGTAACTATTGGTTCTAGATACATTTTCATCACCAAATTTGTTCAGCATAAAAATCTTCGCACAAAAGCTTGAAGTATACAATTCTTTCAGGAGTAATGGTTTTCGAGGCTTGAGATAACTCCGATTATGTGCTCGAAATCCACTCTGGAAATATAAAAGCAAGTTGGTTTGATGAACAGCTTGCCGTACACACGCAATTTCAACTCGAATGCAATCGTTACTAATGTTGGAAGAATATACACACATATATGACAAATATATGTAAATATATCATCAAAAACTTTCAGTGAAAAAATCTCAGGAACGCGGTATCAGATTAAACTGAAATTTTCACGATACATTGATGTATATGCAGAATAGTGCCAGGTTTCACAAAAAGCTAATAATATTTAACCCTTTGGTGCCGGCGGCCATTTTAGTGATATTTTAAATATATCTATTATTCTGTCAACAAATACCTTTTACAAAAACAAAGTTTATAGAATGAATTTTAAACGTGTTTTAAATGTGAATATGCTGGTGTTTTGAAATTTTTAGCCCTATGCGTGCACTAGGCGCCTAAAATGAGATTGGGAAAATTTGAAACTTTTTGAATTGCGATAACTTTTGACCAGATTATCAAATCATTATGAAACTCAAAAGACATTTTGATGTTAGTAAAATGTATACTCGTGTAGTTTTTTTATGAACATGCTGGCAACCCTGTATCTACGGCAGGCATTGAAAATGAAAATCTGCAAACCATCCACTCTAATGAAAAATTTTCGTCTTTTACAGTGAACACCAACTCATATAGAAATCTTATGCTTTGTCTATACAACCAAAGCAAAACCTTTGAAATTTCACATCGTACAAGAACGGTAACCCTTCTCCAATTTACCTCTATTTTATATCTTTACTAGGCGATTTTATCACAAAGTTTTTAAACGGTAATGATATTGTAGTGACAATAAACAACAAATATTAGGTTTTCCAAAATTTTGAAATTTTTTTGCGGCTGGTAGCCCTAAATTTCTTTGTACCCCTATAACTTCCAATGCAGCCGTCAGATTAAAACGAAATTCGCAAGTTCAGTTGATTTCAAGGTGAGGCAGGTGTGATGTTAGCGAAGAGTTGCCAGCGCGATGCGTTTTTCGCTATTTTCGTATGAATTAATGCTTACATTAAGTATACAATGAAAATAAGTTACCAATGTTTAAATTTTCTGAGTTCTAGAAAATTTTCGGTCCCAAAGATCTTTCGTTTTTTGATCCCAAACATCTTTCAAACATCGCTCCCGGGGGACGCCATCATTTTCTTTTCGGACGAGGTACATTTCCACCTCAGTGCATGTATCAATACACAAAACATGCGCTATTGAAGCGTGATAATTCACCTGCTCCACCAGAGGCCTCTGCACTCCGACAGGCTTACAGTATGGTGTGCTTTTTCAAGAAACAGTTTCATTGGCCCTTATTTTTTTAAAGAAGACCACCGAACCGTTTCGGTCAATTCAGCTTCTTACATGACCATGATCCAGGATTTTTCCTTGCCTGAATTGGATGAGTTTGAACTGGAAGGCGTCGGGTTTTAGCAGGATGGGGGGGGGACACAGCCCACACAGATCCTCGCTGGACTTTTTGAGAGCAAAGTTTTTCTGACGCCTCATCTCTTTAAAGGGGTAGTACCAGTTAGAATGCTAAAAAACAGCCTAATTTTCAATATTTTTTCTTTTCACCTCCTTTATTTTGTATAAATTTTAAAATTTGCTTGAGTAAAATACAACGTTTTGAAGATTACAAAACAAAATATTTTATAATTTTTTTCATTTTTCTACTTCTTTATAGAGGGCACCAAAGTCGACGTCTCGAAAAATGCCTCGTCATACTGCGGACAGATAATCTCTGGAATGAAGAATCTGAAACAAAAAAACCAAACCGCATTCTAAAGAAGAATGTTTTCTACGTGGCAATCTACTGCAATATTTTTAAAAAAAATGATCAAAATATAAATGGTGGTTATTTGAAAATATGTATTTTTCAAAAAATCGTATTTTTATTCATTTTGTTTCGCTTGCCAAATTTTTTTGGGTTAGCTTTTGGCCTATATTGTGGTAGATTACCACACAAGATACTTGAACAAAATAGTGCACCAAGTTTGATTTAAATCGGTTAGGCCAATCCGGAGAATAAGTGTCTGCAGATTGAAAAAACATCATTTCGAGAAAAACACGTTTAAAGTTTTTTTTTTCATATATTTATTGAATATTATTTTAAAAAATATGTTTTTATCACCTACAATTGCTTAGTCTGCAACCATACATAAGCATTCTTTACTCCACATAAGCCAGTTGCTCTTGCAGTTAGGCAGTTTTTTTTTGGCCAAACGTGCTTCCTTTGCCGCTTTTTCTGCCTGACTTATGCGCTGTTCATCTTTTTTTTCGCAGTAATTAATGGCAACGATCTGCCGTAACTTCTTTATTTTTGAGAATATCTTAGTAACATTTTGAGTCGCGATTTCTGAAGGTATAATAAATTGAAAAATGCAAAAAAAAACAAAAAAACTGATTTTTTCAAAATTACAACCGGTACTACCCCCTTAAAAGGAGATTTTAACTGGCCAGTGCGCTCTCCCGATTCAGCCCCTTGCGATTTTTTCCTGTAAGGATACCTCAAATCTAAAGTTTGCAATGTCCGCTCTAGGACCCTGTAAGCCTTCAAGAGCAATATCGCAGAAATTCCTGTCAGAATGCTTCAAAGAGTGCACGAAAACTTCAGAAAAAGACTGTTACAGTGTGAATGGGGAAGGAGCACATTTGAGTGATACACTATTTAAAACTTTGTAGATTTAAATATCCATTGTTATACAATGAGGGAAAAATAAAAAATCTGAAAAATGTTCAGTAGTTTGTGATTTATTCAATTTCGTAATCCAGCTGTCTGGGGCGCTCCACTCTGTATAATAGTTTTGGTGTTTGTTGGAGTGTAGTCTTTGTGGATTTTGGATGTGTATTCATGGATGTATATTATGTTTTTCCACAATAACATTGCAAGTAAGAATCTGCAACGAGCTTACTGGCGCCTTTGATAAAATTATCGGTCTAAAGCATGACGATGTGATGGCCCTCTTGCTGTTCAACTGTAGACACATCAGGTACACTTTTATATAAATCTAAACAAGTAGTAGCATATGCGGAGGACATTCATGTCTCGTCATGCTCTTTCACATTCGTCAGCTTGACCAGGAAGCAAAAATAAACCTGATGAAAACGAAAATCATAAAGAAAACAAGAAAGAGAAACCCAATAGGCAAAATATAGCTCTTAAAAAATATAATTTAGAAAACATGGTGCAAAAATGTCAGCAAATTTTCATTGAAGTGAAAATACCTGGCCATTCAAATCAATGCTAAATAACTCACTACATACGATTACATTGATAGAAAAGCTTTCACTTCACAGGAAAAAAAACTTTGAATTAAATGAGCATATTACCCTCTTTATATGATAAGCTCTTTTGATGATAGGCTAGAAAACCATCGTAATCTACTGAATTCGAACAGTCTAGCCATTTTTTGAGCTCCTTCTTATCATAAAATGCTATGCATACAAATACTTCAGAAATATCCCAAAAAATGCTACTCCATAGCATTTGTGGTAGCAACGACATAAAAAATCCTCGACCACTTCAAGCAAACATTCACAATCAACCTCTAGAATCACAAAATTGTGCCACAAATGAATTTTTATTCACAAAAGCATCGTATTTAACCTTATCCACTACGTCTCGCATTCTCGTTCAAAAGGCTTGAACGAAAAAATTTAATTATTCGCCACTTGAGACACTAAAGTCTGCTAAAGATAAGGTCTCGTAATCGGATCACGTATACACTATAAATATAGATCACATCAATAAGTAATAGCAACTAACTAATTATTTCACTATCCCGAGCGGATCGAATATATTCATAATTGAATTGGGTCTGCTTCTTGTCGTGGAGCAAAGTGACTACGACAACCGTAACGATATCTGCAATCTAAGGGTAATTCCGGGGGCAAACGATGGCCTGGATTGCCATGTATGTCGCATTCTGACACGAAGCCGAGCTAAAGAAGACCACGTTCTCTCGTGCTATGATTTTGATTTCATCACGTAAAATTTGATTCGAGTAACCTTCAATCAGACTGGACGTATTTCGGTCTCGACGGAGTCGGTCAATAGACGTGATGAAGCTGCTCAGTCATAATATGATCCCGGTTGGTAAGATGTGTCAATGAATGTCATTTATACGAGACACTAAAAAGCGGTTGACCTCTTCACAAGGAAATACGATAGACAGACATTAATACATATATGAAGTAAATTTTGAGCTGAGGATAAGCTTCTTATAGGAAAAATCAATATCCACTAAACAATATAGAACCGAA